>JALGBA010000062.1:960000-1280000 GCA_023970755.1 Azemiops feae | reverse complement strand
TTTGGGTTAACTCCATTCTTCTAGATTTGCCAAGTTGCTGTTGCCACATAAATGCCTTCAAAATTCAGTCTTTATATTCAGCCTTTTAACATTCAGTTAAGACAAAAGTCTCAAAGTCTATAAAGTAGTATACAACCGTTGTCTTTTTCCAAAAGTTCTTGCACTAGTTGGGATCAGGTGCTGTTTCAGTGTGGCTGTTCTTCTAATTACTACTGAGCTCCAGGCCAAACTCCAGGCTCTGCTCTTAAGATATATTGCTTTTGAGCACTCCAGATGAGCTCAAACTCCAGACAGGATTCCCATTAGGATATTCTGCTTATTGTAACTTGTAACTGGCAGTTGACTGATAATCTGACCTGCTTCTAATAGCTGTCAATCTTCAGATATTGCCTCCCACTTCTTCACCTGTATGCCATCTTCTTTTCTCCTATACACCTACATATCTGCACACTGTCTGTTGTAAGCTAAAGGGCTGGGTGGGAATGTGGCTGGACATCCTTGAAAATGCCAGGGTGTGGCTTAGTGAACACAGGCAGATGGAACACCACTTTGGATGAGTCCAACTAGTAAAGTTGTGAATTAATCTATGAATGCATGCAGCTGCAGCTCCATTTCCAGAGGGCAGACAGCAATCCCAACTTCATTCCCTCACATCTGGGCAATATATCAGGAAAAACCACTTGTATTTAAGGGAACTTTAACCAATTTTCTGAGCATAGAAATATGCTCCAGAATATTAAAGTTTGAGGGGTTAAAGTCCTAAACTTTGAGGAGGAACTAAATTTAACATTTCAAAAGACAGGAAATCTTGAATACATTTCTTATTCTGTAGCAATTATTTTCCCTATCTTTAGAATTCTCTTACATCAAATATGGCTTATAGACATTCAGCTGTTACCTACTTTTCAATTACATATAAAATGCAATACCTAATATCTCTATTACTTCTTTTTTTAATCTGATTATTAAATGTGACAAGTTACAGTCAAGAATACAACATTTTTTAAAAATTGGATTTGTATTTTTTTTAAAAATAATGCAAAGTATAATCAATGAGACTTCTATGTCACATACTGTAATTATAAAGATTAATGGGAATTTGAACAAATGATTTCAAACTTGGAATGGAACATCATCCACTGTATAGGAACACCATCCTTGTTTGTTTCTGTTAGGATGGAAACGTTTGAAACATTTTGGAAGAGCACATGCAAATGATCACAAATCTTACAAAAAGAAAGATAGACTGTCTGTAAAATCACACATAAAGTTTGTTTAACAATGCTATATTGTTGTTGTTGTTAGTTGCAAAGTCGTGTCTGACCCATTGCAACCCCATGGACAATGTTCCTCCAGGTCTTCCTGTCCTCTACCATCTTCTGGAGTCCATTTAAGCTCACGCCTACTGCTTCAGGGACTCCGTCCAGCCACCTCCTTCTCTGTCATCCCCTTCTTCTATTGCCCTCAATCTTTCCCAGCATCAGGCTCTTCTCCAGTGAGTCCTTCCTTCTCATTAGGTGGCCAAAGTATTTGAGTTTCAACTTCAGGATCTGGCCTTCTAAAGAGCAGTCAGGGTTGATCTCCTCTAGGACTGACCGGTTTGATCGCTTTGCAGTCCAGGGGACTCGCAGGAGTCTTCTCCAGCACCATAGTTCAAAGGCCTCAATTCTTTGGCGCTCAGCCTTTCTTATGGTTCAACAGCCATACATTGCAACTGGGAAAATCATGGCCTTGACTATACGTACTTTTGTTGGCAGGGTGATGTCTCTGCTTTTTAGTATGCTGTCTAGATTTGCCATAGCTTTCCTCCCCAGGAGCAAGCGTCTTTTAATTTCTTGGCTGCAGTCCCCATCTGCAGTGATCTTGGAGCCCAGGAAAATAAAATCTGTTACTATATTGTTACCTATCTACTAAAATAAACTCTGGACAAAGGATAATAATCAAAACACAGCACAATTATCAAATGCTTTTAAAGTATTTTGAGACCCCAGTGAAACTAACATCCATATAACAAACACACCATTCTGGTCCCATTAACATCCTGAGAGAAAAGCCAGGTTTTTACTGACTTCTTCAAGGGGGAAGCTTCTATAAGGCAGGTGCCACATGAAGAAGGCATGCATGCGATACCGCACCAGGTGACAATGTTTCACTGAGGGGACCCAGAACATATTCTGACAGATTTAGTGGGATGGGCAGAAATAATTAGTGATAGGTCTGCAAGTAACCTGGCTCTCTGGTATGCCCATTACTGCTCGTGTGACTGCATTCTGCACCAAATGAAACTTCTGTATGCTCTTCTAAACCAGACCCACTTACCGCATGTTGCAAAAGCCCAGATGAGAGATGACTAGGCATGTGCAACCATGAACAGCATCTCCCATTCTTGAAAAAGGTCCAGCTAATATACAAGATGTATTGCATTTTGTATTCTTGTATTGTCTTTTGTATTCTCCTGGCCAGGGCTGCCGTCTGTTTTTTTAAGCAGGAGTTGTGAGTCCAGGAGGACCAAATATTGTACACCAACTCTGACCAAAGAAATGTGTCTCCAGATAGAGTTTAAAATGGCACATCAGTAAATTCAGGGGGATCTAATAACATCTTTTCAGTGTTATTAGAGTTGAGCCAAAGCTTGGAGCCATACTCCAAGAACTGAGAAAGCATCTCCAGAACATCTGTTGAATGGCCTGGGGTAGAGATATAACTATTGACTAAATTTCATGCTGACAGATGACCTCGCCCTGCAGGTTCAGGTAGATGTTAAATGTGAACATGGAAAGAAATGAATCCTGCAGCAATCCACAAAGTAAAGACCTAGTGCTGGACTCTGATACCCCCAACGCCACCTGAAATGGTCTTAGAGGAAGGAGAAGAACCATATCTCCCACGCCCAAGCTCCTTAGCTGGCCCAGAAGGATACTGTGATCGTTTAAATATGAAATCTGGCACATCTGATTCTTAAAATAGCGTTTCCATTTTGGAAAGTGGAGTGCCTAAATCTTTTGTGCCATTTGGATGCAAAACCCTGAAGTTACAGGTAGCAGAACCTGGTTGGTCTACCATGTAAAACAATGAAGTAGTTCTGAATCACAGTAAAAAAATCTCATTGTTAAATGACACCAACAGAAAATCAAATATTAAAAATTCCAAATATCTTCTTTCCAATTAAGAACAATTAAGGTAATAATCATTTTATATGAAAGAAAAACAAAAGTCCATCTGAAATCATAACTATATGATAATTTATCTCTAAGCAGAAATCAAGATTTAATAATAATAATAATAATAATAATAATAATAATAATAATAATAATAATGATGATGATGATGATGATGATGATGATGATGATAATAATAATAGTAATAATAATAATAATAATAATAATAATAATAATAATAATAATAATAATAATAATAATAATAATAATAATAATAATAATAATAATAATAATAATAATAATAATAATAATAATGTGTTGAAGATTACAGTTTCTTCAGAATTATTGTCTGGGCTTAGCGTTATTAAAGAGTACGTTAGAAATCAAAGAGTATACATCTAGTTATTATATTTGAAATTCAGAGATCAGATCAGATTCACTTATATACAGAATTTATAATTATATTTAGCCTGCTTCAAAAAGGGTATTTAGTTATTATATGTCAAAACAGCAATAGATTTTACTCATGTATCAAACATTTGGAGAGTTTCAAAAATTGTTGATGAAAGCCCATTTTTTAACAGTGAATTCTGTAAAACTATAAATGTTCCTGCCAACCTAGCAGTTCGAAAACGTGCAAATGTGAGTAGATAAATGGGTACCACTTCAGTGGGGAGGAAGCAGAGCTCCATGACATCATGCTGGCATCATGCTACATGACTGCAGAAGCATCTTCAGACAGTGCTGGGTCGATGGCCCTTGATATGAAGATGAGCACTGCCCCCTATAGTCAGCAACCACTAGCGGAGTAAAATCCACAGGGACTCCTTTACCTTTTACCCTATAAAAGCTGTTTGACCAAAAGGTTTTTATTTTGAAGAACTCTGAATGAAAATATATCTCCATCTATTTCATTGTAAAAAGAATTTGACTTTGATTAAGAGTTTCCTGTTCCTCTTCCCATATCCTTAAATACATTGCCTGAGGAGATTTAAACACGCTGCTTGTTTGTTTCTTAAGTCCTCTGTAAATTTTGCTTGCAAAACATTAGATGGGAATAGGAGAATAAGTTTAGAATGTTAGAGACCTTTTTAAAAAACTAATCATTTATAGGCCTTTATTTGAATTTTAGTTCATTAAGTAACACCACTATCTGTGGTGGTTGTCACTTATTTCTAAATTGAGACATGTTGTGGTTTGAAGTATGTGAACAAGTGTCATTAAAACTGTTTTCAGTCATAAATACCTTAAGGCAGTTTAGTGCTACTATGTTAAACAAATCTTTTGGGACTTAGAGTTCCTTATTACTAGCTTAGCTATATCCCAATTTTTCAATAGGACATGAATATGAGCTGTATTGACTTGTTTGCTGAAGTGAATTGGGATCCATGCTGGCTATAACTGCTCCTTCACATCCTAAAGCTGAATTCCTTGAATTTTTTTTCCGGATAGTAATCATCAACAAACATAGTAGGATTTGCATCTAACTCAAGCACCATAGCATTCCATTGCCTGTAATTCTGTTTATATCTGTATTTTATAGCATATTTATTTATTTATTCAATTTCTATATTCCTCAAATTATGGCCATGCATGCTAGGAATTGCTTGTGTGGTCCCATCATGTTTCAAAGTTTGGGAAATAAGTAATACAATTGGAAACATATATTTAGATTGTGATCATATTATCGTCCCTAATATCCAAAGATGGTAACAGAAGGACTGGTGTCAATTCAGTCAAGTCTCAGAGAGTAGGACCCAACCAAAGGAATTCTGAGAATTTACTTAATTAACAATGCTTTGATACACTTTGAGAATGTATTTACTGACCAGTTAATTCAATAAACATTCACGGATTAGTCCTTCTTGCATCTTCTTAATTATTCAGCTTGGTCTGCTGACAAGAGCCTTGGTTAATTAAGATACTCAAGAGGATCAAACTTCATTTTGCCCAGAATTCATTGGAGGTAGGCAGCTAATAAATTTAAATATATAAATAAATTTAATGTTCTGCAAATTTCACATTGATTAGCATTTTCAGTTATGCTATTCATCTATCTATGCTAAGTAGGATATTGTTACTAGTTACAGAAGTATGTATTTTATTTCTACATTTCTATATAATAGATATACTTTTGGTAGTACATTTCATTTTATTTCCTTCAGTGAATCAGCCCTGGGATTAGAAACTCTGCTCTCTCTAATATGTGCAGAGAAGAGCGACAAAGATGATTAGGGGACTGGAGGCTAAAACATATAAAGAACGGTTGCTGGAATTGGGTATGTCTAGTTTAATGAAGAGAAGGACGAGGGGGGACATGATAGCAGTGTTCCAGTATCTCAGGGGTTGCCACAAAGAAGAGAGGGACAACCTATTCTCCAAAGCACCTGAAGGCAGGACAAGAAGCAACGGATGGAAACTAATCAAGGACAGAGGCAGCCTAGAACTAAGGAGAAATTTCTTGACAGTTAGAATAATTAATCAGTGGAACAACTTGCTTCCAGAAAGTGAAAGTTGAAAGTGCCAACACTGGAAGCTTCTAAGAAGAGATTGGACAACCATTTGTCTGAAATGGGAGTTAGGGTTTCCTGCCTGAGCAGGGGGTTGGATTAGAAGACCTCCAAGGTCCCTTCCAACTCTGTTATTCTGTTTTCTTAATATTAATGTGCACAAAAACATATAATATATAAAAATATTAGGTTTTCTCTCTCTTTCTGTAAAATTATATTTCCAAATATATTCAGAGAAAGATATATGGAAATGCAAACTAGTTTATTATACAAGATTTCAAAATAATTTACAAATCTATGGGTTTGGAAATGGGTTGGAATGAACACTGAAAAAAAGTGAGTAATTGAATTAATAGTTTACCTATTCCTGTCTACTCATTCTTAATTATGATAAGAAAAGATCTTGTCTATGTCTTTGGTTAGACATAAGGCCCTTTAACACCAGCACTAGAACAGGGCCTTTTCAGCCTTTCCCCCCATTTTTAAAGATTTTTAACTTGAATAAGATCACCTGTTAATACAAGGAGTAACAAATGATGATGAATGGTTGTACTAAAGGGCATAACCTCCTCCTTCCTTGCTTGGACCTTAGATGTATATTAATAAATATCTTACTGGCTTGCTGTAATTTCAAGTTCCATAATTGTGCTTTGCAGAAAGATTCTCCCAATTTCATTTGACCACACCTAGTCGCACACTCCTCTCTGCAGCCCAGCCCAATACAAGCTACTTGCAACAAAGCTTGAATAATTTGGGAAAATTAACCAGGGATGCAGCACTTAAGGCACAGGGCTTCTAACATAACCCTAAACTGAGCAATCCACCACTCTTTAAAGTATCATGTAACTCAGAGGTCCCCAACCTTTTGGGCACCAGGGACCGGTTCCGTGGAGAGAGAGATTCTTCCGCAGACCGGAGGATGTGTGGTTTTGTGTGCTGGCTGCATCCCACGGATGGAGCTTTGCTTGTTTGTGCAGACCGGTTGCTGCCAAGCCGCGGCCCGATACTGGTCCACGGAGTTGGGGGGTTGGGGACCCCTGATGTAACTGATATTGATGGCACTGTATAAATTATGACTATTGTGGGGGAAATTGCTCCAACCTACTCTAAACATAACTGAGTTCAGTATTAACATGAGATTCATGATAATGTTAAAAGCAGCTTTTATTTTATGAGCGGGACGTGTGTATTTTTTCCCTGATGTATGTGTATGTGTGTACATATAACTTTCTAGAAAACAATCTGAAAAAATACGCTTCTAACCCACGCAGCCTTTGGCTTCTTCCAGCCGTATCATCACTCCTGTGACTTAAAATAGTATGGCAGCTTCCTGGTTAGACTCAGGGACCAGAAGCTCCATGCTCAAAGAGACCATTTGTTTAAGTTGGGTGGACTTGATATGACCTTTGGGTATTCCTTGTCATTGGCACTCAGGTGTATCTGGAAAGCATGATCCTTCAGCAGAGGCCATGATACATGATGAAATACTGGAATGTAGGATTAGTTTTGTGAAGTATCTAGTTGGGAGATATAAAAGAACTGAGTACCTTGAATATGAAGTCTTCACATGGCAACATTTTATATAAGCATCATTTAGGGCTACCAATTCTGGGCTTCAAAAAAAAATCCCTAACATATGACCCCAGTTAGATTAGCGAAAATGTTTAAAAATGTATCGAATATTTGTTGGAAATGTAAAGAAAAACCAGGTACTTATTATCATATTTGGTGGATGTGTCCTAAAGCTAAGAAATTTTGGTTTAAAATTCATAAATGGTTAGAAAAGATGACTAAAACACAAATAGAATATAAACCAGAATTATTTTTGCTAGGAATATTAGGATCTAACTATGGTAAAGAGAATGAATATTTAATATTACATGTATTGACAGCAGCGAGAATTGCATTTGCTCAATTTTGGAAAAATGACAATTTACCACACGATCAGATTACAATTATGAAAATTTTAGAATGTGCAGAAATGGACAGATTGACGTTGGAGATTAAGGAGAAAGAGGATTCAGTGTATTTTAGGACATGGGAAAAATTTTATCAATGGTTAGCATTACGTTAGAGCTAAATTATATTTAATTAGTAAGCTTTTATTTTATGACTATTTTTAGTATTAATGACTATAATTGTTTAGTATTGTATTAATTACTGTTATTCAATACGTGTACCCAGATGAGAGTCTGCTTGTGTAAGCATTGGATTTTTTATGTGGGGGTAACCCCACTACTGTACCTATCCCTACTTCTATTCCCATCCCTATCCCAACTCCACTACCTAACCCCATCCTTTATCCATATTATCCCTATCCTTCCCATACCCATATAAAATTTAATAAAATATTTTTTTAAAAAAAAAATCCCTAAAACTGCAACTTTAACCTGGTTTATACAGTTTTATTCTAAGACCAGTAAGCGAACTGAGATGATCTTGAGGACTATCAATAGACTCCCTTTTTTAAACCTTGAGGATCAACAGCAACTGGCTTTTTTATTTTTTCTTGTCTTACACAGCCTTGCCTTCCTAACATCCATGCATTTGTTTTTCTCTGTGCTGAAAAAGCGAGGGGGAAAAAATAACCCCAAACAGTGTTTATGTCTATAATGCAATACAATGGCAATACACTGAACCCAAAATAGAAAAAAAAAAAAACCAGATGAAAAGAAAACAAAATATGCTGTTCAACGTGGGAAAGGTAGATGGGAGAAAAAAAAGCTGTGATCAAAAAGCCATCTGCATGCTAATCTGAACGTTTTTCAAGTAAAACAAACATAAGAGAAGATGGGGGTGGTGGAGCTGGAAACCCACATTGAAAAGCTAACAGGATCTGTGAACCAAAATAATTACAAGCAGGAAAACACTGACAAGTGAGAAGTAAAGGAAGAACAGATTGGATTGGCATGCTCTTCTTCACAACGCTGGGAACATGCATTCAACAGTGTGACTGTTATAATTGGGGCAGATAACGAAACTGGCAAAATATTTAAACCTGTCTTCTAACAAACAGATAAACTGTTAAAAGTTCTGTCAACATTGTGAGAGGAAGGGCACGCAGGCCGGAAGTCTTGGGTTTGATTGCCAAGCTTTGTAACCGGGTTACTATTTTGGGCTGTGACATCCTACCTCTTATTTTCTGCTTCTCCCATTTGACTTGAGAATTGTTTGAATAGAAGGCAGGGTGATTGTTATTCTGACCAGGTTCCCTGAATCAAATCTTCAGAGGATGCCTCACTTTGAAAATGCACATGATACTGAAACAAAGATTTCTAAAACATTCAGAAGATTGTACTAGTTCCAGAGTTGTGCAAATGCACTGGAATTTACTTATAGCACTGGAATACCATCATGTAAATACAAGATACTCTTCTAAAAATAGCAAAAAGGCACCCTAATTGCATATAAATGGTTCAAGGATCTATTAAACCAACTTTAGAATGGGGAAGAATGGATGAAGATTTGACCAGTGATTGTTAATATCAGCCATTTCATGGGAAAAAAAAACTAATACAAGGCCAAGCAAGGAGCCCTAATGGCACAGTGAATTGAATGCAATATTGCAGGCAAACTCTGCCCACATCCTGGAGTTAGATCCTGATGAGGCTAAAGGTGGACTCCAGCCTTCCGAGGTTGGTAAAATGAGGATCCAAATTGTTGGGGGTAATATGCAAATAAAATGCCAAGAAAGTCTTATAAAGCAGCATAGGCAGTATATAAGTCTAAATGCTATTGCTATTATCCATGTATTCAAATAATTATCAAATAATGAGACAGTTGACTATTGTCAGCTGTTAAGTAAAGGCCTTCAGGAATATAACATGAACATCTGTAGCCACTGTTCCATCTAGTTCACTATTGTTTCATCTTAACTGGAAACAGCTTGCTAGGGTTGCAAGCAGAGAAGATGTCTAGCTCAGCTAGATGACATTTATTTTAACCTGTAAGGCTCAGGTTTTTTCATTGTTTTTTCATTGAACTACTGTTGTTCTCTTGGTGTATCACTGAACCAGAATTATTCCTTGTGAGCTCTTGAGTAAAAAAGATGTTGAGACTCTAGAAAGAGTACAGAGAAGAGCAACAAAGATGATCAGGGGACTGGAGGCTAAAACCTATAAGGAAACGTTGCTGGAATTGGGTATGTCTAGTCTAATGAAGAGAAGAACTAGGGATGACATGATAGCAGTGTTTCAATATCTCAGGGGCTGCCACAAAGAAGAGGGAGTCAAGCTATTCTCCAAAGCACCTGAAGGCAGGACAAGAAGCAATGGATGAAACTAATCAAAGAGAGAAGCAGCCTAGAACTAAGGAGAAATTTCCTGACAGTTAGAACAATTAATCAGTGGAACAACCTGCCTCCAGAAGTTGTGAATGGAAATTTTTAAGAAGAGACTGGACAGCCATTTGTCTGAAATGGTATAGGGAGGGGTGTCAAACAGCCGGCCCGTGGGCAAGACGCATCACCAGGAAACCGTGCCCACCCCATTGCCGGCAATGGAGAAAAAGCTCCAATACGTTGCACGACATCACATGACGTCGCGAGTTTGACATGTCTGGTATAGGGTTTCCTGCCTGATCAGGGGGTTGGATTAGATCAGGGCTTTTCAACCTGTGGTACGCGTACCACTTGTGGTACATTAATGAGTGGCAGGTGGTACGCAGCCCTGCCTAGCCAAGTGTAGTGGGGAAGGGAAAGAGCCAGCACAGGCAAAGACTTACAGTGAGAGAGTCCTCTGGAGCTGCAGATTTTACTTATGAATGGAGCCATTTGGGGAGGCTGCCTTAGCCGGCAGCCAGTACTTATATTTTTTCTTCTTCTTTAAGTGCCAGCTGGGCTCCTTACTTTCCTTTCTAGCCAGTAGCTAATTCTTAAAGGGGAAGTGCCTTTTTAAGCTAGTTCACTCAGCAGCTTGTCTTTTCTGTCTCTGGAGGCCTTTCTTTGTTTGATCAATATATTGAAGAGGGAAAATATGGGAGGGTTCAAATTCTTCCTTCAGAAGGAGATGGGAATGAGAAAAAGGGAGGCAGGGAAGGGAGGGAGGGAAGGAAATCCCGCCTTAGCAGTTGGCCACCAGCAGCTCTGCCATTGACTTTGCTTGTCAAAAGGTTGCAGAAGGGGATCACATGACTCTGGGACACTGTGACCATCATAAATATGAATCAGTTGCCAAGCATCCAAATATAAATCACATGACCTTGTTGCTGCAATGGTCATAAGTGTGAAAAATGGTCATAAGTCATTTCAGTGTAATTGCAACTTTGAACAGGTTTTTTTTTGTCACCAAGTTTTTGACACCTTGCTAGGTGGTACTCGAATATTGCCATATCCTAAAAGTGGTACAATCGGTAAAAAGGTTGAAAAGCCCTGGATTAGATAACCTCCAAGGTCCCTTCCAATTTTTTATTATTATTATTATTATTATTATTATTATTATTATTATTATTATTATTATTATTATTATTATTATTATTATTATTATTATTATTATTATTATTATTATTATTATTATTTATAATATTACTATTACTATTACTATTATTAATAATAATATTATTTCTAAAAAAAGGAAACTGTACAGCAAAAGAACTGGAATTATTAAGCATTGGATATATTAACATCTTTAGCAAACATAATCCACTCTGATCAGTGTTTATAGCCTGATACTTCATTATAAAAGTACACAATGAGTTAAACCCAGTATTGTGGGGTATTTTTTACTGATATGCACGAGGGTTGCCAGATCTGGGATGCGGACTTCGGGATACCACAGATGATAGAAAAAATACAGACAATTCTAATTTTTGCTGCCATCTTTTGCAGACATGTAAAATCCAACTTCTAAACTCTCAAACATAACATTTAGTGTCCAGATATCAACATGTTTGTTTATTCATGTCAAAAGCATCACAATTAAAATAAGGCATACTATAGGATATAAAATTTAAAATATAAAATACCAGATTAAAATATGTGCAAGTTAAACAGATCTTGCCCAGAAACCAGCAACGTTAATTGCATTCTGTCACATTGCCATGAAGTCCTGAAGTATACACTGATCGGGACACAAAGGGCAGGTATACATATGTGTTGCTGTCTGCATGTCACCACAATAGCAAAGGCCAGAAGTCACTGGAGAGCCCCATTTGTTCAAAGTATCTCTGGATCTTGTTGTACTCCTGTGCAGTCTATTCAATGATTTCCATACTTCCCAGCTTTTGTCAGACGCAGGTGCCAGCGCCTTTGTTGGTCCCAGACAGTGTTCATTCTTTGTAGCTTCCCATAGATCCATTCTGCTTTAAAATTCTTCAAAGCCTTCCATTGACCTAAGGAAGCCTTTCCTGGATTTTAGTCTCTGCTGAGCTGGTTGTAAGGCCATTAAGAGGGTGTTGTCTAGATATTGATGATTTGAGCTTCTCTATATATGCTGCTGTTTGCACCTGCAAACAGCAGGCTTGGCAATGCCAGCTAGATGGTAGGTCTTATTTAGAAGGGTAGGCTCAAGGCATCTGGTAGTAATTTTGCTAGCTCAAAGATCAAAATAATACAAGGCTACATATGAACAATGTGAAGAGGAAGCACAGAGGTTCAAGCTGAAAAGGCTGGACATAACTGCCATAACTTTATCCTTATTCTTATTTAGACTATAATCAAAAGATTATACTGAAATTTCCCACTGAAAATTTGTTTAGTAGATTCAAATATTCTTCTATAATAAGACTTTTATTTAAGCTAAAAAAGAAAATTTAAATGCAGCAGTGATGGAATATACACAATCGTTCTCTCTCCTACCAAATATAACAGCAAGAAAACGGGAAGATAAACAGAATCAAAGAAACAAAAATTCAAAACTCAAGTCTTTAGCTTTCGTTCTGGCTCAATATAATCCTATTAACATTAACCTTAATCTGTTGCTTATTTACAACAGGAAGGAGTGCAGACAGTGGTAGAAGGGGTTAGGAAACCTGGAGGAGAAACTGGGGTTATTGGTGTATATTTTAATATCGCCCATGTGTACTTCTGACCATTTGTGTATATCAGAAAGATTGGGGTCAGAAATGATTGTAAAAGAGAGGAATGGGCTCAGGGTATGTGTGATCCTGGGAATAATAGCAGCTTTAAATATTTGCAGTGTAGGGTTTGAGAAAGAGAAAAATCTACCAAAGAAAAAATAATAGGCTCAAAAATTGTGTTTTGCAATTTTGTTGCCTTGCAAATATGTTCATTTGTCTTCTGTTAATCACACTAATTTGCCAGCATAATAATTTCAGTTTCCCTGATTGTTATGACAATCTATCAACTTCAAAGCTCTCAATATACTCCTCTTATTATTTTTTAAATATAATCCACCATTAAGACTAAACTTAGCAAAAACGCTTAAGCTTTACAAAAATGAGGGGCATTAGTTTGATTCATCTTTTGCAAATAATTAATTATATTGTTGGTTAATTTATAAGTAAATGGACATTCTCTGTTTAGAACAACATGCTGTTTGTATGTCATGGTAAAGTTAGCCGTGCTTTTCTCCTTGAAATTACTCTGTCCACCAAAACTGAACATTTCTGAACTCATAGTGAGTAGACTATTGTGTCAGTATCCATTTTCAGAAGTGTACAATTGGATGTACTGTAGGCTTGTTTAACTGAAATGGTTAATTGACCTGGTATCCTCTGGCAGAAAAGAAAAGAAGAAAAGAGAAAGAAAAGAAAAAGCTATACAAATTTCATTCAGACTCAATTTTGTGGTCTAGTTAACTTGTCTGAAGGTTTGTGTGTGCCTCTTTTTACTCATTGTCAGAAGCCACAAAATGTACTCCATCTGCATTACATGTCACACTTTTAAAACAAAAACAAAACAGGAGCCATCAAATGAGAAATGTTGGTTGAAGGCTGACACTTGTTTTTCTTCCATCTTGAAATTGTATGTGAAATGAATGTGTATTTTCTAGTTCCTGGATTTTGAAAAGGTAACAAATAGATTGCCACTGTCAACTCTTAAGGTTTACATTAAGTATGCAAAACAGCTAGTCAAGTTTGGAGCTCCCTCAAGTGGATACTTATTCTGTCTGGTGAAAATGGACGTTTTATACATGCATGGAATTTCCTGAAAAATCTCACATACAAAAGAAATCCAATGCGTAATCTAATTTTGTATCTGCCACCACTTCCTCACTTTACCACTTTCCTTAAAATGAATCCCATGGTACTGTGCACATGGATTTGTGGCTTCATACAAATACACTCTCCTTTTTTTTTTTAGATGAAAAGAGTAGGAGAAAGGGGAGAAAAAGACAGGCATCAAAGAGGACTAGGAGATTATTATTATCACCTGCAAGAATAGATTTGCCGCATCAGTTCAGTGCCCATCATGTCCAGCATTGTGTCTCCTTCAGCAACCAGCCATATGGTTGGAGTTCAGAAGCAATAAATGATGTAGCCATTGTTTAGCCAGTTTGGTAGCCTGAGATGCTTTCCTGCTGAGGGAAAAGAAGGTTAGATTTCTAATAACATTTTGTGGATGGGTGATTTCCGTAAAATAGACCTGTAAGTTAGACTGAATCTAAACATGCAACAAAAATAATGCAGTTTTCCTGAACTATTTAGTCACTTAGGTTATAGATAAATGGAGCAAGGTGGGATGCATCCCAATTAATCTCCATTCCCATTATTTACATACATATATGCATACGTGTACATGCACAAAGATGCACACACACACATAGTGGGGAGAAGCCTACTCTTACCATTATTCATTTTATTCAGTCCCTTCCATTTTCTTTCTTCCGTAGTGAAAACAGTTTATTTTCACCCTTCCTAGTCGTAATTAATTACTGGTCCATATCATATGCCATCTCATCTTTTTCTGGCTCTGTTCCCTAGCAGAGTCAAGCAGGAAAAGTTTTGTGAAAAGTTCCATATATAACCCGTACAATAGCCCTTCCTGTGCTTTACCAACCTATCTGAATTAAGGGAAATGTTATTGCTCTTTTCAATATATTCTGATCGCTTCCCCAGGCAAGAGTTGTACTGTCCTATAATTGAGACTACAGCGATGTTGGTGTGGTTCTGCCAGGTTTGGGAGCCACCTGTGCAGTTCAGCTGCCTAACTTTGCAGTTCAGCTGTAGGAACAGAGGAAACACTTCATCCAGAGCAGCAGGGTGGGAAGTTTCTCACTGTTGCAAATTCTCATTTTATTGCACCTAATGGCTCCTCCTGAGTCCTTCATCCTCCCTGCTTGCAGCTAAGGTGCCATGGCATCTTCCCATCATTTGCTATTTAATATCTTTTAACCAAAAAAAACCCCTACTCCCTTCTGTCCCACCAAAAGCAGCAGGTGGATTTTTCTTTGCCCATCCTCTGTCTAATCCTATGTTTAGAATAATCCCAGCAGGTTTTTGGAAGTGGTGGTTCCTTCTGCAGCGAGTTGTTCCCACCCTTTCTCTTTAGACCGGGCATGTCAAACTCGCGACATCACGTGACGTCGTGCAACGTATTGGGACTTTTTCCGCATTGCCAGCAATGGGGTGGGCGCAGTTTCGGCGTGAAGCATCCGGCCCACAGGCTGGCAGTTTCACATGCCTGCTTTAAACTTACTTTGTCACTATACCGTATTATGTGTATAATTTACCATCTATGCTGTTCTACAGCTTCCTGAAATCTGATAAAATGTGGAATAGAAACATTTAATATGCATTAAGTAAAATAATACAAATTTAACAGTCAGGCAAAATAATTTTGAAGTTTTTTTGTTTGTTTGTTTTTAAATCCCCCTGAAATCTAGTAATAGATGGACTAAAATGAATTGCTTTCTTAAATAAAGACTGAGGAAGGAGTGAGAAAATGCATTAGTAATGTACAGAGCTTGAGAGACAGTTGGGTGTAGTGATTAAAGTACCCGGCTAGAAAGTGAGAGACCATGAATTCTACTCCCATTTTATTCACATGGGGTTACCTTGAGCCGGTCATTCTGTGTCAGCCCTAGGAAGCAGGCAGTGGCAAACTATTTCTGAAACCTTGCCAAGAAAACCGCAGGGATTAATCTATATAATTGCCAGAATTTTTTAAAAAAAATTATTCAAAGGCACACAAAAAATGTAGACAGTCTTTACTCAACAGAGTAAAAATTATTCTTGAATAAAATACTCTCTGCCAGTCTTTTCAATACCCAATCTCTCTATCTATTCCTACATCTGCTTCTTGGTGACAAGTTATCTCTGTTTGTCTATGGAGATTCTCAGTCATCCAGGTCGTGGTTGTCCCAAAGGCGCTTTTTCAAGAGGCAACTGAACTTTCTTTGTTTTTCTTTGAAGATCTTTCTTGGAGAAGCGAAACGTCTTCAAAGAAAAGAAAAAAAGTCCAGTTGCCTCTTGAAAAAGCACCTTTGGGATTATATCTGTGTTAGCATTATGGTTATGCAAAGAAGTTCTGGTTTGGATTTATTGTTATTTATCTTCTGTCTAGTATGACACTGACTTTAAATTTTAAGGAAGAATGCAGAATTTTTTTTTAAAAAAATAAAAATAAAACCCACACATAACAGAATCAGTAGAGCGAGGGCGTATAGAACTGCACCAGAAATGTCTGCTATGGTATCAGATGCCAAAAATGACAGCTAACATTTAAGCATCATAAATCTTTAAATAAATTTTTCTTTGGCATCACAATCACTGTCAAGGTTTTCTTTAAGAATGAAACATCAATGCTAGCAAGATAGTTTCGCCCCCTCAAAAACCCCAACACTTTGTTAGATGTTTTTCTACTTAAAGAAAAACATAAATGTTCTCAAATTTCTTCCCCCTACACAGCAATTCCATTGCTAAAAGGAAACAGAGGGAGTTGCAGTTAAAACGCAGTTGGAGTCTACTGGGCTGGCATAATCTGATTTAAGACTAGGAAAAACAGACTTTTAGTGCTTAACTATAAAATTCACTGGATTGATCTTGGACCAGTTGCTTTTATTTTTGTCTTACATGACTTACAAAACTATTATGGAACAAGAAAGAAAAACAGGCAGTTGCTTTGAGGTTTATATACAGAAAAACCAGTATCAAAATGTAAAGCATTAATATCTTAGTTTGCTTGACCCCTAACCATGAGATGTTTTCATTTCTCTTATAATCAGTGGGTGTTGTAGGTCTAAAGGATCATGCCCTGCACTTCTTTGCTGTAGAGCATTAGACAGCATATAGTGTTCTAAGTTGGATTGTCTCATGGATCATAGAAAGCTATAATGGAGATTTAAAAGAAATAATCTCCCAAAGAATTCCTTGTTTAATGATGTGCTAACCATCACCTACTATAGGCAATAAGGACAAACAGACTTAGAAAGCATCTTCATCAAGGTAATAATGCTTTGTCCTTGAAGTGTATTTTTGAACACTAATCCAATTTACAGTGATAAGGATTTCTCTGCCCTATTCCAATTTGACTGAATCCTTCTACTTAAAAAAGAATTGTATGGAATTCATGAAGTATACTTTAAGGCTACCAAGTCTGGATTGCTAAAATCCAGTTGTCTACCAGATGACAGCAAATAGGATTTTCTGTCTTTGCTGCCATCTAATGATTGTCTGGATTTTTGTAGAATAGACATGATAGTCTTGGTTTACTTCTCATAAATGGATGTAAGATTGCAACTACAGAGCAATAAAGTTTATTGAAGTCTAAATATCAGAAAGGTACAGGGATTAGGAAAAAAATGCAAAAGGGTTTCCCATTCTACAATATCCAGCTTTTATCTCTAAATCCCTAAAAATACGATTCTCTGCCAAATGAGAGCACACGTAGCCTCAGAAATATATTCTTTAAATATAAGGGTCTAAGAAGCTCATCCTAAATCTCCTTTAAATTCCCCCATTTGTTAAGTCTAATAAACTAGCCTAAGGTAAAATCATTTGTGCTTGTTAAGCAGTTGCTTGTAATACTAAAGCTGTGTCATTCTGAAGATGTTCAGATGATATTTTGGACATAATGTCATTAATAATATTTCATGGTGCCGTTCTATATAGGTTATATAGGTCTACTCAAGAATAAGCTCCATTCCAGTGATATTGCTCTCCAAGTAAATGAGAAAAGACCTATGATTTATAACAGATCTAATATGAGAACAGTTCTCTAGAGTTTTGGACTACTAAGGGATATGGCTAACAAAGTTGATAGAAGTTTCTTGTTATCTTCTCTAGAATGGGGGCTGTTATGGTTTTGCAGCCTGCTTCTTTCAAGAATGCAGATATGAAATCTTTTCCTGTGATATTCTCATAAATGAAATAGTAATCTCTGAAATGTTTGCACCTTGGTGAATATCTCTCGGCCAGAGGGTAGGAGAACAGATCTGCTTCTGCACTTTGTTTTCAGAATAAACTGATGCAAAAATGTAATGTAAACTAGTACCCTCCAGACATATCCAGCTACATAAACCTCAATAAATATAGCTAATAGTCCAAGGCTTTGGAAAAATTGTTATGTCCTTGGTTATTTACCTATACTTAGCCTATTCAAGTGTAAACTGAAGTAACTCTTCTATCAAGAATTACTTCTGGGCCTTTTTATATATAAATAATATTAATTAAAGCAGGGACATTTATTCGGACTTCCTTTTTCTTCTTTTAGGAACAGATGTACTTTTGCACCTTTCCAAATATCATCTTGATGGCATAAGAAAATGTTTTCATATAAATCAATTATCCCTTGGTTCGTTAGCAAAACTCTTTCTTTCTGTTTTTGGACGTAATGAATAAGTACAAGGAATTTGACAGCAAACAAGTAGCAGCTTTATTGTTTGTGGAAATAGATGTGTTGACTATAAATCAAGCTTGTATCAGTCAAATTTCTCATGAGGAGCATTTTTCCATTTATATTAACTCCAGGAAAAGTACACAGTTACATTAGTCAGAGAAAAGCATTTTGGTATCCGTTTTCACTGTTTTTTGTTTTTTTTAATCATTTCATGTTAAGTTTCTGTTTCACTTGTGTCCTTATTAAAGATCTGTCATTCTGCCAAACTTTATGAATTTTTTTTCTCTGTTAGTTTTTTTATTGTGCCTTCTCCATTTTCAGCTTTGTATCTCTTAACAATTACTGCATCAATTCCTCGATCAATAAATCTTTGTGACCCCTGATCTTCAGCTTTCCACTCTGTCTTTCCTTAATTTTCAACATTTTTATCCTCTTTCTCCAAATATTAAGTATCTCCCAACTCTATTGCGTTTTTAACTCCTTATCACCCCTTTTGCATTTTACCCACATTCTCTTCGCACACAAATTTCACAACCTTTTTGTTGTTGTTGTTATTTTCATACTAAAATCACTGGGTCCCTTACACCCTTTCCCCATTTTTTCATATTGAAACATTTTAGATCTCTCTGTGCCTGCAACCTCTATTACTTTCGTTTATTGATGAATCACTCCCAGGAACACAACATGAGACAAGGACTATGTGCTGATGTTTCACTAGCAACGCATAGATTTTATTACTTAGTATTATATTTGATTGAATTTGCCCAAAGTATGTCTGTTTTTACTTACCTAGACTTAACCTTATTTTACCATTTTCATGACTCTGTTCCTAAGGTTAGAGATACCATTTGGAATGTCTTTGCCTGTACCGTTTTAATCACTCTTTTAGCAACTTGTTTGCTCAGTCATAACTTATGAAGAAAATGAAAATGCATCTGTGGAATAGTTGAGAATTGATACTAGTCAGTAGCAATAAAATTAGTCCAGATGGACCAGCCATCTAATTCAGAATCAGAGTACAGATAGTCCTTGACTTATGACCACAATTAAGCCCAAAATTTCTGTTTCTAAGTGAGACATTTGTTAAGTGAGTTTTGCTCCATTTTACAACCTTTCTTGCCACAGTTGTTAACTGAATCACTGCAGTTGTTAAGTTGATACCACACTTGTTAAGCGAGTCTGGCTTCCCCCTTGATTTTGCTTGTCAGAAAGTTGCAAAAGGTGATCACTTGACCTTGGGATACTGCAACCGTCATAAATATGAGTCAGTTGTCAAGCGTCTGAATTCTGATCATGTGACCATGACCACAGTAATATGTCACTTTTTTTCCAGTCCCGTTGTAACTTCAAACGGTCACTAAGCGAACTCTTGTATGTCGAAGACCACCTGTAGTGTAGTGCTAAGATCGCAGTAACATGCTAATGATATATGATGTTTGTTAAATATCTATGGCCACCCATCTCATTTGCATGCAGCTCCCTCATAGAAGCTGCAAGGTAAATTGGATAGGATTGTGAAAACCAAGCCAGCGTTGAATTTTGGGAGTTATAATCTTTCACTTCTGAACAGCGATTGGTCAGGAAAGGCTAAGCGAGATGATTCAGAAGTTATGGTGGTCCTTAATTCAACAGATGGTATTCTGCCATAAAGTTCAACTGAGAAAAAGTATAGAGAACTACTCACAAAAAGGTGACCTAGTGCATTCTCTGGGCTCAGAGATACTTTTTTTAAAAAGTAAAATATAATCATGTACTTAAGTAAAACAATTCTGCTGCAACTCAAGTGCATCTCTACTTCAAAGCTGTATATAATTGCTACCTTCCTCATTTGCTTCTTTTTTTAAAATTTTTTGAGACTTGAACAAGTAGTAAAATTAGCAATAAACACGAGGAGGGTGCAAAGCACACACGCTGCTGCAAAATAACCCTTTTAAGCATCTCTGCCTCGTTGGCTCCAATTAACATAAGTATTTTTTATAGGTTGCCACTCGCCGCAATCAGTCATGTTTGCCTCAGTTGGAACTAATAATAATAAAAATCCATCATTATTGTAACTTCTCACAAACGTATACATTATTTTTATTTTTATTTTAAAGTCCCCATTTACCAATGAGAAATTGCGAAGAGAAGTAGCTCAATTTTCTTTTGCATTCGCTTGATCCTTTAGTGTAATCGGTGGTGTGTGGGCAAGGCAAGGTTGTGAACTGTAGCTATGTTTGTCCCTATATGAAATCGCCTGCTTCCAGTGCCATTAAGTACTCAGCAGCTTCCTTCCTCTCTGTCCCACTGTTTTTAATCTGCTGGAGCACTTGAGAAGTCGTGCTTCACTTGTGGACGTATTTCAGCGATTACTGTCAGACGCTGCTTTCTAGAGAACTGGTCAACACACAGCCATCATTTTTTAGAAGGCACAGCACGGTTTAACTTTAAGCTTTCTGCCCAAACACCTGCCTCAAGAAGCCAGGATAGCAACCTAACAAATAGCATAACCCAGTGGTGGCAAACCTATGGCACGCGTGCCAGAGGCGGCACTCAGAGCCCTCTCTGTGGGCACACACCATTGCCCCAGTCCCACCTCCCCCTGCAGCCCCCTCCTCACCAGCAGCCCCCCCAGAGAGTCGCCCCCCGGGCACGGCCTGCGTGGAGTAGTGCAGCCAAGAACATGGCAGCCAGGCAGCAGGGACAAGACTCCGCCTGCGCACCCCAACACGCGCAAATGCTGCTGCTTGGTGCAGGTGAAGGGCGTGGCTGCCATTGCGATACAGGACCACCTGGGTGATCTGCGGCGGGCCGTCAAGGCAGTGGGTGGCCCTGCGAGTGGGCGGGGGGCGGAGCAGGGGGTGGAGTGGGGGTGGAGCAGGGGCAGGTGGCGAAGCAGGCGGGCGGGCCAGGGGGCGGGATGGTTTTTGGGCACTCGGTCTCTAAAAGGTTCGCCATCACTGGCATAACGCTTCATCCTTTTCCTGTCAGCCAGCTTTGTTGGCTTTTCATGGGCTGACCTTTGGATAAATAATCAAAAAAATGAAGAGTGGAATTCTATTCACTTATCAAATGATTGGTGTAATGCCTCCTTTGCACATATACATGGAGCACATATACATCTTGGTATATGGAGTATTGTATTGAGAGCTAAAAGCTCTCTTCAGGGCCCAAAGTCCTTCCTGAATCGTGCAGGCCTTTCTATGGAGAACATTGCACTTAAAAACAGAATTTCATATCACACAAGGACTGGTGCGTGCCACAACAGCTCTCCCATGTTCCAGAATTAAGCATTTGATCACAGAAGAAATGATCAAAGACATTCCTCCACATTAAATAAAATGCAACAGCAAGATTCAATTAATCCACTTGATTCCCATCTTTAGAATGCCATCTTGTCCATCTTAGCACGAAAATGTCTAGAGCTGGCCCCATTAATATAGTTACTTTAAAATATTTCACCTCTACTTTACACAAAAGATAACCAGTTGGCAGGATGAACTTAGTGTTAAGTCTTACATTGTACCTGCAACTGACACTCTTAGCACATAATAATTCCCAGGTGAATGTGTAAAGGGCTTATATGAAAAAGCCATTGCCTTTGAAGTAATGACAGCTGATATGAAATGTCTGTACATAATATGATTTGTGAATCATATATATTGCAGAAATTTGGATGGTTCTGCATTCTACTTTACAGAGGAGAATCCTTCAGCTTTCACTGAAAGGCTGCCAGACTATAATCCTCTATGTGAAAATGTCCTATATTTAAAGGGTTGTCTATTCCAATCCAGTTTTTAAAAGTTTTTTTTTTTAAAGACAGAAATAAGTCTTCAGGTTTCCCACTAATAGTTGGACAACAGACACATTGCAGGAAGAAATTTCACCTGGACATAAACTATGATGAGATATATTGCATTTCTATTTCCCTTAGAGAGATTTCTTCTAAGTTTATATCCAGATAATAAATAAGTTTAGGGAACTGTTATACATAGAGAGTGATTAAGGCACAGAGATAAAAATGCCAATTTCACTAATTTTCACATTTTAAAAATGTTTTTTGCATGAGGAAAGTTGTACATATGTGTAAGTATTCTCATTTCTTAATAAGAAAAGAAAAAGTAATTCTCACTCATTTTGCACCAGCCAAATTCAGTAAGTATTCCCAGTGGGAAGGCTAGCCACACTTGTCAGCCCTTCAGCTTTTAACAATAGGAAAAAAATGGAGGAATGGGGAAGAGGGGAATAAAAAATGGTAACCCTAATTCAACATCACAAGTAACACATAATGTATGTTCAAATCCAGAATTTAAAAGCTCAGGATATGAGCTTTTGCTTAATTGGATGAATCTGTTTTTCTTGGTTCCATTCACAAATTGATTTGAGAGAGAGAGAGAGAGAGAGAGAGAGAGAGAGAGAGAGAGAGACCTTTGAGTATTTTCATAGATCTTGAGAATCACCTCCATATGTTGATCATTAAAGTCAAACAAAATTAGCCAAACACTATTCTCATCTCTTTTCAAAAAGTGCATTGATTTGTTTTTGATTATTTGTAACTGGCTATGTTATTAATGGACATTAATAGGCTTAAATTCACCAGTTCAATTCACAGGTAGGATGCTGCAATTGAAAAGGCAACTAGCATTTTGCTCTGTACTTTAAAATGATAAAAATCACCTCAGTCTTCCTGGTCGAACTCTCTTGCCATAAAAGTGAGCCCAAAGTGAGTTCTAAACAGCTGTCAAGGAAGGCTTGATGGTCCTGGCTGTCTCAGTGTTGTATCTCCGGCATAATTAGAGATCGTTTGCCTTTGGATGTAAATCTAGTAGATCAAATCAATTAGGAGAGTGTGAATCTCATCTTGATATGAAGGGAAGGGAACTGTCCTGGTTTCAAGAATTAAGAATTTTAAAAGCATTTTGGAAGAGATGTCAGTCTATCCTACCCTGTTAGGTTCAGGCTTACTATTTCATAAGAAGAAGGAATAAGCGATGAATTATTTAACTGACACATCTCTTTTTTGAAACAGAAATATGTACTACCAGGCTTTGAGGTTCTCAAGGTTTCTTCTCTGGCAGAAGGAAAAAAGCTCCTGACAACTGAAAGGGAGATGTAACCAAAGAGCCGTTTTTTTGGTAGAGTGACTGTTTCTGTCGATTGTTTTTCATGCAGTGACTGTAGTGTCAACTGATTTCTTTTCCTGCAACTGCAGATCATAATCCCCACATTTAAAGCAATTTGGATGAGTGACAAATTTGGAGAGTAATGCCACCTTGTATATTTTACAGAGGCTTTTGCAGCAGATCTGAACAGGGAACAAAAATACCTGTGTAAACAGGAAAAAATAAGTGAGAAAGTAAATTGCAGGCATATCTATGCAGCATCTTGTGACAGCCCATATTCTCCTGCAGAATTGTGGGTTTGATTTTATGTCAATGCATCAAGATGGTTGATGGGTGAATCAATTGTATTCTATTGTATAATCTTTTTCTTTCTCTATTATTGAAGTGCCTGGATGTAACAGGCACTAACTGTAAACTATACCAGCCCACAGCGGATCCAATAGTTCTCAACTGTAATCTTCAGTCACACAGTAGAAGCTTGCTTTTGGTGGCAATGGAAACCACTTAAAGAAATAATTTAAAGCTTTGGAAGGTTTACTCAGCGTTGCCTGTAAAGTTCAGATTTTTCACATTCAGCCTATACTTTGGAATTTAATTTAAATTTTTATTTAAAGAGGAGACAATACAAGAGTTGGTGAAATGCTACTGCAGTTAAAAGAAATAGATGATGGATGGATGGCTAGATAAAATTTGAGCAATTTCCAGATGTCTGGCTTCAAAAATTTAGTCAGCCTCTAGATGGTAGCAAAGAGGCAGACTTTTATCCATCTGTTTGCTGCCATCTGATGATCATTCAGATTTTTTCTGGACAGATCTGGTAACTCTAATAGAATTACATATTAGGGAACTGATATCCATGTTTGGTGCAGTAAACAAACACATGCCAATATTTTCTTAATTTTACCAAGTTGCTTCTTTATTAGAATTACTTTCTTTACTGACAGGTGCTGCAGCTGTACAAATGTACCATATAAGTAAAACATACCATATTATAATCTATTGCTTTTAAGACAGTAGCACTTGGCAGTGGATCAACTGGAACACATGCCGTGCCATCCCTCCTGGCAACTTACTGTATATCTGGTTTTCCTTGCTATATTCTTTCCACCCTGTTGTGTTGTTACCCTCAGTTTCCCTTGCTCCTTACCTTTCAGCTGGCAATCCTCAATATACTGTAAATAGACTCTCAGCCTGTTCTCATCTCTGTGTCCCTGAAAATCTTCCAGACAGATACACAGCACCTATACCAGTGGTGGCGAACCTATGGCACGCGTGCCAGAGGTGGCACTCAGAGCCTTCTCTGTGGGCATGCGCCATTGCCCCAGTCCCGCCTCCCCCCACAGCCCCCTCCTCACCAGCAGCCCCCCCAGAGAGTTGCCCCCGGGCACGGCCTGCATGGAGTAGCACAGCCAAGAACATGCAGCCAGGCAGCAGGGACAAGACTCCACCTTCACACCCCAACACGCCCAGATGATGCTGCTTGGTGTGGGTGGAGGGCGTGGCTGCCATGGTGCTACAGGACCGCCTGGGCGATCTGCGGCGGGCCGTGAAGGCGGTGGGTGGCCCTGCAAGTGGGCGGGGGCGGAGCAGGGGGCGGAGTGGGGGTGGAGCAGGGGCAGGTGGCGAAGCAGGTGGGTGGGCCGGGGGGCGGGGTGGTTTTTGGGCACTCGGTCTCTAAAAGGTTCGTCATCACTGACCTATACCCTTTTTGCTCCACTGAACAATTTTATAGTTGGAAAAGAAATATATTATAGAATTTATTTTGTTTTTACCAGGTATGTGTGTGTGTGTGTGTTTGTATTGGTTGGTTCATTTACAGTACCTGCCAATAAGATATGCAGATTATGGGACCTTTATCTTTCTTATTTCCTAGTGATAGGGAAGAAAATACCAGGTAAAGGCTGGTGGCTGCAGCAGTCAATAGCAAGCAGCTACACAGTACATTAAAGCAGCCGACTGGCAGAGGTGGGAAGGGAGAGGGAATAGTTACACGCACAAATGGAGCTGCCTGTGTGCTCGTCCGCTGCTTGCGCAAGTGGAGCTGCGCGCATGCACACACTCACCTCCCGCTTCCGCAGCCCAGTTCTGAACGGGCCAAGGCTTGGTAGTGGGCCTCAGCCTGGGGGTTTGGTACCCCTGCATTAAAACAAGAAAGCACTTCTAGAGAGGATAAACCCAGAAGATTCCTGGGAGAGGAAGTTTGAGACTTCCTACCTTTCAGTCTATGGCATTATTCTTGTTGCTTCTATCATGGATTGATTGATGATGTTCCATCAAGTTGGTGTTACCTCCTAATGACCATGTAGACTTTCTCCATGACATTCTGTTAACTGTCCACCTATCACCAATGTAATGGAGTCCATCCTGCTTGCTGCTATTCATGCTTTTCTTCTCTTTCCTTCTACCTTTCCCAGCACTAGAGTCTTTTCTAGAAATTCACAACAGAGGCTTTTAAGCTATGCTAATAAACTTGATTATTCTGCTTAAATTGTCATCATTAAACAACCAAAACAGTATTTCAGCAAAAGGAGCATGTATTTCTAAATTGTTAACTGCATTTTTTTTTTTTAAGTAAAACATTAAATTGGCAATTTCAGCTAAGTCATATACTGGGTGAGTTATGCAACTAATGAAGTCTTCTTTGCCCATCTGTTTATATAGTCATTTGGGGGGAAATACAAGCTTTCTTCCTTTTAAGTGCCCAAATTCTTTCTCAGTTTAGAATAAATTATACAAAATAATGGGGAGGGGGTTGAAACATCTCTCTGTACCTGAAGAAGAATCTAATGTCATCTGACGTTGAACTGTGACTTAAGTAGCTTTTGAATTTAAATGCTTTGAAATATTTCTAGCTGTTTAAATTGTGTATATTTATATATCACAAGTATACTCAACCAACAAAATCCAATCAGTCAATTCCAAAAATTAAATTATGTTGCAATATCATAATTATTATAAAGTCATGAGGCAATATGTAATTGCATAGTAAAAATAAATAAATAAATTCTGATGTCAGCATTCAAAGGTCAGATAATTACCATGAAGCCCTTGTGGTAGAAGACCTAAGTTGTAACAGAAAGTTTCTGAATTCTTTTAATTAATCAATAAATCTAAGAGGAATATATTTGGAGAAAGGAATTCCAATAGGTTTTGTCTTCTGTGGTCAGTGGAGAGCACTCCAAGTAAGTTCCTCAGAATGGCACAAATACGTTGCACTCATTTTTTGTTTTTATCCCTTTAGCTTTTTCCCGTGCAATGTATCAATTGGACTACTTTTTCTTTCTTTTATTTATCCCATCCTACACATCCTGTATTTGTTAGCCTTCAACTTTGACCTTTTAGCCAGAGAAGTTAAGAACTCAACTAGATATGAAGGCAGATCTGAGACTCCCCTACCTAATCCTATTAGCTTATAAACATGGAGCATCATAACAGAATAACAGAGTTGGAAGGGACTTTGGGACTTCTAGTCCAACATCCTGCTAAAGCAGGAGACCCTAAACCATTTCAGACAATTTGCTGTCCAATCTCTTCTTAAAAACAATTAAGCACCCACAACTTCTGGAGGCAAGTTGTTCCACTGGTTAATGGTTCTTAATGTCTGGAATTTTCTTCTTAGCTCTAGGTTGCTTCTCTCCTTGATTAGTTTCCACCCATTGCTTCTTGTTCTGCCTTCAGGTGCTTTGGAGAATAAGCTGACCCCCTCTTCTTTGTGGCAGCCCCTTAAACATTGGAACACTGCTATCATGTCACTTGTCACCCTTTTCATTAGACTAAAAATGGTTGAATTAGAAATAGATATGGATTGTAATTTTTAGCAGTAGCTACTATGAAGATTTTAATGCTAAAATCCCTTCTTTCTCTTCTCCAGATGAATTCCTGTTTCCCAAATATGACAACAACAACCTGTTAGAGGTCATCCAATTAATTTTTCTGCTCAATACAATATTTATTCCCACCTGAGAAAAGATAACTTTGTACTATATTCAAAAATACTGAATCACAACAGAGAGTGCATAGAATCCTGGAAAGACACAATAGAATAGAATAGAATAGAATAGAATAGAATAGAATAGAATAGAATAGAATAGAATAGAATAGAATAGAATAGAATAGAATAGAATAGAATAGAATAGAATAGAATAGAATAGAACCTTGGAGGTCTTCTAGTCCAGCCCCCTATTGAAGCAGGAGAACCAGTGGTGGGATTCAGCCGGTTCGCACCACTTCAGCAGAACCGGTAGCTAATTTTTTGTTGCCCGGGCCCAGAACGGACTTCCAGAAGTGACATCCACACAGAGAACTGGTTGTTCACATATTTGAATCCCACCACTGAGAACCTATACCATTTCAGATAAGTGACTATCTAGTCTCTTTTAAAAACCTCCAGTGATGAAGCACCTAAAACTTCTGGAGGCAAGTTGTTCCACTGTTTAATAGTCCTCACTGTTAGGAAGTTTCTGCTTAATTCCAGGTTGCTTCTCTCTTTGGTCAGTTTCCAACCATTGTTTCTTGTCCTGTCCTCTGGTGCCTTGGAGAATAATTTTACTCCCTCTTCTTTGTGGCAGCCCCTCAAATACTGGAATACTGCTATCATATCACCCCTATCTTTTCTTATATTTAGACTAGCCAAACCCAAATACTGCAGCCTTTCTTCATATGTTTTAGTCTCCATGCCTTTGATCATCTTAATTGCTCTTCTCTGACTTTTTCCAAGGTCTCCACTACATCTTTTTTGTAGTATGTAGTATATTCTTACAGTAACAACAACAACAACAACAACAATAAAGTTGGAAGGGACCTTGGAGGTCATCTAGTCCAACCCCCTGCTCAGGCAGGAAACCCTATACCATTTCAGCCAAATGGCTGTCCAGTCTTTTCTTAAAAACTTCCAGTGTTGGAGCATTCACAACTTCTGGAGGCAGGTTGTTCCACTGATTAATTGTTCTGTCAGGAAGTTTCTCCTTAGTTCTAGGTTGCTTTTCTCCTTAGTTAGTTTCCATCCATTGCTTCTTGTCCTCCCTTCAGGCGCTTTGGAGAATAGCTTGACTCCCTCTTCTTTGTGTACATGTGACTTCCTTCATCACTTGGCCACAATAAATCTCTTTATGCTGGAAATACATACCAAAGCAACCACCCTATTCCCACTTCTTTCAAGGAAGGAGTTTCCTCCATGACCTCTGTCCTTCTTGCACTCCTTCATTTGGGGCAGGAAGATAAAGGCGCTACCCCTACATG
The DNA here is from genome assembly GCA_023970755.1 of Azemiops feae. NCBI lineage: Eukaryota > Metazoa > Chordata > Lepidosauria > Squamata > Viperidae > Azemiops > Azemiops feae. Next base: position 1,251,256 of record JALGBA010000062.1, on the reverse strand, counting down.
CAGACTGCACCCCTTTGGCGGTTTTCTGAAATAAGCAATCAGATTTGCTTTGATTGTATTATCTCTAAATGACAGCCAAAGACTTGCATTCTAAGCATTAATTCAGCAAGCAAAGCCACATAAAGGAATAGGATTAGAGCACGCATAACATAAATGTGTATGATGAAGTGGCAGTTTATCACTGACAGTACGTAGGAGAGCATCTCATTTATGCCTTAACTGTCAACAGATTAAAGGTAGTTTAGTCAATTAAGTGACTTTTAAAAATAGATTAATCAAATACTGAACTGAGAAAATAAATATCACAGCGCATTAGCACATGATATACAGTGCTTTGAGATTAATAGAGGCAATTTTTAGCCCTAGTTAACATGGGTAGATCAGTTGTCAAGAATTTTTTGTTAAAACATATCGAAACTTACATTTTTAGCCACATGCGAATAAGGTGTATTTTGCATATAAACAGAGAGTAAATAGAGTTATTAAAAATATACAGTCCTCGACTTAAAACCGTTTTAGTGATCATTCAAACGACACTGAAAACTTACGGCTAGTTCTTGCACTTACGACCATCACGGATCCCCATGATCATGTGATCAAAATTCAGGTGTTTGGCAACTGGCATGTATTTACAATGGTTGCAGCACTCTCCCCCGCTAGCTTTTGACAAGCAAAGTCAATGGGGAAAGCTAGATTCATTTAAGAACAGCGTGGTTCGTTTAACGGCAGCAAACAAATATTGTAAAATTGGGTGAGACTCATTTAAAACCTCCTTGCTTAGCAGGGGAAATTCTGGTTCCAATTGTGGTAGGTCGAAGACTACCTGTACCTTTGTTTATTTTGATCTACGAGGACAATTCAGAAATAAACCTCCATTTGATTATCAATGACAGACACTCGCAGATACAGAACTTTTACTATACACATTAGTAAACTACAGCATTACATTACTTTTCAACTTAGTCGCCATTCAAATTGAGGCACTTGTCATAACGTCTTACAAGGTTTGAAATTCCTCAATAGTAGTAGTCGCTCGGTGCCAAATCTGGGTTACCGGGGGGGGGGGCGGTGTGATCAAAAACATCCCAAGGGAACTTCTTCAAAAGTGAACCAACACCACACCGGAAGTGGTGCCATAGAAAATGTGAAGATGCCAAAGGAGTACTGCTAATGAAGTTCATGGAGCGTGGTTCGACCATCAATTCAGAAGTCTACTGTGTGACATTACAAAAACTCAGATGAGCCATCCATAACAAGCGTCGGGGCATGTTGACTTCCGGTGTGATATTGGTTCACAATAATGCTCGCCTGCACACCTCTAGATGCACCCAAGAACTTTTGAAGCAGTTCCCTTGGGATGTTTTTGATCACCGCCCCCCCCCCACCCCCATAGCCCAAATTTGGTGCCGAACGACTACTACTAAGGAATTTCAAACCTTGTAAGACGTTATGACAAGTGCCTCAATTTGAATGGCGATTATGTCAAAAAATAATGTAATGTTGTAGTTTTCTAATGTGTATAGTAAAAGTTCTATATCTACGAGTGTCTGCCATTGATAACCAAATGGAGGTTTATTTCCGAATTGCCCTCACATTAATTAGGGTATTGTGATTTTGCATAAAATGATTGCTGTAAATAGTTTTTCCAGTCAAACAATCTATAATGTGCTATCCTATAGTGAGGATCACATGATTAGCTAGGAATTGTGACAATGTGGAATGTTCTTGAATGATCATACCACTCAGAGAACAAGTCTATCATATTTTAGTTCAAATAAAGGGAAAGAATTGCATTAAAAGTATCTGACTTTAAAACCTCACATGGCATGGATCCACACATTAGGCAAAGCCAAAATAATATTTATTTTAATTCAAGTAAGTCTCATCTGTGAATACAGATTTATAAAATGTGACTTCATTTCTCTTTACTGTTTAGCAAACCATTATTGCATGTTCCACAAACTATATTTAAACAAAGCCATACATAAAGAGGAAGAACCTGTAGCCCTTGGACCTTTTGCTAATGATACTGTTGAGTGTTCTGAACTCTAGGAAGCTTATACAATGAACTTAACATACAGTTAACTTAACTATAACAACATTAGCAAAATCTGGATTGGATGGAGCTTCCAAAAACTCTAGTCTTATCTCTCCCTCCCTACTTTTGTTTATAAAAGACTCATTGTGGGCAATTGCAATAGTAAGTGCTATTTTCAGGAAGCTATATTCTATTTTGTATTAGGCACAAGTTCTTCAGAGGCATTGCTATCAACTCCTGAAGAAGGTACAACAATATCATGGCAAACTGTAATTTCAGTAATTTCAGATTATATGGAATCATATATAAAATACAATTTGTGTATTTCAGGTTCTTATGATTTAGAAGCCTGGATGGCTTTAGTTTCAGTTTCAGTTGCTTTATACTTTTGCATTAAACCAAAAGTTTATGTCATTGAATACAGATAGAATTTGGTCAAGATTTGTCGCAAACTTTATGTGTTCCTTCTACTATTTTTAATATGTCTCAAGCTTTACATTTCATAGAAAATTGAAATGCAAATAACTTGATTGATGTATGCCCTATCATCAACATGCACATATTTGTGCCTGTGATATCTGGATATAAAGTTTTTCATATCTCCACTATGGGTAGATTTTTGAGTTTTGTAACATTAGGGATTGCATGTCCTAATCCAATTGGAATAAGAGATCCAAAAATTTAACTCTAAATATTTCATAGGTTACCTAATCACTTGAGTCTTATTACACCCATGCTATGCCATTTTAACTGCAACCAGCTTGTACTGTCTTTCTCTTTAAATGAATGATTTATCAGTTCCTAGAGGCAAATTTGGTGGGGAGACAACCCCTGTATTTATATTTCAATTATTCTTTCTCTGAAACTGTCTTTCACAGCTTTTGTTCCAGTCTACCTTTCTTTCCACTGATCTTTGATCCACTTTGATCCCTTATTTGTTCTCCGATAAAATTGAATTTGATTAATGAATGGCAGCTCACTTTGGCAAACGTATATTCGTAGAAATTGGGGGAGATGATGTCAAAATGGCAGTCAGAGCATCATGGTTTAAGCCCTGCCCCATTTAAACATACTTGTGATGCTGCTACAAGGGTAAGCCTTGCTCCATCTGACATTTTGCAGATTTTGACACATACACACCCAATGTCACACAGCATAAAAATATGAAATTGTGGATTGAAGTCCCCCTTTTCTGAATTATTAATTAAATATCACTATTGAAACTTCATACTCAAGCATGGGTTTGGACTGAAATCACTCAACTCCTTATTAACAGAGGCTTCCCTATCACCCTCAGCATGAAATGAATGACGATACAGGCTAGCAATCTGTATTTTGAAATATGCAAATCTTTGGAATGACCTTGAAGAAAAACCAACGCAGCCGTTCTGCATACTTGAATCTTGGCAACACTTGCAAGGCGGCCTATCTTTGTGTGTGTGTTTAAAGTCTAACTAAGAGGGATGTGATGCTTCTAGAGTTCAGAAGCTCTCATGTCAGAAATTGCTCTTTATTTCCTGGTTCATTCTGAATTGCATTTGCCTCCCACTGCTTTTCTTAATTGAATCAAATGCAGAGGATAACAATAACTGTGATGATGTTAAGGTGGGGTGAAGACTTAAGGGACAACATGAAATACAATTAATTGAAAGAGAATATATGACTCATCTTCTCTGTAGTCTCCAAATTGAAGCATGATCATGCCAGCTCACTGGTACAAGATACAGGATAGAATTGTTTACCCTGAAACTCCTTAAATATCTGCTATACTCCTGTTTATGTAAAAAGGATAGCAAACAATTGGGTCCATGTTGAGCAGGCTTTGATGTCCTATCTTCCTCCATGTTTGAGATGCTTTCCTTTTTCATTTGAGATTTTCCAAATCTCTTACAATAATTCCTACAGCAGGGACATTATTCTCATGTGTATCTCAACATTCCCTTGAAAACCAGACCCTTTTAACTATAACCTTTTATTTTTGAAACTTTGTTACTGAATAAATAATCTACAAAATCCTTTGATAAGAACATGAAAAGGGTTCAGTTGCTGCAGATCAAACATCCTCTTCTCTAAAGTGTCCAACAAATATCTCTGGGGAAGATATGGGTGCAATAACCCCTTGTAGTTTCTCAGCAATTAGTACTGAGAGTCATACCCAGCTTGGCACTTGCAGATATCTATAACCTTCGTGTCTAGTAGCCACTGACAGGATCATCCGTGAATCTGTCTAATCCCTTCTTAAAACCTTAATGAAACTGGGGATCACCATCACATTTTACAGAACCAAATTTAATTTGGTTTTACTCTATGATAAATGTAAACTTTGCCTGATCTTCCCATTATCTTTTGGTTACAGGGTTTGATTTCTGAATGGTTTATTGTGGAGTAGTTTCATTTTTCAGGGTATGTATTATGTTACTAGTATATGGGCGTGTAAAACATGTTGTATGAATATATTTTTGATCTGCAAGAGGCTATTCTATTTTTGTTTATTTTTGGAGTGGAAAGGCTAAACAAAGAGAATTAACTTTCTTTCAGGACTGATCTTGCTGCTAAGATACAAAGGACTGAGGACTTGGTGCTAGTTTCTTCTTTTAAGAAATAAGATTTGTAAGAATTATTTTGCTGGTAGAATGCAATGAATTCAGATCATTGGGTTATAATGAGCTTTGTTTGTTTGAGTTTATGTCCACATAGTACAATATTTTAGTCTAGAACAGTGGTGGCGAACCAATTGCACGCGTGCCAGAGGCGGCACTCAGAGCCCTCTCTGTGGGCACGTGTGCCATGCCCCGGAGATGGCAACCGTCTCTCTTCAACCAGCCGCCCGCTAACTCACCGAGGTCCCACGTGGCTGGATGCATCCCTGCACCCATGCGCTCACTGGCCTCTGTGTGCGGGGGCCGATGGTGTCAGGCAGCAGCCGCCCCTGCCTCGCCTTGCCCTGTGACAATGGCACCCCCGCCCTACCTCGCCTTGCCTTGCCTCATCCCGCAGGACGAGCCTCCTGCCCACCGCCCCACCTGCCAGAGACCCCCTGGATCTCCCCCAACCCTGCCCGGCCTCCACAGGTGTCCCTCCCCATGAGCAACATTGAGGTGATCACGCTCACCTTGGCCACACCCACCCAGTGGGCCACGCCCACCTGGCACCTGGCAATAAATAAGTGGGTTTTGGGTTGCAGTTTGGGCACTCAGTCTCTAAAAGGTTCGCCATCACTGGTCTAGAATATGGGTAGTCTAATTTGGCCACAGCGATTTCCAGTTCTTAAAATACTTTCCCTTTTTATGAAGTTCAGTTGCTTTCCACGTACAACTTCCTACCCCAGGAGTTTTTGCAGACATTCAGCCTGCACACCAAAAAAGTATAGCAGTGGTATTCATTTCTAAAGTCTCTTATGTTATGTTTTGCAATGAGTCTTGCTTGACAACCACAGCTCCCAACATTGTTTTATTTCTTTTCTGTTCCTGCAAAGGGAAGTGATGATGCTGGATTTCTTCTTGCTCACATCTTGTGGAAGACATTGGTTAAACTATAAAAATGACCTAAGATATTTCAAAATATTTTTACACTTATGCTGGGAGAGTCGTTTATGAAAACCAAATAATTTAAGAACCACTTTCCAGCTAGCACATCTGTCTTTCAGTGGGCAGATCTAATTTTAATGCTAATTAATGTTGGAGTTTTGTTCCATTTGAAATATTCCCCCTATTAATAAGTTCTTGGTGACTGCAAAAGACCACGTTGCCTCTATTGTTTTAATTATTATAAGTTTATGCATCCTGTTGCAGCTGATTATATGACCTCAGATAGACTTGTTTGTTTGCTGACTAAATTTTAGTTCAGATACTGATACAGTTCTGCTCAAATTAATTGAGCCATGAGACACATTTCATTCCCCGAACCAACTGCATGAAAGTTATAGTTTAATTGATTTCCTGAGGGAGGGAGGGAATTTTAGTCACTTAACTAATGCTAAAATAAGAATGCAGAGAGAGCATAGAAATGGTTCATTCCCCAGAAACATGTAGGTTGTATGTAGGTGCCAGGGAAGATGGGAGGAGCGTGTCTCTCCACCCTCTTTCCCATCCTCCTCTGGTCCTTGTCCCCAATATGCTGACAGCAAAGTGAGTAACCAATGGTTGCTTTGGAAAGAAGGCCAAAATTTGAAATCTCTTAACAGCTGGTGAAAAAAGGATGAGGGAGGAACTTGGATGCCTTTCAATGAGGTAGGGCTGGCTGGGAGTAGTCGATGGGGAAATTACGCTAGTCTATCTTATATATGAAAAGAAGTTGTCTAGTTCCTCCTAGGACTTAACCTTCAGTTCTGCTTAATGTAAAAAAATCTTAGTTAAGCTTTCAACATTCCACCCTTCATTTCAAAATGGGCTAGAATCAGTGGTGGGATTCAGCCGGTTCACACCACTTCGGCAGAACCGGTAGCTAGTTTTTTGCTGCCCAGGCCCAGAATGGACTTCCGGAAGCAGCATCCACACAGAGAACCGGTTGTTCACATATTTGAATCCCACCACTGGCTAGAATCCCTATAACTGAAGTGGTAAAGATTGCAGAAATAATATATTGAGGGTAATACTATTAATCTGAGAGCCAGTTTGGTACAGTGGTTAAAGCACCAGGCTCGAAGCTGGGAGACTGCGAGTTCTACTCCTGCCTTAGACCTGAAAGCTAGTTGGGTCACTTTGTGGCAGTCATTCTCTCTTAGCCCCTCCCACCTCACAGGTTTGTTGTTGTGGAGAAAGTAGGAAGAGGAAGGAGAATTAGGGATGTTCCCTGCCTTGAGTTTTTTTTTATAAAAATAATAAAGGCGGGATATAAATAAATAAACAATAATTTGTGTAGCAAAGGAAATTACATCACAAACCAAACATCTGCCTATGTAACACAATCTCTTTTCAGAGTATCTGGCTGATGAAATTTTAAAAATGCTTTTGGACCCTTTTAAATGGAGTTACCAAGATTAGTTTGGGACTTTCTCCAGAAAGCTTGTGTTGGTTTGTAGCTAAGCTGTGACCTCTTTTTTCATTCAGAAAGTCTGATTTATCCAATTGTGTTGTATTTGGGTACAATAAAATGAAGCAAGCAAAGAGTGTTTATTTAGATTTATAGCCTGCCTTGCCCCCAAGGGCTCAAAGCAAGTTATTGCTAACATCTATCATATATAGATTGAATTTCACAGCATAAAAACATTATGCATTTCATCTTTCATGTAGTCCTCCTCTTCCACATGTCTATTGAAAGGGCATAAGGACAGCTCTATCCCTTCAAAGGTTTAAATCATAAATGCTGAAGAGAATTATCTTGTCAATTCCCATTCATTTCTTATTTACCAAGATAGACCTTGGGTCCCTAATGCAACCATTCTCTAGCATCATCACCCTATGTATTGTTATAAGTATAATAATACCTTAGTGTTGTGGGAACCATTCTGTTTTACCCCATACATTTGTGCAGCAAGAAGATGATCGAACATAACATACTGATAATAAGAAAGTAGTGAGCACATTCACACCAAACCAGACTATCTAGTAACTGATTTTTTTCTTCTTAAAAGATAAGAAATATGTGTATTAATGGTGTAAAAGCAGATATATGGGATAGTCTGTCTTCCTCCTTTCTCTTTTCCGCAGGTTTAACTCAATTTTTCTACCCCGTGATCTGCTTACAGTAATTAATAATAATAATTATTATTATTATTAAACTGATAATTATTATTATTATTAAACTGATAATTTTAAGCTTTAAAGCCTATTTTAAATAACCCTATATTAACTGCCTATAAGCATGGCAGAAAGCCATTTGGAAGAATAGATAATCAGTTTCAAATTATCTTCTGAAATGCTGACGGCTACAACCAGAAGAGCTAACTGGGAAAGAAAATGAGATGCCATCTTCCAGAATGGGGCTTTTCAACTGGTGGCACGCATGCCACTGGTGACACTTCCGCACCTGGCAGGTGGTATGCGACCTAGACAAGTGTAGCAGGGCGGATGAGCTGAAGCGGCAGAAGTGCCGATGAGATGAAGTGGCATCAGCACTGCACAGGCCAGGGGGAGAATCAGCTGGAGCTGTGGTTTGCCAGGGCTCTGCTGAAGATCCAGGATTGGCGTGCACAGCTCCAGCTGATCGGCACTTCCGGCAGCTTCAGACGTGGCTGGCAGCCACACAGAATCTTCGAGCAGAGAATCAGCTGGAGCTGCAGTATTGCTGGGGCTCGGATGAGGGCCCTGGATTGCGCCAAAGCTCCAGTTGATCAGCGCTTCAGGCAGCCTCTGCTATCACCGGGAGTAGCAGACAGGCCTTGGGGTGAGAGAGTCAGCTGGATCGGCAGAGGCCCCAGGATTGGTGCACGCAGCTCCAGTTGATCAGCACTGTGTGCAATGGTCAGCTGGGGAGTGGGTGACTGGATGGGGGTGTGAGACTTGGGTAGCGGCCGACATAGGAGCTCTCCCTGGGCCCCAGAGAGTGGTGCACCCAGAAGGGAAAAGGAGAGGAGAGGATATAAAAAGAAGAGGTTTTGGTGGGAGAGAGAGGGGAAAAAAGATGGTGAAAGAGAAGGGGATGGAGAAAGAGAGAAGAAGAAGAGGAAAGGATCTGTGAGACCAGCAGAGGGATCAGGAGAAAGGCTGTGAAAAGAGAGAGAGGAGAGAGGAAGAACGGCTGACCAGCCACCTGACTAGCAGGGTAGTGGTGCATAAATATGGATAAATTTTTCATATGTTCATCAGTGCCAAGGGAAAGTGATTCAGCAAAGGAACCGCCACCGAAGATATTAAAACTGGTACTTTTTTTCCTTTTTTTTTTGGTCATCAAGTTTTTGACACCTTGCTAAGCACTGGTGGTATTCGAATATTGTCATGTCCAAAAAGTGGTACAATCTGTGAAAAACACTGTTCTAGAAGATTCACCTAAAGCTTTCAGGATAGGCTTCCAAAATGGGAGGCAAGTTAAGTTTACTAAGAACCAATATTGGCAAATCTTGGTAACTGGTAACTGAAATAATCTGAGTTATTGTCCTTTGGTTCAGAGGGTAGAACCCTAGCCATCCTGTTAGAATTTGTGTCTTTTTATGGATCTGGGGAAAAAGCACAATGTGAAAGTTTATATATAATTGAATATACACTAAATTCCTACAGATTTATTAGTAAGGCTTTTAATTGGTATCTGATGTTTTTAGTGGCACACCAAGAATAACTTTGCAGATTTTATTAAACTTCAGCTTCAGGGAGCATTTGTCAGCACTGATAGAGATGAAGAATGTTTTTGCAACATCCAAGGCATAAGTTCCCAATCTCTGCATCTTAAATATATCTGAATAAAAATTTACCAAACCTGTTGATAAATATTAAGCCGGAAGCTTGATATCAAGCCCACAAACATATGCTCTAGTTGTGAATTAAGCTCATTTCTGTAAAAATGTGTACCTCATGTGTTACATGAAGAAAACCAATGATTTAAATCAGAGGTCCCCAACCTTTTGGGCACCAGGGTCCAGTTCCGTGGAGAGAGGTTTTTCCATGGACCGGAGGGTGCATAATTTTGTGTGCTGCCTGCATCCCATGGATGGGGCTTTGCTTGTTTGTGGGGACCGGTTGCTGGCATGCCGTGGCCTTGTACTGGTCCACATACCAGGGGCTGGGGACCCCTGATTTAAATGGTAAAACAAGTAATTTTAAAATTCAAGGTGTGTGAACTCCAGATGACCAAGAGATGGCAGCAAAATGTTATTGAAAACGCTAATGTTTTGCTGCCATCTACCCATCATCTAGATTTTGGAACCCACAACCTTGTAAATTTAGAAATAAGACTGAGATTTTTTCTGTAGAACTGACATTAAAGACATTTCCTTCAGAATATGCATTTTTATTTTTACTGGTTTAGGAAAACAATGATGAAAGCAAGTGGAATTATGTACAGGTCTGGCTAGTCATTGTGTATTTTCAAGAATGAAAAGAGAAATGATCTGATTGCAATTAGTCCCACCTCATTCCTGATACCTGATATGGTCTCAATGACTTTTCTGAGTCAGAGGAAGAAAGGCCTGTTCCAACAAGTGGTCAGCCTCAATAGCCAGCAAGGGATTTCTCACCTGAAGCAATAATAAGGAGCTGGAACAGACTTAGATAATGAGGGGAAAGATCCTAAGACATCCCTAGCCCAGGAGGCACCAGGAACTTTGAAGGACAAAACAAATGCTTAGCTATGTGGTGAGCAAGAATGACAGCACACAAAATTGAGTCATTCCTGTAGCTACTTTCTTTGCTGACCATTGGAAACAATTCTCCTGCCTAGTATCTGTTTTGATGTATCCTTGCTCTCTCTCAGATTCTAGGATTTACAACTCATATCAGCTTGTCTCACCCCTTTTTCCTGGACTTGCATGCCATTGGATAGAGTTGGCTTCAGTGGTGGGATTCAAATATGTGAACAACCAGTTCTCTATGTGGATGTTGCTTCCTGAAATCCATTCTGGGCCTGGGCAACCAAAAATTAGCTACCGGTTCTGCCGAACTGGTGCGAACTGGCTGAATCCCACCACTGGTTGGCTTGCATACTTGCTTCTTGTTTCTTATGGCTGCCTCTGGATTGGACTTTGGGAGCCTCTGGCTTTGAATCTTTGAACTCTCAACTTTAGCATTACCCATGTTGACACTGTTGGTACTTCAACTTGGCTACCAAGCAAGAGGTCATCTTTTCTGTTTTCCTCCTGAAACCTTTCTAGCCCAGCTTTCTACATGCCTTCTTAGTTGAATTTCATTCCTATCCAGTGATAATTTGCCACATTGTGATTGCTCAGTCTAGCCTAGAATATTATTTATTTATTTACTTATTTACTCATATCCACCCAGAGTCATTGGATACAAGATGGGCAGCAAAATATATACATACACATACACATACACATACACATACACATACACATACACATACACATACACATACACATACACATACACATACACATATACATACATATCCTGCCTTTAATATTTATCATTATTATCACAATTATTGGCAGTGCTATCATCTGTTATTTTCTGGGGGTGGAGTCACTAAGGCTGTGCTACTACAGGGTTCGGTCTTTGCTGTACCCTTGAAGGTGCCCCTTCACCACTGCCGTGCTTTGAGAAACTTGAGCTGGCGTGCTGATTTACTGCTGCACACAACTGAATCAGGGAGGGTGGGTAAACTGATCCATTCGGTCTCCAAAAATGATTGAAATTTCTTGTATCTTTTGTTTAATGAAAAAGGTATTGAAAAATGATTGAAATATCTTGTATCTTTTGTTTAACGAAAAAGGTATAAATTCAGTATAGCTACGGCGTAGAGCATTAAGGCAATAAACATTGCAGTTAAGGTGTCAGGGACCAGGGTGTTTCAGATGGGAAATCCTAAGTGGTCATGGACTGTTGGATGACTTTGGGGCACTCTCTTTCTTAGTTCAAGCTATTTCACAGCCTATTGCATGGATAAAACAAAGTAAAACCAAGTCTACCAGATCTGGGCTATAGAAATATAGATGAGCACTAAATGGCAGCAAAGAGTTATAAAAACATTATATTTCCCCTCTTATCTCACATTCATTTGGATTTTTATAGTCCTGATTTGATAGTTCTACAAAAGAGTTCCATCAACATCACCTTGGATTTGCAAGAGAAAGGCAAATACATATAATTATATTGCCTTTAAAAATCTTGGCCAAAGAAGGCAACAAACATCATGACACTATCACATCACCTATGGCTTCACATAATAGAGTGTGGCTCCTGACTGGAAAAAAAAATGTGGCTATTGTAAAATGAAGTAAGAATAGGCTGTAGGTTGAGTCTTAGATCCGAAATAGAGAAGTCAGTATTTCTCCTGGCACAATTCCAAACAAAATCATTCTCTGTTGAGCCTTCCAAAAGATTATTTGATTAGTTACTTTTCCTTTGATCAAATAGTTCTATAACTGTGACTGCCTTGCAATGATAAAAGGTATATTTCTTCCCACACTGCAGCTCCTGCATTGAATTTCATGTTCCATTGGGTTTGAAAAATTTGCATATATAGCTTGAATCTAATTACAGAAATACAAAAAAAAACCAAAAAAAAAACCACACCACCCCTGGAAACTTATATAAAATCCATCCCATGCCACAAAAACAACTATCGTCCAAAGTATCGCAAGGGGAGGAGGGGAATAGCAATTGCAAAGAGTAATATGCTGGCAGCAGCATATTTGCTCCAACCTTTTTGCTAAAGATTTTCTCATTATACTTTAATGAGGTTTGGTGGAAGAAACAAAAGATCAATCCTATAAATTAAAGGCTTAAAAGCTAGTTTAAGGAGGGAGGAGAAGGAGTTATCGTCTATTGCAATTTATTTTGGTGGGGTAGAGTGGGTTTCCATTCCCATTCCACTGTCAGCCTTCCCCCCTCCACCCTCCACAAAATGGCACCAGAGTAGGAAGGAGGAAAATGGTTCAAAAGGTATTAATTTTTATTTCATGGAAAGTAGTGACAATGTTAAATTGTGGCTGACATATGCCGTGGTAATCAGGAGGGATGTGCTTCTTGAAATTTAATTCTTATCATGCTAACAGGTAGTCGTCGGTTTACAACAGTTCGTTTAGTGACTGTTCAAAGATACAACGGCATTGAAAAAGGTGACTTACGACCACGTATCACACTTACGACCATTGCAGCCTCCCCATGGTCATGTGATCATTCAGAGGCTTGGCAACTGACTCATATTTACAACGGTTGCAGTATCCCGGATCATGTAATGATCTTTTGTGACCTTCTGACAAGGAAAGTCGATGGGGAAGATAGATTCACTTAACAACCCTGTCACTAAGCTAACAACTGGTGATTCACTTTAGAAATGTGACAAGAAAGGTGGTAAAATTGGGCAACATTCACGTGACAAGTGTCTCACTTAGCAACAGAAATTTTGGGCTCAATTGCGGTCATAAGTCGAGGACTACCTGTATAGCTGGAAACCCAGAATTACCCAAGGACTGTTTTTACCCAGTTTGCATAACTCCTAATATCCTGTGATGGTATGTAGCAGTGACTTTGGGAGAACAGGAGGAAGAGCTGCAGGTTAGACAATGGTAGACAAGTGGGTAACTGAGTCCATGGAGAAAATGGGGGCCTAGCAAACATCTCAGAAGGGACCCTTCCTCGTTTCTTGGACTGCAAAAGTGAGAGAAGGAAAGATCTACTTTCAGACTTGCAAGATTCTGTTAATGTAACCTTATAGTTAGTACTTCTTGGGATGCTTCTTGTCTGAATTACCTTTTGGGTGAAATACATGTCTCCCCCCCTCACCTTTTCAGTCCAAAAAAACTAGGGAGGGTCCCTTCTCACATTCTCTCACATCCTGGACATAAACTGTTTCAACTTCTCTCCTCAGGACTCTGCTATAGGGCATTGCATGCCAAATCAACTAGACATGAAGATAGTATTTTTTCCCCATGCCATCACTCTGCTAAACACCCACAGTACTTTCTTATTTCTAAAGATATTTACCCATGTAGTAGGGCTGTATTGCTATTATCCTTCATATCTTCTCATCTTTCTCATCTTTCCTACTTCCTTCTCCTGTTGGTATCTTATGATTTATCACTTGTTGTTTGTATCTTATGATTTATGATCTATGACTTATCACTTTGTTGTTTGTATGTATACTGGGAGCTTATGCACCAGAGACAAATTCCTTGTGTGTCCAATCATAATTGGCCAATAAAGAATTCTATTCTAAAACATTTGCCATGTCCCCATTTCTTCTGTCAACACAGTTGCCACTTGTCTGACCCTTCTCTAGCCTACAATTCTTCCTCCTGTCTCCCAAGGTCATTTCCACAAACCATTACATAATCACAAAGTTCTAAGGTTTCCCGGATCCCTCAACGCATGGTGTATGGTCACCATTGCTGTCCTAGCAGCTTCTGTCTTCTGGATAATATTTGATTATCACATTTGAATCTCAAAAGCAGGGATGGACTACATATGTGTCGACAGAAGAAATGGGGACATGGCAAATGTTTCAGAATAGAATTCTTTATTGGCCAAATGTGATTGGACACACGAGGAATTTGTCTCCGGTGCATAAGCTCTCATGTAACTCGTACTGTTTTCCATTGAACAAAAGAGATATTCTCTTCAAATGCCACATGCCATTTTTAGAAAAGAATCCCCAGTAATAGCATTGTAGAAGAAGAATGAATAAAAGCCTGATGAAATCTGCAACAATAAATAGGTTGACAACTCCTTTCTGAGGCCTTCCACCTCCGTATCCCCAACTTTGATGCATCCTACTGTTAAAAGGGGGAAAATGCATATGCCAGTTATGTGTCTGATTTTCATCCCACGCTGCAAACAAAACTAGTAAATTATACACTAGCTGCAGTCACAAATCTCCACACATTTGATAATAACATCTCTATATTTAAGTGGATTTGAAGTTCTTAAGCATGATATTAGCCTCAATCTTTTGAGCTTACTGTAGCTCTTGAGTTACAGCTGGGGAATATTAGCTTATTCAGTAAATCCTAAAGCCCCTGAAATGGTAGACAAGTAAAAAGTGGTATTAAGTAAGCTTCGAGATTTTTCTTAATATAAAAGTGCCTCTTTGTAGAAGAGTAGAAAGTCAAGATGGTTGAAAGGGGGAGAGAGAGAGAGAGAGAGAGAGAGAGAGAGAGAGAGAGACCAGTGGGGAGAAAATTTTTGAAATCTATAATGTTTTTCAGATAGTACACTAGTGTAAGGAAAGATGTAAATAAGTATCAAGCACTTTGTTATATCAGCAATCTGTCTATGACTGGGGGGGGGACCCAGTAAGCATACCTTAGAATTAGTATGATTTTAAAACTTTCCTTTCATGAACAACTTGCTGAAGTTAAAAGAACTACCAAATCTGAAGACCCTTTATGAGACAGCAAGTGCAGGATACTAAATCCTGTTAGACCCATGATTGTTTGCACAGTAATTATGATCTTTTCAAAGTTAATTTGGTCTCCCTGGCTCAAAGTAGCATATTTGCAACCACCCTTTCATTTTTACATGTGTTAATATAAAGGCATGGGGTACACATATAGGAGAGATTTCCCTTGCCTCCTGGTAGCCAGCGCACACAAACAACAGGAAAAAAAAGAGGAAATAATATTGTGGTTTTTAGTAAAGGATTTTTTTTTCCTTTTGATTCTTGATTAGTTGCAGATGATTTCTGTAACAAAATAAGTAGACAGAAAGGTTTAATAGCCCCCAGAACATGTAGCCCTGATCCTGAATGGGGATATTAAAAAAGAAGTTCATGTCTGATAATGAAAAAAAATGTGAGTTCAATAGTTCTTATAACTTCAATCCTAAAAGAAATCAATCTTGACTGTTCTTTTGAAGGACAGATACTGAAGCTGAAGCTCAAATACTTTGGCCACCAAATGAGAAGAGAGGACTCAGTGGAAAAGACCCTGATGTTGGGAAAGAGGGAAGGCAAAAGGAGAAGCAGAGGATGAGATAGATGGTCAGACAGTGTCATTGATGCAATGTACATGGATTTGGGCAACTCCAGGAGACAGTAGATATGCTCCATGGGGTCACGAAGAGTCAAACACAATTAGTGACTGAACAACAACAGCAAAAGTTCTTAGAACTATACTGTATGGGAGTTTAAGAACATAATGTGGATTTCAGTGTGTGCTAAGCTACCAGAGGAGCAAATTCAGTAATAACCAAGAGTCCACCACACCATCCTGAACAGAACTAGCAAATAGGTCCATTGTTTCAAGTCGTCAAGGGAATCAAAGTGCAGGGCACATATTTTAAAAGTCAACATCACAGTTACAAAACAGGAATAAAATACCCCTAATGGTACTTCTCTTCCAGCCCTGCTTTCGGCAACTACAAGGTAAAACAGTCATTACCAGCACAATAAGTGAAAAATGCAATTTATAAATTGGAATTCTCTGATTGCTAACTGCCCCGCTCATTTTATGTATTTTCAAATATTTCATTTAAATGACATATTTATGGGGCTTTGGAAATCTTTGAATCTGGCTAGGAATCATGCAGAGAAATTATTCATATGCATAGAATTCACTCCGGCAATAACCCCCTTATATTCTGCAATTTTACACTGCCGTATTTTACCGATGCTTAAATTAAGAATAGGCATCTTCTCTACTGCCTTATTATGAGCTATTTGGCCTTTTAGCTTCATCCCAAGTTCAAACCACATTATCTTGCTCACACTTTGGGGAATATGGGTTCAGCACCTTTGGATATGTAGGGATCATTTTCTTTGCTTACTGCAGGGCTGAATCGGAAGCGTGTGAAGAAAACTAATCTGGAAAAATGCATTTTGTAGAATTTTTCCCCCCTAGTTTTTTCCTCTAGTTTTAGATATCAACGCCAGCAACTTATACCTACAAGTAGTGGTGGGATTCAGCCAGTTCGAACCACCTCAGCAGAACCAGTAGCTAATATTTTATTGCCCAGGCCCAGAATGGACTTCCGGAGGGGCATCCACACAGAGAACTGGTTGTTCACAAATTTGAATCCCACCACTGCCTACAAGGTCATTGAAGATGAGAAGGTAGAATGTAAACACCTTATAAGATATTTACTTCTACCTTCTCATCCTCAATGAATTTGTAGGTATAAGTTGCTGGCGTTGATATTAAAAACTAGAGAAGAGGGGGGGGGAAGTAATAGGCTTCAACTTTTTTTTCATTTATAATATTTTATTAGTTTTCTATATTTACAATTCATAGGTGCTTGGCAAACAACGTGTTGTCTGGTCCATTTGTTTTACTTGGTAATACACATTAAATTCCTAATCTCTACCCCATTTTTACAGCCATTGATGAAATGCATCCCATATTTGAAAATATTCTGTATCTTCTTTTTCTTTAATCTTCAGCGTAAGTCTATCCATTTCTGTACAGTCCAGTATTTTCTTGATTATCTCTTCTTCAGATGGCGTTTCTTCATTTTTCCAGTGCTGAGCAAATACAATTCTTGCTTGCTGCAACATTAAATATATATTTTCTTTTTATCATATTTTTCTGATGTTATACCTAATAAAAATAGTTCCGGTTTAAAATCTACATGTTTTCTTAACATCTTTTCTAACCAAATGTGTATTTTTGTCCAAAATCTTTTTGCTTTAGGGCACGTCCACCAGAGATGATAGTACGTGCCTGTTTTTTGCTTACACTTCCAACAATTACTAGATATGTTTTTAAACATTTTTGCTAATCTCCACCAAAGGCTTCAACTTTTTTTACTTGAGAGAAAATCCCATATTCTCAAATCTTGCTTTTCCAACAGTTACTGTACATAAAGTAGCCTTTCCCAATCTGGTGACTTTCCAGAGAAATTAGACTGCAGCTCCTAAAAGTCACAGCTGTTTAAACTTCCTAAGCATGGTGGTGAAATATTACAGCAATACAAGAAATAGCTTAACAACTAGGAAACCTAGCACATAAATATAGGGAGGGGGGAATAAAAATCCATTAATGTCCTTCCAGGAGAGGGAGTCCGAGATACCTGTAGCAGGGGTCCTCAACCCCCAAGCCGCAGCCCAATACCAGATTGCGGCCCTTTTAGAACCAGGCCGTGCTAACAGGTTGAGTGTGCTCATGTGCACAGCTCTACTTGTGTGAGCATTAGGCGCTTCCATTTGCATGCAACGCTTCATTTGTGTGAGTGGCAGGTATGCATGCCCACTGCTCAGGCAAATAGAGCTGTGCAGGTGAGTGCGCATGCCTGCTGCTTCCACAGAACCATTCCCTCTCCCCACCACCACCACCACCGCCACTAAGCCACCGAGCCAGAAAGGTGACCTAAACGACAGGAGATCATTCCAGAAAGTTAAGATTTGAGATAATGCTTTGCCAGCTTTATAGGAATCTGAACTTGTTAATAGTTGACCACCTGAAGAAGATGGAATGTTGTTTGGTCTACAGGTAGTCCCTGATCTACAACTATAATTGGGAATAGAATTTCTGTTGCAATCCTAATTGCCACAGTTGTTAAAAGAATCGCTGCAGTTGTAAATCACATGGTTGTTCAGCAAATCCAGCTTCTCCCATTGACTTTACTTGTTGAAGCTGCCTGGGAAGGTTGCGAACGGCAGTCATGTGACCCTCAGGATGCTGCAAGTGTTGTAAATTCTTGCCATTTGCCAAGCACCCAAATTTTGATCAAATGACTATGGGGATGCCCTTGATGGTGATAAGTCACTTTTTTCAGTGCTGAAATGGTCACTAAACAAATAGGTGTAAGTTAAGCTGTAATTGTCTAATAGGCTCCTTCTGTAGTGCAAATGGTCTAAGTGGCCCATCAGAAATGTTCAGCTGGGCAGGGTTTACTACAGAATGTGGTCGTGTCCAATCTTCCAAACAACATAGGATCCCCTGAGTTCAACATAGATAGCACACATTCATATATTTTATAAAGTAACACTTTGTACCTGCTTTTAGTGCAAGACTTAAAAGCATGAATTAGCAATTGTTTCAACATGTACAACGACTAGAGTACCTGTAGCTAGGAAGGATTAGCACCGTTCCTCAGAGTCTGAAAATCCTAAACCAATTTGTTTCTCTGCAGTAACTAATTAAAAGGGATTTAAGGTATGTCATGTAGTCCCCCCTCCCACACACACACATTTCTTAAGAATTGACAATTGTCGAGTCATTAGTATTATAGGTTATGTGAAGCGTCCGAAGAAATTATCCTGGTGTTCTCTAGATATTTTGAGTTACACTTCTACAGTCTTTTATCATTCACATGGTGCAAGATCATGGAAATGGATGAGCTTATTCTGAACTTCTGGCTACTTAGATTAGAGGCTTGAATTGGAAAATTGATTTCAGAATTCTCATGTTAGTTATGTATGTAATCTAATACTTCCTGTAACATTTTTTTTCTGTTTATTTGCCAAAGAAGACAACAGTATTGGTCTGTAAATTCAATTTCACAAATGCTGGTTTTAACTCATGATACCTGAAGTAATAATGAAAGATTAACCTCACATTTATGAAGACAGTTGCATTTAAGAAATCCCACTTGCTGAATAATTTTCAAATCCTTATGAACTTGATGAGAGTATAAACAAACTTTGATGCTGACTTTCAGATCCACTTAAAGAATTTGCAAAAAATAAATAAATTAATCTGGTAAAAAATAAATGGATCAGCCTTTCAGAAAAACAAATATCCTAACTACCCTTATTCCTAGATTTAAAACAAAACAAAAATATTGATCCAATGACATCTACGTTTGATCAGGGTATATTTAAGTTTTCAAATGAAAGAAAAAAGCTTTATTTACTGCGATAAAAAGTAATGGCAAACCCCAAATATAAGCAGATTATGTCCTACAAGCAAGTGCCAGAATTAATCTTTAAAACCAGGACATTCTAGATATTTTGCTTCTAGCTTCCACACTCTTTGCTTGCAGAGATCACGGCACCAGACACTGTTGGGTGTTCAAGTGTAAAACATGTAGAGACCATCAGATGCTTATCCTTGTTTTAACATTTATTTTAAAAAGCTTCCAAATCCTCTATTTTCCTCAAAGCTCTGAACCATAAAGAATCTGCACTAAAATCTTCCCCTCAAATAATTCTAATGCTGGAGGCAAGAAGTGACCTTCCCTAGTTTTGAAAAAAAATATATACATCCAGCAAATTCTAGAAGCAGCCATTTGGCGTATTTATCACCACACAAGAACAACTTTTCTTTAAAAATAATAATAAAAATGAACACACAAATATGTAGATGAAGAACATCGTACAATTGAACGGTTATCCAGAGTCCATTTATGGAAATTGCTTCTTCCAGTTTTCAGGGTTGTTGATGGACCAAGAGGGAGCAATTCATCATAAAGTACACAGATGGTGTGGAATCTTTTGATGGTTATCTAAATCATCCTTGGTGAAACCCTTTGCAAATTTTTTACTTAGAAAACTTATTTATTTGGAAGTGGGCTCTTTTCCCCTCTCATGTCTGGCTTTACTGAGCGAAGAAATATTTTAGTAAGAAATACAAACTGCATTTGGAAGAATTGGGAAGTAAAGCAAAGGAAAGTAGTGATGGGCATGGGGACATATAGTGGGAGAAAGGCATCACCTTTTGGGGGGGAATGCAGGGCTGATGTCTCATACCAGTTTCTGGTATACCTACACCTAGAGCTTCAGAAGCCCTGGCTTTCAGTTGCTGCTTCTAAATGCCAGGGTTGTAATAAGGCCTTTCTCATTTGCAATTTAATCATCAATGAGAATGCCAGTCTGGCATGTATTACCAAGACCTGGCTGGTTCAGAAACGGCTGTGTTTGTCCTTTCGGAGATATGCCCAAATAGGTTTGGATGTGGCATCAGCTGAGATCCCGGGGCTGGATGGAGGTGGGATGATTGATGTGGTGATCCTGGAATCTTTAATGACTTTCAGAGGCACTGCATCACAAGCTATTATTGCTCATTAAGTTGGGCTCTAAGCATCCATTTGGATTGCTGCTGTTATACCAGCCTCCATGCTATATTACAACCTCCCTGTCTGAGCTCCTTGTCTCTATTTCTAGATCAGCAGTGGACTACCCCAGATTTAGGGGTTTGGGGGGGACTTCAATTTGCCTTCTCTAGGGCTGTGGTTTGAGACAGCTCAGGAGTTCATGACCGCCATGAGTCTGTCTGTCTGTCTGTCTGTCTGTCTGTCTGTCTGTCTGTCTATCTCCCTCCCTCCCTCCCTCCCTCCCTCCTTTATTATTTTTACAAATAACTCAAGATATCAAACATATCCAACAGAACTTCCTCCTCCTATTTTCCCCACAACAATGGAATATGGGGCTGAAGTAGAAGTATGGGAACGTCAGCAGTAGCATTGCAGCTTCCCAACTGGACTTGAATGGATCTGTTATCTCGGGGGCTTGGGGCTGGCAAAAGCCCTCTATGGCAAGGGGCCAGGTTACTTGATGGATTGCCTGCTCTTGGTTATGTCTGTCCATCCGATCACATCCAGCAGAAAAGTTCCAGAAAGTGGACCTTCTCTACCATAGCACTTGCCTTGTAAAGCATCCTCCCTCCTCTGCCCTGGATCCATCCATATTGATTTTCTGGAAGTCACTCAAAACCTAAAAATAATAAAGGCAGAATACGATAAATATTATTTTTATGCCTTCAGGCCTGGGGGGGGCAGAGGACCAGTGAGGTAGTGAGGTGGCACTGTTGTTAACATCTGTTTTTCTTTCTTGGCCTTTGTGATTTTTATTTTCATTTTTTAAAAAAATTCTTTTGTATATGTTGTTTTATAGTTTTTTTATACGCTGTCCAGAGTCACTGTTTGTGTGTGTGAGATGGGCAGCCATATAAATTTGTGCAATAAATACATGCACGCATACATATATATATATTCCATTTGATAATCTAATACCTTTTACAAACAGATAACTTTCTTTGCCAGGCAATTTCAATCTCATAAGGTCTAGACTCTAGTAAATTGACATTGGCATAGGGAGATATATATATATGTGTGTATAATAAAGTTATTTCTCGATCCAAATATTCAATATGATTGAACATCCAATTGGCCTTTTTTCATTTCTTTTTTGTTCCTTTTTGGAAATAGCATTTTTGTTATATGTGGTTATAATTTAGAAAGGGCTGATCCATGGAGAAGAGGATGAAGAGGGAAAGTAGTTTAGAATCTAATTTATAATGTAGAAAATGAAAGAAAGCTTTCAGGGTAATGCTTGTAAGAATCATAATTTGAAAGCTGCCTCAGAGCTGCTTATTTGCTGTTTTAAATCAAGTTTCTTATGAATGGCTCTGCAGTGCTATGTATCATCAGGAATGGAAACATAAGCATTATTCAAGCTATCCTTTAAAGCACTGTATCTTCATATTTAAGTGAACAGAATTGGAGATTTCTTGTTCATTCCCTTTCTGTATAAGGCTTATATCTGTCAACCTAATGCTATGTTCTTCATTTTCTATTTTAACTATATTAAGTGCTCCCAGGCAATTCAATCAATTCAACCACAATATTTATTGAGTGTACACTGCACAATAACTCACCCCAAACGTCAGTGTTGGCAAGCTGAGTGAAGCAACCAAACAGGGACAAATTAGGAACCGTGATAGTGATAGATGTTTCTTCCTTCTCTATCTGAGTTTATGTGCAGAAATTGCTTTTTTTTTTCCTTTTACGGCTAGTCTTCCATTTTTGCTTATACTTGACCCCAACGTACAATGGCCCCGTTGATCTTTTAGCACCTTTGTGATATCCATTTGAGCCCATTTAATAACTTTGAACTTTTGGAGGGAGGTGAGGAGTTGATAAGATAAATAAAGATCCATACATGTGACAATTGTAGAGTTGTCTATTTATATATTTAAATTATGGCATATCTGCACTGTAACCTTAAGTTGCCCCTATCCTGTGCTGATGCCAGCTTGACTCTAAACTGGTTTAAGAAAATCTTGTCTGGACTGAGACAACTGCTTATAAGATGGTCCCAACTGCAGGCTATCATGTTCTCTCAGTAATTCCCCAGTTGATGTTCTCTTTCACTTTCTGTTCAGGAAAGCAACTGTCAATCATCTGTGCCCATATGTGCATACATGTATATAAATACACTTATATACTGTACACACACACACATACAGAAATCCATACACTTTAACTTAAGCTATTTTTATTTCTAAAGCAAATCCACAAATAACTAAAAAAGAATAAAATTGATGCAAAAAAATGTAATTTTTGAAATTGGGAATGAATGACTTCCCTATATCTTGGTCCCACAAACTTAGGGCAATGGAGATGAGATGGTTATTGTCATCCACAATGTTCAACAGGCAATTAGAGGCACAATTCTGTTGGTCTTGTTTTTGATGTTGGATGCCAGGACAAGTGGAAAACTGCCACTGTTGCATCATCAACCCATAGTGCATTGCAGTGTCCTCCAACTCAAAGTCTTTTGAACTGGGGTAGAATATGAGACCCATCAAATAAATATACACAAGTAACTAAAAAAAACAATCAGACAGATGACTGTAATGTATTGATCTGGATTAATTTTCGACCAGGACTTTCTTCTAATCTAAGGTATCAAAAAAGACCTAGAACAGTGAAATAAATCCCCAAACTCACATGGCTCTATTATAAATCTCTCATGGAGTGTAATTTCCAGTTTGTATATCTTTGCTGACACATGAAATGAATTTATGAAAAAATTGTCGAGAACTTCATAGGTATTTGGATCTTTTTAGAATTCTTTTTTTCAGGTGTGCCTATTTTCACAGAGGCAACCAGGTGCAAGGAAAGCTAGTCACCAAGAAAACCTCAGACAGTTCAAAGAGTTAGATAAAAACTTGATTATCTTTCTAAAATTCAACATGCATATTTATTTTTTCTTGTTGATTGAAACAATAAATCTACCCTACTGAACACCTGAGTGCTGAGCTGAGCAATCACTCATTTGAAGATTTTCATACAACTTGATCAAAGCAAATGATGGCTTGAGCAGTAATCCTATTAATAAGAAAGAATGCTTCTGAGACTATATGAAAGCTTCTTGGGAGATTAACTGGGGCTTTTGAATACTTCTTGTCCAGTTGATTATTGTGTTTGCTCTGAAATAGAAAGACTTCCTTAATTACTACAATAACTGAATTAGTACTTGGGTACAGTAGCTACAGACTATCATGCCCTTTCTGTATTAAATATGATGTAAACTTGGTATCTTGGCTTTCAGAGGGTTTTCAGATTTAGTTGATCCAGTTATAGAAGTATATATAATCTCACCTAATTTGGAATATGAAGTGGGACAAGGCTCTTCTCTAGAGTTGGAGTGTTCTTATTTTTCTTCTCATTGTGTATACTGCAGCTTGTAGTAGAGACCCATAATTTTACTCTACAGTACTATACAATACTCTCTCTTTCTTTTGCAACTTGCTGCTTATCTTTTGCTTGAGGAAAATGAGAATATATATTAATATGATCAATGGTAAATCTGGAAAAAAATGTACATTCCCTGTGTAAAATATTTGGAATGTCACAAACTACCTAAATACTCTTTTGAGTTCTTCAAACTGTTTTCTTTTTTCTTTTTTACTAAAAAGCTGTGTTTAAATAAGTAGTAAGCGTAGTAAGCATTCCTGAATTCCTGAATACTGATATCATTAATTATTGGGCTGACTGGTATAATGGAATATAGTTTGGCACATTAGAGATGTAAAGGCAAGCTTCAATTCCCAAAACTAAGATAGGCGGTTTTGAGTTGAATTACTGTAGCTAAGTTTTCTTGCATATACTTATCTTAATTCTTGGCCCTATCTAAAGCTCATAAAGTTTGTCATAGCTTTCTGTAATACTGATGGTAGGGGTCCAAGTTCATTAATCTAATTCTGCACAAAGTTTGGTATCTTGCCATTCTTTTTCATTAAAGTATCATATATCACCTTATTATCCATGAAGACAATTATTTAGTTTTATTCCACTAAAGAAATGCTGTCACTTTCCACCAACAAATTTCAGAAGCATCTATAATTCCAGAGAGCAAATAATGAAAACAAAACCTCCTAAAGGACAGAATGAATGTGGTTTATTTTATTTTGCTCCCTGGAATTAAAGTTTTTTGAGAGAAATTATTTCTAGATATTAGATTTGGAAAACAGTTTAATTGCTGTCAAGTTTGAGGGAAAAAAAAACTGTCTCAAGTTTGAAGTCTGTTTTTCCCCCCTAACAGTTTGACTTAATTTGGGCTTATAGCTAAACTCCTGACACTGTCAAAAAATGGTTTATGTTGTGAAGATAGCAGATAAAAAGCTAGGTAAGAACTTTTAATTATATATAATCAGTGGTGGGATTCAAATATGTGAACAACTGGTTCTCTGTGTGGATGCCGCTTCCGGAAGTCCATTCTGGGCTTGGGCAACAAAAAATTAGCTACCGGTTCTGCCGAACTGGTGCAAACTGGCTGAATCCCACCACTGTATATAATAATAATTTTCAGATATTATTTTATGTGAATAAAAATAATTGAATTGACAACTATATAGTTTTGAATTCAATAAATAAACAAATAAATAAATGAAAACAGTGATTTAAAATATCAAATGAGCTATGTCTCATTAGAACACAGCAGGCCCTTAGGACAGTCCTTGTCACTCATGCTCTGGATTGCCTTCATTTAAAAATGGTATCTATTGGGGTCTCAGAAACACATCTTCTCTGTTATAATGCCCTGCCCTTTGGGATGAGGTTGTCCTCTGAGTACTGGATGGCCCCCATACAGTGGTGAGATTCAAATTTGTGAACAACCGGTTCTCTGTGTGGATGCCGCTTCCGGAAATCCATTCTGGGCCTGGGCAACAAAAAATTAGCTACCGGTTCTACCGAAGTGGTGCAAACCGGCTGAATTCCACCACTGCCCCCATACTGCTAGTATTTTGAAGGGCCCAGAAGTCATGTCTCTTTGCCCAGTCTTTGGTGATGATCTTAAAGCCCCCTATGGGTTGGGAGTGTCTGTTACTTTTGTCCATGCCAGTCTGGTTTCTGTCAATTTTGCTATCTTTTATTCTTTATTTGTGTTTTTATTGTACTTGTAAAAATAGTTTTACTTGTGAGCTGCCCAGAAACATTGGGAGTCTAGTGGTGTATAAATTTAATTAATTATTGACAGACGATAGACAAAGAATGAACAGCCAAGAAGAAGACCTCAATAAGTAATTTCATTAATTGCTTCTTCAAAAAATGAAATTTCGGAAAGACATCACCCTGCAGGCGTGAGAAAAAGCTAAATCTATCAGACACCCTCCGAACGTTTGGTGTCCTATTGCTTTTTGCCTCACTTTCCATGCAGAGTATTTTGTTCGTCGCATATACACATTCCTCCGTTTTCCCTTTCGCTAGGAATCCAATCTCATCAAATGGATTGCAGATCCATTCCTTTTTATTATTTCCCTGAGCTGAATTATATAGCCACATGGTGCTCAATAGGGGAAGAGAAAAGACATCGTGTTTTATTTAAAATGCAGTGCTCATGTAAATCCTGGTTTGTAAGGATGCTCAGATATGTGAAGTCCTTGGATTTTTGTCAGATAAAGATATGGTGTGAAGATAAGTTAGGTAACATCTTTCAGGATTAACTCCCTGCTATGGATATCCATAGCATATTCTAGCCAGGGAGACATTAAAACATCACATTTAACAGCTGTGATCTCTTCCTCGAAAGCCATATTTCATCCAGGACTGCTCTAAAAACTCTTCCACAATATCAAAGCAGTGAAAAATGACAAATCTGAAGTGCAGAAAAGTCCCCCTCAGAGGAGCCATTGCTTCCTGGCAATTGACATTTGGAGGGCTGTTTCTTTAAATGGCCAGCCTCTCCATCTTCCTTGGCTCTTTCCAGCTGGACTGAAAGAATAATGGCTCACCGCTGGCTTCATCAATGGGAGGTAATGAAAAGAAAAGAAAAGATGGAGATGCCTGAGACAGGATGAGCTCCACTAGCCGCTCCCCGTGCCTTGTTGATACATCCAGCTTGGACTAATGACAGAATAATAAGTGGGGTTCAGATGCTCAGCTCCATACATGCCTACAGAAACTTTCCTTCCCAGGAAGAAGAATCCAGGCACCTGGAGCGAAAACAAAACTGGTCATCAGTCACTTTCTCTTGGTACTCAGAGCAAGTGGGATGACAGCTCACCAGGACTTCAACCCCTGTGGCTTCCCTAATTAACTCACCTGTGGAATTCCTCTTTCCCAGCCACAGATGGTAAAGTGTGTTCATCCAGCCTACAGTCAAGGCTTCAAACAAAATTAAAAAAAGGAGGGGTTCCCTACATCTTATAAAATTACCTTGTTTGGCTTTTAGTCACTACCATGCAAGTGTGAAAAGAATCTATCAAACCTGAGAATAGGTGAATAAATCTGAAGGGTATTGGTAGTATGATGGGCATCGGCGCTGCCCTCCTCCATTGCATTTATGCCATTTAATTCTACCAATTTAATAGAAGCCTGCTTGTTTTCCCAGTCACATATGCACATTGACTGCTGCAAGGTGATTGATAAATAGCACTTTCCTGGGATATAGTGAGTTACTTGTTCAAAGGATATTTGATAAATTTGGGGCCTTATTTGTTTGACATTTGGAAAAATAATACACACACACAGAGAGAAACACATATATAGATATATGTTCATTTAAAAAATTGTTCATTTGTTCTGAGGAAGGGAAAGAAAGAAAGAAAGAAAGAAAGAAAGAAAGAAAGAAAGAAAGAAAGAAAGAGAAAGAAAGAAAGAAAGAAAGAAAGAAAGAAAGAAAGAAAGAAAGAAAGAAAGAAAAAGAGAAAGAAAGAAAGAAAGAAAGAAAGAAAGAAAGAAAGAAAGAAAGAAAGAAAGAAAGAAAGAAAGAAAGAAAGAAAGAAAGAAAGAAAGAAAGAAAGAGATCTTTTTAATATTGTTCGACTAGCTGGTTCAGAGTTACATGATAATTAGCAGTTTTTTAATCTCAGTTTTACCTCTAGATTATCCCTATTCCATTAATATTTATTTGCAGGTAATCCTCAACTTACAACCACAATTGAGCCCAACATTTCTGTTGCTAAGTGAGGCATTTGTTAAGTGAGTTTTGCCCCATTTTACAGCCCTTCTTATAACAGTTGTTAAATGAATCACTTCCATTGTTAAATTAGTGACACGGTTGTTAAGTGAATCTGGCCTCCCCATTGACTCTTCTTGTCAGAAGGTCGTAGAAGGTGATCGCATGACCGTCATAAATATGAGTCAGTTGCCAAACATGTGAATTTTGATCACGTGACCATGGGGATGCCTCCACGGTCGTAACTGTGAAAAATTGTCACTTTTTTCAGTGCTGTTGTAATTTTAAACGGTCAGTAAATGAACTGTTGTAAGTGGAGGACTACCTGTATTCAATTGCTATTTACCATATGCTAAATAAATAAATATTCAATTTCTATAGCTGCCATCTCAAACAAGTGATTCTGGGCAGCGAACAATCATGAAACAATTGGAAACAGTTACAACATAGTACAAAATTAATTATCTATGGCAGCTGAGAAAAAAATACCAACATAGACGTCAATGCAGCCAGGAAACACGTCCCATATTTGGGGTCCCAGATCCTCAAGACCTTATGAAAGACCAACAGGATCAAGGTCATCCTCATTCCTGAAGTCAGAACAATATGAGATAATAATAATTTATTAAACTTGTGTGCCACCCTACTCGGGGTGGCTCTCAACAATTAAGGAAATTACAATAACATCTATAAAAGATTTGTTTTATTGTTGTGTGTATTTCACATGCATACACCTACGTCGCGTGTATTTTTTTAAGAAAAAAATCCATAGAATACATCTGCAGTCATACCTGATGTCTAAAATGTGAGGGATTTGCTTTCATCTTCATTATCTATCAGACTTTCCTTAACCATTCATCTATATTTGAAAATGAATTATTTTTCCAGTGGGACTGTAGCCATAAGCAATATGCTTCCAACACGTACTCTGTGACACATTTATCCATAGATACCCAAATGAGATTTGAAGTGGATTCAGTGCCCAGAAACATTTTAAAAGTGGGGGGGGGGGACACTATTGTCAGTCCTTTATTTTGTACTGATAAAAATTAAAACTTCAGATAATAAAAACTTCAGAGGCATCAGTTGTAATGCTGTCTGATTACAGCAAGAGCTGATTACCTCAAGAGCTGCAGAAGAGAAATAGGTAGCATTTATCTCCTCTTGTCTCAGTTTCATAGATTTGCTGGTTGCTATCTGACTTTATTGCTGCAAGAAAATAGAATTCTTTTATCCAAATAATGTATTTGAAAGGATAGCCATTAGGTTTTCTTCGTTGGACAAGTAAAAAAAATGTTTGTTTATTGAGTTTATTGAGCCATTAACATCTTTTGGGAATAGCATTTCAGTATTTTTAAGTGGATTCATGGTGAAATTCCTACATGTTAAAAAAATGTTTATGTGATGCTGACTTATTCCTCAAAACTGTCTTACTCTGTCTTTGAGGGAATGATTATTGTATGAGGCATGGGTCGTTGTCAGAAGAATTTTTCTGAGAAATGGAAAAATGATATTATTTCAGACATTAAGGATTGGTTTGGGGAAATATGTAAGTTATCCTTTTTGGAAAAGGTAGTGTTACAACTGATGAGAAAATGAACCAACATGTTTTCCTCTGAGATAATTTTCCATGATATTGTACAACAATACAATAGCACTTTTAAATACTTTTTTAAAACTTTTTTTCTATTTGTCATTAGTATAGCATTATAAAGTACTTTTTGCAGATCAGCATTACCATTGGTGAAGAAAAGAGAAACTGAAGTAGGACATGGTTTTGGATCTTGGCCTGGCAGGGCCAGGCTAAAATATATAATTCATTAAAAGGGCGTTGTCAAGCACCAGGGAAATCAGGAGATTCAGGTAGTTCAAATGAGTATAAAGATTTATTGCAAGCTTAAGCTTTCTACAAAAATCTGACCTATTAACAATCCAGAGAAATGAGCAGGAATAAAAAGGTATTCAAGTGGGCTGGACCTAGATCTCTTATCGGCGCGTAGGGACTTGTGACTTATGACACATTTGACCCCTCCGCCCCTAAGGGTCAAGCCTGATCATCTCCTATAGACTTTTTGTTACTGAAGATTTTTTTCAGAGGTGAAAGATCACATTTACACACCCTGTCTCTTTGGCAGTTCAATTTGTAATCCTTGCACAAGACCAAGCTGCTACCAGTTCTGATACCGAGGGGCAGTAGACGTTGTTTGAGGGGGAAGATAGTTGTACGACTAATGAGAGGCAGATATTATTCCGCCTAAAGATTATGAAAGGAAGAGTTATAAATTGGGGGTGTTCCTGACAAAGTAGAAGGACTGGAAATAGTTCCCTTCCTGCTATCTGTTATCTTGAAAGAGGAGGGGTGAAACTGGGGAGATTCTTACCAGTTTGAACCAAAGAAGAAACGGAAATCCCTCCCCCTTGCTCTCTTCGGTCAGGTGGACAGACATAAAAGGAGGAAGGCATTACCAGTTTCACTCAAAGAAGAAGTGGAAATGGAAGGGGAGGCACAGTATCTTCCAGCCCCTTGTGAAGCTGGCAAAGAGAGAAACGATAACAGCAAATTCAGAGAGGAGAAGGAGAAAATGGAAAAGGAGGTGTGCTAGAACTGAATCTGGCAAGGCAGCAATGGAAAGGCCTTATGTCAACGTAGTTGAACTACTCCCCACAATCATAAAGAAAAGGGCCAAGCATCTGTTAACTTAGAAAGGCAGAAGGAAAAGTCTTAGTCTAAAATTCTGGAGCTCAGACCTTATACTGGATAAAGGCTTGCCTTGTTTGCTCTGCCAATGGCAAACCATCTGTTCTGTTTAAGGCTTCCTTCTTGTCTGCGACAATGAAATATGGCTTCCACTCATTGAAATGCTTATGTAGAACTTTATATATATATGTACAGTAGATATATCCATGAATATGTGACCTAGGTGTTTTTATTCTTTTTCAATTTTCTTTTCTTCTTTATAATTTCATACACTGTTCTTTCTCTCGCTTTGTTTTTGTATTCAGTCCATAACAATTTTAATTTGGTTGAATAATGTTGAGAATGATTGCTGAATAAAGTTTTAAGTGTCTGGAAAGCTAAAGTTTACTATAGTATCCTGATGTGAAATTGTCCGAGGGAGGTTGTTAAAGAGGGCTGTTATTCCGGTCTTCTTCTGTCTAGTACAATTTACTAATCTGTTCCATCTTCAAGTCCTTGTGTTTACCAGTTTCACTTCTTCCAACAAATTATATAAAGGGTTGGATTCATTTATCCTGGGACTGCTCCGTGCCATTTCCTCCTCAAACATAGCAATATTGCATATGTACGGCTTTTCTAAATGAAAGTAGTATTATTACACTCTTATTTGACAGTACATTTATTCTTCAAGATAAGAGATAGTTTGATTCTCACCTTCTCTGTCCTATTATTAGTTTCTGCTGGTATGAATTGAATGTGACAGAGAAAACAAAACATGATTTACCAAGACATGAGAAAAATGAAATTCTTCAAATATATAACACCAAAAATGGAGTTGCTTTCCTAGAAATGGAGCAGTCATTAAAAGGATGGGGGAGATGAATCAATATTTTTTTTTAAACCCTTCAGGACAAATTCTGGAATTAAAAATTAACCACCAAAATACCCAGGATTCTAAATTATTTTTTCAGTACTATTCCTTAATACAAACAGGCACATAGCTCCCTAGGGTAACTGATTAGGCCATGCTCCACCTCATTATCTACGGCTAATCAAGAAATGTACAAATGATACAGTGCATGGTTTACACATCTGGAGGAAGTCTTCACTTATGCCATATGGTCCTCAATTAGCACCGTTTAAAATGCACCAACTGAAAACCAACTTTTCTCTTTGTGAAAATAAATAGGATTATCATGAACCATGTAAAAGACATAATCAAATTGCCAGAAATAATATATTTCAAGTAAGTAGAACAGCAAGCAAAATAAATTACACTATTATTCCTCCTACTCAACAGAGAGGTTGCATTCACTTTTATGTAAATGGCAATCTGCAACTAAGAGCCATATAGTATTCTTTTTGTAGCAATTGCATCTGCCTTTTTGTCATATCTGCTATTGCACTGAGTGCTAAATAGCCTTCTCTAAATGCTTGATAAATTGTCATTTCTTTTTCTTTCAGAGTTCCTCCGAGACTTAAAGAAAAAAAACAATATTAAGGAACAAAGAAGGAATGTGATTGGCCTCAGCACAGAGCTTGCATTTGAGGTTGGGGGGGAAAATCATCACTTCAGCATCATTTTGTACTGCCATCATGAGAACTTATCATTACTTCTGGCTCCTCTTCTGGTTTGGTCCTCTTCACCAAAGTTATTCTACACCATTATCCAAAAAAGCTACTGGTTTTCCAGAAAACCTAAAGGTTTTGGATTTATCTAGAAACAGCAGGAAGGAACTTAGTCGTTCCAAAAGAAGCTGGATGTGGAATCAGTTCTTCCTTCTAGAGGAATACACAGGCTCTGATTATCAGTACGTTGGCAAGGTAGGATATTTTAATTCTTTCCAAAAGTTAAAAGAAAATAGCATGGGATATTATTCTACCACACGAGCTGTCTTTAATCAATGTCTCTTGGTATATACTTCTGATAAGAGTACTTAGGGGGATATTCAATAGTTTAGCTAACACTTGAAAAAGATGAAAGAAATCATGATACATAACCAACCATACCTATTTAAAATAAAATCTGTTATTTGATTTATTTTTGTTGACCTTGTTAAAAAAAAAACATTTCAGAAATTATACATTGCTGAGGTCCAGCATAGGAAATTAAAACTTGTCCTTTTAATTTCAGCAGAGGGGCATTAACTTAATACTATTTAGGAGCCTATTAAAAATGTCTTTTAGTAGAACTTTTTTCATGAAGACACATGTAAATATTTCTGCTTTTACACGCAAGTGAATCAGAAATGTATGTAAGGTTGCCACCATTGATTGTTAAATTAGTTGCCTGTAAATCTGGAAAAAGGTGTTGGAAGCCTAGTTTTTCCCCCCATTACTGATGAATAATATCTTCTAGAGCCATCCAAGTATCATTGGGCTAAAAGAAAGATAAAATAACAAATTTCACTCATAGACATTTGTAGGGGAGGCAAAGGGGTTTAAGTGACCATACGTGTCAAAATGTCACAACGCATGCTCCTATCTAATACTAGCATGCAAATACAAAAACAGAGGGTTTGTCTTATGATGACGTGATTATTGCTTTTTTTTTTTTTGAGATTATTACAATTTATTCTACACACCTAGGGCTTCATATCACTTCAGTGATGGCTAGGTAATGCTATGAACATATTAAAAGCCACTGGTGAGAAAACAGTCCCAGAATACATGATGTTTGTATATATTCGCATGTTTTAGGATGTGATTATCATATTTTGGGATGGGCTGTCTTGGCTTCAATTTCAGAGATGCCTTTTGTTATCCTCTTTGTAAATTTTCAAGTTCTGCTGAAATTTTGAGGAACTTAGGAAAGTTTGGGTGTGGATGTATCTTACCAAACTTTCCTAGTCCAAAACTGGCATTTCTCCAGCATCTTCTGTCTGGCACTTTTTAGACGGAATGGGAAAAAAACTCACCACAGCCAACTCACCATAGACGACTCCCTGAGGGACAATTCAACAATTCAATTTATTTAAAATAATATTTTAAAAAAGTAGTTTTTGTCATTCACATGTCATTTTGTCCTTCTTTCTGCATCCTGTCTTTAATTATTCTATTCCACCATTTCTTCAATATTAGTGTAAAGTTGTCTCGTGGTGATTTGGCCATGGTGAGTTGCCCTAGACCCCTTTATAGAAGTATGCATTAATTCCAAGCAAGCTTTTCTGGGAATATTGCTTCTGTTTTATTATGTTTCATGAATTATTTTGTTCCGAAATAATTTACACAGTCACCGACTATTATTACTCTTGTTTAACTAGGTTTATGAAGTTTTTTGTGTGGTGAATCATCAGAAATGTTTTTGTGGAAAGACAAGTGTGTTAACATGTTGTCTCCGTATTTTTCATTTATTAAGAGAAAAAGAACAAAGATCTCAAGCATGGATTTCTGGATTTACGTGTCCCTTCAACTAGAATGAATGTAAATGCCCTTGGAGGCAACATTCAGAGTGTTCCCTGAGACATAGTTAGAGAAATTTGCATTGTTGGGATCCTGCTTTGCATTGCAGTATTGCAAAATTGAGAAACCAAAAAAAAAAAAAATCCTATATCATATGGCTTCTCCAATTTGGGGCTAGTTAGTTTGATAAATCATAATTTACCTGCTTGTTTGAGAGCTCATTATGCAATAAGAGCTAACTGCTTCAGCACAGTTGTGACAGAATCTCAAGAGAAGCATTGCTTCATTTACCAAAATGTACAGTTAGAATTTTCTTTTTAATGGATTGGGCAATATGGTATAGAATCTAGATATATATAATAGAACCCTCCTTTGTCTCCCAAAAAGAATCAAAAGGTGCACCTGCAACACTAACCTGTCCACCAGAAC
The DNA here is from genome assembly GCA_023970755.1 of Azemiops feae. Classification (NCBI taxonomy): domain Eukaryota; kingdom Metazoa; phylum Chordata; class Lepidosauria; order Squamata; family Viperidae; genus Azemiops; species Azemiops feae. The sequence continues at coordinate 1,217,102 of JALGBA010000062.1, read as the reverse complement.
CTTAGTAATTAAAAAAAAATTATCTAATATGTCTCTTTGGAACAAGGATCTTAAACACTTCATCATTTTGTTTCCAAAATGATTGCAATTCAAAAGGCTTAATTATGCCCATAAAATTACAAGGAAGGCTTTGTTAATTAAAATATGGATAATAAAATCCAAGACTGAGTTGGGAAGCAAAGCAAGGAAACAGATACAAGTTATGCAGGTGTTATTAATGCTATGGCCATCAGCACTTCACAGTTGGCCTTTTATGTGTTTTTGGGTGCCTGAGCAATTCATGTCTTTGTAATTGAACAGTTAGCCATGAAGCATGAATGGGAAATACATGGAATATGAGAACTAAATATAAGTGTTCCATGATTTAGAGCAAAATCCATACAAGTACATATTTTAGTAACTAGCTAAATGGTGCAGGGGGCTTGTATTGTTTATGTTTACAGCTATTCTTTAATTTAAGAGATTATTTGAAGAGTTTCCTTTACGTTAGGCACAGTTCTCAGCCTTTGTAAGATCAGTTAATGCCCAGATGAGATTACTTAAAAATAATGGTCTCTACTGGACTGATGTGTTACATGGGAATTAATATACAGTTGAGATCTTATAACTAAAGAGTGTTTAAAAAGAATAAATTCCAAATTTTAAAGAAGTAGAAGGAAGAGAGGCATACCCTCCTTAGTATTTAGTGGCAAAAATTCGAAGGAAAAAGAAAATGAGAAACTTTTCCATATGTAAATACAAATTGCAGATCAGGGGGAGGTGGTAGATGTTTGATGGCAGACAGACCTCCCCGGAATTTGCAGATGGAAAGAAAATAAGAGGGCTGTGTGTGTCTTACTGCTTGCTGGTGCTGTTTGTGTGAGTCAACTTAGCATGCTCTTTGGAATCCTGAACCTACAATCCGCTGTTGCTGGGGTCTCGCACTTGTTCAGTGAGTCGCATGCTGATAACTCCTTGAAGTAGGACAGGTCAAAGGCTGCAAGGATTCTAGGAATGCTACTTTGCTGTTGTAGGTATGATAACAGGATCTTGAAAGCCTGTCAGAATTGAAAAATTCACTGGATTCTAGTGCTTGTTGGGAAAGCCAATTTGAATCCAACTCTTTGTTCGGAAAGAATCTTTCCAAAAGAAGGAAATAAAGGCCAGCTATGTTTGAGTTATAAGCATAAAGACAGAGGTGCTGGCTTGACTTCTTCTCATTTCAATAAGTCTTGTGTCTCCCTGCTGCTTTATCAAGTCCCTCATTCAAAACAACAGCCTGATGTATGTGAGGAAGGGTCTTCTCCCTTGAATCTTTAGCACTCAGACACATTTTTCTGTGCAAATTCTTTTCACTCATTAAAGCTTAGTACTTTCTAACTCTCTCCCAGATGAAAATACCCATCTCTTCACCTGCTTTCCAATTCACAGCCAGTCATAATTTTTTCTTGTCAGGATGGGTGGCTGGCTGTTTTTTTGTTTTGTTTTACATTCAGAGAAAAGTCACAGAACTCTTATTTTATAATTTCTATATTCTGTGCACCTTCTTTTGGTTGTTTTCCCTAACCTTCTTTTCTTCATGTAGATAAACTCACTTGATTTCTCCGGTTTTCCATCCTGAGGTTACCAACATGAATAAAAATTCACTGTACCGTCAATCCATCACAATGTAGTGAAATCATAGGCAGTTACAGCATTTGTGGATATGAAGAGAGAAGAAAAGGTTTCATAAAGAACCTAAACATTCTGTGTGGGCCCTGCTGTATTCACAAAATCAAACGCAGAGCCTCAGACGAAGAGGAACATAAAACAGAAGTTGGAAAATGGATCAGACCTCATTTCTTCAAATTAGATGCATAACTCCTTAAAATTGATCTGTTTCTTTGGAACCCCCAAGGCAACCTAGAAGAGTTCATTAAACCAACCATCATTCAGTAACAAGCATCTCATTACACCATCTCTCTTCATTTTCTTCTGTCAAGTATTCATCTGAAGCCTCTTGCCAGCATAGACAAGGCTGGTTGTAATCCAAGTTTCAGATTAAAACAACAACAAAAATGTAAAATGCTGTGCCAGGAAACTTTGCATTTGGTAGAGGTAATGAAATGTGTGAAATATAATACACAGTGATCCTAAAAAGGGCCAGATTCAATTTTCTAATAAATCACATTTAACAAAATCAAATCCACATTAGCTGCTATTTATTCTTTGCTCATGTTTTGAGCCTTGGTAAACTCTTTTGAAGTAGTGAAGGAAAGTATATAAGCCATGTGATATTTACTATTGATCTATGTTAAGTTAATAAAACACTCCAGGAACAAATCAGTGCAAGGAAAGCAGAGCTTGTCCCTCAAGAATAAGAGAAAAAAAATGAGGCTGGCAATAAGCTTGCCTCTACTTCTAACTGCAGATAAATCTTTGGGCTCAGCCTCCAACATCTCATAGGTTCATTCTTGCAACATTCTTATTCTCAGATGACAGAATCAGTCTGCCTATCTTCATGCACAAATGGCCTGTTCCAGCCATTCAGCTGAATGCATAGAAGGTTCATGGTGAATAAAGAATGGGGTCATACATGCTACCTCCCACTACCTTCCTTTGCACTGCAGGAAGGAGGAGAATCACCACAACACCATACTCCCCTACTCCTAAACCCTCCAAGACTACCATGGTTGATGGCATTGAAGGCTTTTGAAAGCTAAGATGGATGCACCATACCCATCCTAGTCCCCTTGAAGATCAACAACTATGATCAATGCCATACTATATCTTTATATAAAACTCAATGGAAAGAAATCCAAATAATTTACCTTGTCCAAGGTCCTTTGAAGCTGCATCCTGATCAGCTTGGAGGAAAGGGAAGGTTTGAAATAGGACAAAAGGTTTTCCAGTGCCATTGGATCCAGCAACAATTTCTTGAGGAGAGGATGCACCACTTCATTTTTAAGAACTGGAAGAACCACTTTTTCCTCAAGGATGAACTTACCATCGCTCAGTTCTAATAACATGTAATTTCCCAGAAATCCTTGACCATCCAGGCACATGATCACATTTACAACCTCAATGACCATGTCCCCTTATCAAGATCAATAAGATCAAGATTTTCTTAGATAACCAAGACTGTACGTTTGCCAACACCATAGGATCTTACAAGCTTGACTCCAGCTCACAGCAGATACAAGCAGTGTTATCTGACATGCTTTGAATAGACTCACAGTGGCCTCTTAAATGTTCCTATTGCCCTTCTTAACAGTGAAAGGACCAGTGATCTTGAACAGGGCCACCAATTGGCTATCTGAAAGTATGGTAAGAGCAGAAAATAGTTACATTTTGCTGCTTTTATTGCCACAAGGTAACTCTTAATAAAGGATCATATCCATGCTTGGTTGAGTTTACTTTTCATTTTCCTCCAGCAGCACTCTAGGCATCTCTTCAGTTTCCACAGTTGCCATGGTAACCATTAATTCCCAAGCGACCTCTGATGTGTGCACCCAGGAAAGGTAGATTTAAGGTAGATAATATCATAAGTCTGAGGAACACCGCTGTCAAAGTAGTTACAACACTGAGTAGCTCAGACAACCACCTCCAGACACTATCATCCATACAAATGCTACATTACACTGTAGCTGACACCTTCTCTCACCTGAACAACCAGAGATAAAAATCAGCACTTTCAAGGTCTTTTTAAAATTGAGGCAAAGGAAGAGTCATCACTGCTGATTGCTCCACCTCATTTGCCACCAATCTCTTTACACCATATACCAAAATTGTCTCTGTCGACTGTTTCTAAGTCTGTTCTATTTTACAAACCAATTCTTTAGATAGCAGAGATGGAAAGCTCCAGAAGCATCTACCAAAAGATGAAATACACAAAAATATTCTTCTAGTCCCGCAACCACATATAGGGGACAACTTGACAGCTACCCAGAATGGAAGCCTGGCAACAGCTATAGGATGCAGATTGGTCCTCTAGCAAATTAGTCTGCTACCAATGGGTGCTGTCACCTAAGTGTCTGGACCTTCCAAACACTGAGGTTGAGCATCCTTGGTTTGCTATAACTGCCACCACTTTGCTAGGTGATTGACCTCTGCTGAACATACTGCTAGCACCATTACCTGGTCAGGGATCACCACCAGCCACTTTGCCTCTGCTGCACCACCTGATCTTCAACATCTGCAGTGCAGGGCATTTAGCCTACCACGTTATGATGCTACTATCAATCTCTTTCACCAGCTCTCCATGTGAGCTGGTCAGCTGCATTGGCCAGTTCTAGTTGAATGCTGTCTGATGAACACAACATCCTGCTTGGTCATTCAGGAGGCTCTGCTTTTGCCATCTCCTATGCCATCATGAATTTTTAGCTCAAGGGGATTCAGAGATCCTTTAGATCTTCTCAATCCTTCATATACACAAAGCACCATCAATATGTTTCTTCAACAACTTAACAGAATAACAGAGTTGGAAGGGACTTTGGAGGTCTTCTAGTCCAATCCCCTGCTCAGGCAGGAACCCCTCTACCATTTCAGACAAATGGTTGTCCAATCTCTTCTTAAAAACTTTCAATGTTGGAGCAGTCACCACGTCTGGAGGCAAGTTGTTCCCCTGGTTAATTCTTCTGTCAGGAAATTTCTCCTTAGTTTGAGGTTGGTTCTCTCCTTGATTCATTTCCATCCACTGCTTCCAGGTGTCCCGTATCTAATATTCATCTTGCCTTGGCCTTTCTCTCTTTTTTCCTCTCTGTGTATGAGTTCAAATAGTATCTTCTTTAACATCTAAGAGAATGCTTAATTGTACAATACACGTAACATACTTTAGAACAGCTGAAGGTCAAAACTCACCTGTAGAAAGAATTTTAGAGAGAAGGGCTTAGAAGAAAATGTGTACTTTTTTTTCTGTGCTTGTGTAATTGAGTAGGGATTAACAAAAGGCACATAGGTAGGAATCTATTAGTTGATCTCCAGCTGTCTAAAGTATCACAATAGAAAATCAGACTAACTCTGCTTCATGGTTGGCCGTGTACTAATCACTCACTTCCCAGCTACAGTTTCAGGTTAGAATTCTTGAGTTGTAGCAATTTAGATAGATTTTTACTTGCTTGGGCAGGTCAACAATAGTGTTGGGGCTCAGGGAGTACACACTGGTAACTGGCTCTGCTTCCTACAGTACCGTTTTGCCTTTGGCTTTGTGTTTATTTATTTAGTTCTGTAATTTATATGCTGCTCAGTTCCAAAAGGCTCCAAAGAGCTCACAATAATACAGAAGTAAAAGAAAAAAATTAAAAGAAGAAAACAAAACAGAAAAAACAATTGAATCATGGACACACCAAGGCTAACAATGCTAACAGCAACCATTGCCTACCGTTGGAAGGAGACTCATAAACACTCCAAAAATATTCTGGAACATTTCCTGAACAGCAGCATAGTTGGTGCTGATCTGATCTTGCATTGAGCACCATTCCAAAGAAGAGAGTCCACTAGAGAAAAGACATGTCCCTTTTTATGAAAAGAGTGATCCATTAAAACTGGTACTCAAAAGGTGCTTTTCCTACTAGATCTTATTGGATAGGCAGAAATGCCTCGGAAAAGATACTTCAGAAGGTCCTCAGCCATGAATTATACCTTGAATAACCTGAATAGGATAGAGCTATTCTCCAAAGCACATGAAGGCAGGACAAGATGCAATGGATGGAAACCAATTAAGGAGAAAAGCAACTAAGGGGAAATTTCCTGACAGGTTAGAACAATTAATCAGTGGAACAACTTGCCTCCAGAAGTTGTGAGTGCTTCAACACTCAAGAAGACATTGGACAACCATTTATCTGAAATGGTAGGGTTTCCTGCTTGAGCAGGGTATTGGACTAGAAGACCTTCAAGCAGTGGTGGGATTCAAATATGTGAACAACTGGTTCTCTGTGTGGATGCCACTTCCTGAAGTCCATTCTGGGCCTGGGCAACAAAAAATGAGCTACTGGTTCTGCTGAAGTGGTGCAAACAGCTGAATCCCACCACTGCCTCCAAAGTTCCTTCCAACTCTGTTATGGTGGATGAGGAAGAAAACCAGTCAGTTCCCTGCTTGGGCTGCTCCAGTTGCTGAGCAAATGGATCTTGATGGTGACCCAGGAACCATAGTGGTCGATTTAACTTATCTCAGCAGTGCCATGAAAGAGCAGGGAGAAGCATTTATTGCTCCTGCCCTATTCCCCTCATTTTTAACCCTCCATTTCAATACAGCAGATTTTTATCCTGAAAAACTGTACTGACGTACCTCAGTGCAAGCTGATTTAAGGACCTCTTTGATTGCAGGAACCTCAAGATTTCAAGAAGTGCAAAAATGAACGAAGAAAAGGAGAAATGAGCATGCTATGAGCCAAAGAATAATCACTGGAAGGAGAGGTGGAGATGGGATACACTATTTTAGAAAAGAGTACATATGATAGGAACATTCTGCACCACTGCATTTGCTGGTAGATGGCCTTTCAAAATCAAAGTTTGCTCTGCAACCATTTGCTCTCCTCTGTGTAATGCAGATTATTATAAACTCCAAAGTTGTCCTCTGAGCCCAAGTGCATGAACGTTTCACCAATTTGGCTTGCAAAGTTTACACTGCAGTATCATACTCTGTACACTCTTTGTGTCTTAGAAGCCTCATTGGGCAAATGGTGGCAATAACTCCAAAATTTTGGAACTCTCAATGATTGTGATTCAGTGATTTAAAAGGCTCTCTGCAGCCCTATACTCATGTAATGAAATTCAGATTGAGAATAGACTTTAGTTATTTTCTCAGGGAACACCTAAGCTATGTGCTTAATTTTATCTCCTCCAGATAGCCACACATTAGGATGAATACAGTTGTGGAGCTTCAGACTCTTATCATTTCAGGATTCGAGCTCTATTTGATTTTTCATTGCCCTGCCATCAGGGAGGCGACTTCATTAAACCTTGTCTCTAATAATCAAATTAGCACCATGCAGAGGATATTTCTCATGGGGCAATATTAGAACAAAATGCAATATTCATTCCACAATTTTACCATTTCATCCTTCACAGCATGCGTATCAGTTCACCCGCTTTAAGAATTAACAGTCTGCAGCTTTCTGTGGCAGATTGTCCACTGCATAAAACCTATGATAATGCCTATCTGTTGCAGCCTTAGCAATACAGAGTATCTCTGTGTTCTGCTTGCATGTCTGCAGAGCAGACCAAATTTCTCATTTTGGATCCGAAAGGTGATAGCGTATTGCTTAGGGCTTGGGTTCCGGCGTCCTTCTCTTTTGTTCTCCGCACACCATCTCCTCCCTAACTCTCAGTATATGAGTAATGTATATGTCTACAGAGTGGCCAGCACTGAATGCTCAGCTTCCACTGGGTCACCTTTGTCAATAAGAAAAAGATGAGATTTTCTTTCAAGTGCATCCATCATCTAGTAAGAAGCTGTAACTTGCTGCTGAAAGAAAGAAATGTTTTATTCATTTGCTTCCCGGTAAAACATTTGTGGAATTTTTTTTTTAATGTACTTTTACCCTCTCCTCCTGAATTCAGATGTTCACTACAGCAGCTTGTATAATGTAGAAAGCATTAGGCCCACTCTCTGTAGGGAAACATTCTGTGGTGACCAACTTCTCACTATGTACTACGGAATGATCTTCTCGTATAAATAAATAATCTTGATGATGAAGTAGTTAGAAGAGCAATTCTTTCTTCATACTCATCTACCCAGTCTAAAAATGAATCAGCTAAAACTTTTATGGTTGTCATTGGACAGGAATAGGACCAGGAAGTTCATATTACGACCCAATTTGTACTGATTTGATTTGGAATACGTAGAAGGGAGAATGTAAGTACATCTTATAATCAAAATATTCCTAACTATGACATAATATCCAAGATCTTTGTGCCACTTCTAAGAAAATATTTTTCTTCTCATGTAACCCTACTTTAAACTTTAAGTATTTTTTGCCCTAGATTGGAAGTATATGAAATGAATTAATATTTATGGCAGAAATAAAAATCAACAGCAGATATTGGTCACCAGCTAATATAATAGGATGATATTTTGGAGATTTAACAGCTCTTGGTTTTTCAAAGCTGTGGAGTAGCCATTTTCTTTCTTCTGTTCATTGGTGTAATCTGATATTGACAATATCTAATTCTAATTATTCATTCCATAAACACTTTTTCATAATGAATTTGAATTTACAGAATAGAATACAGAATAACAGAGTTTGGAAGGGATCTTGGAGGTCTTCTAGTCCAACCCCCTGCTCAGGCAGGAAATCCCATACCCATTTCAGAAAAATGGTTGTCCAATCTCTTCTTAAAAATCTCCAATGTTGCAGCATCTACAACTTTTGGATGCAAGTCATTCCACTGATTAATTATTCTAACTGTCAGGAAATTTCTTCTTAGTTCTAGGTTGCTTCTTTCCTTGATTAGTTTCCATCCATTGCTTCTTGTCCTGCCTTCAGGTGCTTTGGAGAAGAACTTGACTCCCTCTTCTTTGTGGCAGCCCCTCAAATATTGGAACACTGCTATCATGTCACTCCTAGTCCTTCTTTTCATTAAACTAGACATACCCAGTTTCTGCAACTGTTCTTCATGTGTTTTAGCCTCCAGTCCCCTAATCATCTCTCTTGCTCTTTTCTGTATTCTTTCTAGAGTCTCAGCATCTTTTTTTATATCATGGCATGTGTGGTCTTATTTCTGATCTTTGGCTGAAACTCCTAATGTAACTTTCTTGTTTTTCCCCCTTCCAGGTTTTTTTTAATGTATGGTTAAGAGTTTTTTAAAAATTAAAAGCTTATGTTCTTTTTTGTGACATTTCCATTGATCTTCACAAAGACATCGCTCGGCTATGGATTTTGAATATTTTCTTCATGATCCAACATGACTATGATTGTTTTCTAAGCAAGTAAAATAATAGATTATTTTTCTTCCCCAGAGTCTCTCTGAAGAAAACACATTAAATTGGAACAGATAACTAGCTATTTAAATCTCCAAGATTGGCAGCTAATGAAAAGAACTTTCATAGAGTTGAAAAAATAAGGTGAATAGGTTCTATGCAAAAGTCTTAGAAGGGAACAAATATAATCTCTGTTTTATTCGTATCTACTTGATACTCTGCTGTTGTACATAATTTGATGGAGATTATATGAATATGCCAATATGCCAATTTTCCTATCATTATATGTATTATCCTACAAGTGTATCATTATATGTCTCATTGTACAAGAGTATCATATGAAGATGCCAATTTTCCTACAAATATATCATCAATATGTATATGCATAAAATATATATTTAAATATATATTAAAAACAAATTAAATATACACATTTAATATACACATTTCAAATCAATATATATTTAATTTACAAATTTCTTACTCCCTGTAAGCTGAAGGTATATACCGGTCCAGCATCTAATTTTTTTTTCATATAAAGCAGAGGTGGGAACTGCAGCCTCTTTATGACTTCCGCACTTCAACTCCCACAATTCCTGAGCCAGCCATGCTGGCTCAAGAATTCTGGGAGTTGAAGTCCACAGGGCCATAGTTCCCCACACCTGATATAAACAATGGTGCACTTCAATGTTTAGATGGCCTAGAGACATTGATATTTGAACATAGATCTTTTAAACATTTATATTGTATTAATCTAGATGAAATGTTAATATATATTGCTAGTCTACATGTGATATACCATACTCCCCAGTCATAAGAATCTATAAACTTATAAATGTGAAATCCTCATAAAACCAAACATCATCATTGATCCATTCAGCAATACAAAGCATCAACACACCCACCTTTAAGATTCAGATGCAAAAGTGGGTTAGGGCTTGATTATTTTCATCTCTCTCCTAAATGTTAACAGGGAGGGAGTCATCTTTACATGATAGGAACAATATATGTCTGGGAAAACATAGAAAAAGCAGGTTTCCTGGTTCCTGTCCTTAGCTTCATAGATAATGTGACTATGAAGTGCACCTTCATAGCTGGGACATGTAGGATTGGGCAATAGAAATAAAAGAATCAGAGGAAGCTACCAACCTGTTCTACATACAACTTTATAAATGTGTAACAATCAGTTTGGGTAACAAATAATCCATTAGCTCCATTACATAACAAAATAAAGAATGAAAAATGGAGGAATATATAAATGTATGAATACTTTGATATGCCAGTCTTCCTGTAAGTCCGTACACATGGGCCTTATACCATGCCTATAAACATCTCATCCATAGTACTGAGTACAGGTAGCCTTTGACTTACAATAGTTCACTTAGTGACCGTTAAAAGTTACAATGGCACTGGAAAAAGTGACTAATGACCGTTTTTCACACTTATGACCATTGCAGCCTCCCCATGGTCACGTGATCAAAATTCAGATGCTTAGCAACTGACTCATAGTTATGATGGTCGCAGTGTCCTGGAGTCATGTGATTCCCTTTTGTGACCTTCTGACAAGTCAGTGGGGAAGCCAGATTCACTTAACAACCGTGTCACTAACTTAGCAACTGCAGTGTTTCACTTGTGGCAAGAAAGGTCATAAAATGGGGCAAAATTCCCTTAACAAATGCCTCACTTAGCAACAGAAATTGTTGGGCTCACTTGTGGTCTTAAGTCTCAGACTACCTGGACAAACAGAATCGAAGGCCAACATTACTGTAGAAATCATAAAGGAACTCCAGCCAACATACACAGTAAAACATGAATTCTTACACACAGACACACACGCACATACACAATTGATGCTGTTCGAACCCCGCTCCCCTCAAAATCATATTATACTTATAAGATATTTAGGGAGAAACAGCTTCTGTACTTAGAATGCCATTCCCTACCATACATACTGTCAAATACAGGTGTATATATTTTTGAAGGTATATGTCTATTATTTTTTATTATATGTATACATACGTTATATGTATATTATTCCAACAAGGAAGTACAACTTACCCTAACTGCCTCTCAAGACAAAAATGAAACTGGATATACATCAAGAGCATTATATGCCACATCGCTCTGCCTCCTCATTGACTCCAAAGGAAAGCTATGGTTTTAAAAATTTTCTCTTAAAAATGATAATCACCTAATGTCTGGTTTAACTTCCAATTTTGTACATTAGGATATTCTGCCTCATTAGTTAAAATCTGTGTTAAGAAAAATTCAAGGGCCGTAGACAGTGTATTGGGATCAGCATACCTTCCCCCCCCCCTCTAAGTGTGTTCCTGCTTCTTTATCCACTCTTTATCCTTCGGGGAAGATATTGTCTCTACACTATTCTACCTGCACAGGCCTCTATACCATAACTCTTAAAGCATCAGATTTAAAATTTTGCTACTTATCTCAATTTTTATTGGCCATAAACCAAAGATGTATTTTCCTTTTGTTATTAATGGCCCACTCTTCTAGCTACCATTGTTCACATGAGTGCGATAGCCATTTTTTAACTGAATAGTCAGAGGATGGTAACATTTTGCTATTGAGTCAAGAGAAGTGGGAACATTATTTCCTTTTTGAATTACCAGGAATAGCGGATTTATAGAGTTTCCCTTTTACTTAAAGCACTTAACTGAGAAGTTCAAAGAGAGTTGCTAGTTTTATTCCATCTTTTTATATCATCTGTTTTCAGCCGTAGCTGAAAAATCTTAAGAGTGAATAAAAGTGAAGTTCCTATAAGGAATGGTTTAAAAGAAGAGATTTGCTTTCTTTTACTTCAGTTGTGTTTTGAACACATTTCTACCTGCTGTCTACTTATTATATTACAGCATTGTACCACTGTTTGCTTCCTGTACTGAATGCAGGCAAAGACAAGGTGTGGTTGGCTTAAACCAGGGATAGGCAACCTTGGCTCTTTTATGACTCGTGGACTTCAACTGATATATATATATATACAACTCAAGATTATATATATATATATATATATCAAGGTTAGGGAGCTAGAAGGAAGCCAAAAGGACAAAAAGGTTCTGAGGAGGTTAGTTTCAACCACTATCAGTTCAAGGACCAGTTGCTCTTCAGTGCCAAAAATTCAAGTAAACACTATACATTTCCACGACTTGGGTGTCATTCTATAAAATAACAGAGAATTCTATACCGCAACTAGTTTTACTAGATCTATCTTGCTGTCCAAATGACTAGATTCAAACTTGCTTGCTCTTGGCTAAGCCTTTGCCTTTATCCTACTTTCAACCAGTATCAGCCAAGAAAACTCAAAGCCACCCCCCCCCCAAAATAAACCAAAACAAAAACAAGATGAAAGCTGCACTCTCTTATTTTAAACATCCATCTAACTGGTAAACTAATATTTTTTATTTTGGTTCTTGCATTTGATTTTTCCCAGATTTTGATTGTCCCGCCCAATAGCTGGATGGACAGGTCAGCTAATTTTTCTTTAACATTTTCGATATCTGGACTTTTTGAAGTAGAATTGTTCCCAATTCCCTGCAGAAGAAAGCAACATAGGGGAAAGCTAGTTGAGTTTACAGTATGTAGACCTTTCCCATGTGTGCATTTAGAAAACAACATCTGGCCAGAGCTTGGATAATGCAATAGTCTCAAAGAAAATTGGAAATACTTTCTAGGTTTCTAGGGAAACCCTTATTCTGTTTGATGTTGAAATATTTTTCAATATCTGTATAATTTAAATTACACTTGATCATTTTAATTAAAAATAAAGTAAAAAATACACACAATTTTTTGCAAGTAGTTAAAATGGTAGCTTTAATGCAAGCAGTACATTTTCCTATCAGACTTATATTACTTACAGTTGCTTATTCATTTATCTGTTACTAAATCTTTCCACAGTTTGTTTTGCTGTGTACATTTATGTTAAAAACATGCAACCTAAAACTACATATAGTGGAGCTAAATAGATGCTATTTTCTAAGATATAAAGTTAGCAATGTTGTAAAGATAAATATATCAAATATATCAAATACATTTATCATCATCCTTTAATTATTTTAAATTAGTACTTTAATAATTAATAACTGCAAATAGTAAAGCAAAATTCATTATTTTGTCAAACAAAAAAGCACAAGCCATTTCTTCCCTGGAAGTCATTCTCTTCACCATATTTTGAGAAAGCAACTTAGTTTAACTATGCAGCATGAAAATAGTATTTGTATATGGCAGGAGTCTTCAAACCTGGCCCTTTTATGACTTGTGGACTTCCAACTCTAACTGAGGAATTCTGGGAGTTGAAGTCCACAAGTTATAAAAGGGCCAAGTTTGAAGACCCCTGGTATATGACTGTAATGTACTCAGTTGTGTGAGGCAGCAGGTGCAGGGCGGCCATGTGGCTACTGCAGAGACAGAATGTCTGGGGCCCGGGCAGACTTGTTATTTTAGCGCGGGAGAAATCCCTGCATTCATTGGTTAAGATTAACCAGAGCTCCGTGTATAAAAAGGAGGGAGCTAGTTTCGTTTTCTGTTCTGTTCTGTGTTTGATTCTAAATGAATAAACCTTGTTGTAGTTTAGCTTCGTCTCTTCAATGTCTACCACGCTAATACAGAACAATTGGCGACGAAGGTGGGATTTACTGCTGTCACATGAACAAGGACCCTGAAGCACCGTAAAGAAGGGCCAGACCACGCTGAGGAACGGCGTTCCTATTTAGGCTCACTCACCCACCAGTACGCAAATGCTGGGGGAGAGTGCTGCGAGGAACTGCCCGGAAAACCCTCTAACTAGTGGCAGCACGTGGTAGACGAGAGACTTTGTTATGGCAAAGTTGGGTCGGCTAGCGGAGTTCGACATTGCTCACCCAGAGCGGTGGAGCTCATATGTCACCCGGGCCAAGAATTATTTCCGCGTTAACCGAATCGCAGATGACGAGCTGAAGGCTGCCATGCTGCTCTGTGTGTGTGGCCAAGCCATCTTCGACATCGTGGAAAATCTCGTGTCCCCAGTACCATTAGAGACAGTGCCCTACGGCGAGCTAAAAAAGATGCTCAAGGAGCACTTCAAGCCGAAGCTGTCGGTCATCGCATGGCGGCACGCCTTCGAGCAGCGGGACCAACATCCAGGAGAGTCCGTCACAGACTTCATCGCAGCCCTCAGACAGGCAGCGAGGCCGTGTGAGTTCAAGGACTTAGAGGAACGCCTTCGGTACCGTTTGGTTTGCGAACTACGGAGCAGAGAGCTTCAACAAAGGATCTGCGCGAAGGAGACCGTCTCGTTCCAAGAAGCATTGCGAGAGGTCACCATGGAGCCGACGGAGCTGTAAGGGCCTTGTGGCTCTCAAAGAACACTCACCCAGGGCAAACCATCCACCACGAGGACGTCAAACTGGAGGAAGAGGCCGAGTCGGACCAGGAAGTTGACCTGGTGCGACAAACACTGGCGAAAGGACTTCCGAGACTGTTTGACAAGGCAGATCCCTTCCCCAGGTGCATGGGGTGCGGGGGTCGGCACAAGCGAGCTGACTGATGGTTCCGGACAGCAAATTGCCGAACATGTGGCAAGCAAGGCCATATTGCTGCTGTGTGCTTAGGTCGTGGGAAAGAAATTTCCAGGAAAGAGTTGCCTCGGAAAGGTACCGGGGTACCCAGCCAAATCAGGGTGGGGTTCTGTGCCAGCCGGCATGGTGTCCACAGAACTGGGGGACATAGGCCCTTAAAGAAAAAGCTGCAACTCGAAGTAAGGTTGCAAGGGGTCCCATTGAGGATGGAACTGGACACGGGGTCTGCTGTGTCCATCATATCCCAGAGCACTCTTAATAGGATTTGTGGCCGAAGTGGCCAACGGGTGAAAATTAGGCCATCAAATCTAATACTGACTGATTTCCAGAATTCCCCGGTCAGAGTAAAAGGGAAAGTCACTATAAGGGTGGAATTTTGGAAATTCAAGGGAATGCTGAATATAGTAGTGGTAAATGGGGACAGGACAAGCCTAATCGGGCTGGATTGGTTCGAGGCCCTGGGAATCCAGGTAATGGGGCTGAACAGCGTAAAAACGGCTAGTTTGGAACAAGTCTGCAAAGACTTCGCAGATGTGTTCACCACTGAACTGGGAGAGTATAAGGGGCCACCAATTGCATTAAGGTTAGATCCTTCTGTCGCACCGATTAGGATCAAGCCTCGTTGGGTGCACAAAATTAATGCTGAATTGGATAAACTTTTGCAGCAGGGCATTTTAGAGCCTGTGGACAGCAGTCCATGGGAAACCATGGGAAACCCCCATAGTGATGCCACTTAAGGCCAATGGAGAGGTCAGAATCTGCGCTGACTATAAGTGCATGCTGAATAAAGCGCTGCAGCAACATTCCTATACCGTGCCAGTAGTCAGCCATATTCTGGCATCTCTACAAGGGGGTTGCATTTTCGCTAAACTTGATTTGGCCCAGGCCTACCAACAGCTGCCGGTGGACGAAGCCACAGCAGAGGCACAAACCATTGTGACCCATCGGGGGGCTTTCAAGGTGCGGAGGCTACAATTCGGCATTAACGTAGCATCAGGTATCTTCCAGAGTGTCATGGAGTGAACGCTCAGAGACCTCCCGGGTGTATGCCCATACTTCGATGATGTCCTCATCGCAGGGGAATCAGTAGAGAATCTAGCTGAGAGACTCAAGGCCGTGTTGTTGTGGTTTCGCAAAGCGGGCCTGAAACTCAGGAAAGATAAGTGCAAGATTGGGGTCACATCCACAGAGTTTCTGGGGTTTCGCATAGATGCGGAAGGCATACACCCTGCTCAGTCTAAGCTGGAGGTGATCCAGCAAGCACCCAGTCCCAAAACAAAAATAGAACTCCAAGCGTTCTTGGGACTGTTGAATTTCTATCACGCATTCCTTTCTCACAAGGCAGCCGTGGCGGAGCCGTTACACTGGCTCCTAGACAAACAGGCTACTTGGGCATGGACGAGTGTCCACAAGAAACGTTTTGCTGCAGTCAAAGCATTGCTTTCCTCAAATGCGATATTGGCTCATTTTAATGAGCGGCTCCCTGTTTGCATAGCGTGCGACGCTTCCCCGTACAGAATCGGAGCTGTTTTAAGTCATCTTAAAACAGATGGGACTCAGGTCCCGATAGCATATTACTCCAGAACCCTGTCTGCCGCAGAGCGCAATTACGCACAGATAGATCGAGAAGCATTGGCAATCATAGCAGGCATCAAGAAGTTCCATGACTTCTTGTATGGTCGCTGTTTCACAGTCTTCACAGACCACAAGCCACTGCTGGGGCTGTTTACAACGGACAAGCAGACACCCCACATAATTTCTCCTAAGATGTTGAGATGGTCCATATTCCTCTCTGCATATGATTTTTGCATGATTCACAAGCCGAGCAAAGAGATGGGCCATGCAGACGGCCTAAGTAGGTTGCCTTTAAGGGATATAGAGCCTGATCCTGCCCCGGCAACCCACATCCTTTCCATTCAGGATTTGCCTGAATCCCCTCTCCACGCAGGGGATGTAGCTGCTGAGACAGCTGCTGACAACACGTTGACATGCGTGTTAAACTGGGTGTTATTGGGATGGCCAGACACGTGTCCGGGCACAGAATTTCAGGGGTTTTGGAGGCAAAAGTCAGAGCTATCCACCTTCAAGGGGTGTATACTGTGGGGCAGTCGGGTAGTCATCCCGACCTCACTGAGGACTAGAGTCCTAGTATCTCTGCATGAGGGACATCTGGGGATAGTACGTATGAAGGCGCTTGCGCGCAGTCACCTGTGATGGCCAGGGCTCGATAAGGAGATCGAAGCCCAGGTCCAAGGGTGTCACGTTTGCCAACAGTCCAGGCCAGAAATGCCCCAAGCTCCCATCCATAGGTGGGAAACAACACAGGATCCTTGGTCGAGGATCCATATCGACTACGCTGGCCCCTTTCAGGGGCAACTCTTTCTTATTGTGGTAGACAGTCACTCTAAGTGGCTGGAGGTGGTTCCAGTGTCCGCTGCCACTTCCACTATCACCATCAGGATCCTGCACGGCATTTTTGCCACTCACGGACTTCCGGACATAATTGTCTCCAACAACAGAACTCAATTTACTTCCTCGGAGTTCCAGTCTTTTCTGCAGGCAAACCTAATCCACCACGCTACGTCGGTGCCATTCCACCCGGCTTCAAATGGTCAAGCGGAACGCATGGTGCGAACTACGAAAGATTCTTTGAGAAGAATCACGCACGGCAACTGGCATCACCGGTTGGCTGACTTTCTCCTGTGCCACCGCACCACTCCATGCACTGCTACGGGCAAAAGCCCCGCTGAGCTCTGATGGGGTCGCTGGCTTATCACTAAGTTGGATAGGTTACATCCGGACTGCATTGCATCGCAGGTGTCCCAACCATGGGCTCCGAGGCGGCTGAACTTGGGCGATCCGGTTTGGGCTCGAAACTATAGGCCTGGTAACTTGTGGGTGGTGGCTGTCATTTGTAGGGTCACCGGCCATCTTTCCTATGAAGTGGTGTTGGAAGACGGTCAGGTGCTGCAGTGCCATATCGACCAGCTTCGCTGGAGGTTGCCAAGCCACTCTTCCGCTCCTGGCTCTGCTCTGGGGGGGGGGGAGGAAGCTCCCGAGATTGATTGGGACAGTCACCACGACCGTGAATATGGCTCATCGCAAATAGCGAATGAAGGTTTGCCCTCGAGGTGGCTCCTGACTCGGGCACCACGCACATGGGACATTTTTCCAGCCTCTCCATGGGGGGAAGGGTTGCCCATCCGGGACATGACCCCCTTTCAAGCCTTTCCACAGGGGGGGGTTGCCCATCCGGGACATGACCGCCAACCACCTGCTCCTGCAGATCAGGGGAATATCAACCCTCAGGGGAACTCCACCCCAAATGGGCACGCAGAGCAGGACCAACAGGTCAGCCTGCAGATCCCAACTCTGACCGTTTCAAACGGGTCCCCAAGTCCTGGTCTGCCGAGCCCAGGGGGCAAACTTGCAGATCAGGCAACCGCGGCACTTCCGCGGAGATTGGAGTGAATCCAAGGACCTCCCAAGTTCCTAAAGGAGTACGTGAGGGCTCTATCTGCGCTAGCTTAGCGTTCAGAATTCTTGCTAGCATTGAGGCATTCTCTGAGGTACAAATGTATTTTTATTCAAGCTGGCATTGCCAGTAGTGTTTTCAAAAGCTTCCATTAGCTGCTTGATGAACAAAGGAAGGCGACACGTCCTACAAGGTCGCAGGCTGGGCTAAGATTAGGGAGTGAATGGATAGCCTCCATCCGGGGGTGGCTTACTAAAGCAACCTAATAAAAGGGGGTACAGTATGCTCCTCACTAAGGGGGGAGGGGTATAATGTACTCAGTTGTGTGAGGCAGCAGGTGCAGGGCGGCCACGTGGCTACTGCAGAGACAGAATGTCTGGGGTCCGGGCAGACTTGTTATTTTAGTGCGGGAGAAATCCCTGCATTCATTGGTTAAGATTAACCAGAGCTCGGTGTATAAAAAGGAGGTTTCATTTTCTATTCTGTTCTGTGTTTGATTCTAAATGAATAAACCTTGTTGTAGTTTAACTTCGTCTCTTCAATGTCTACCGCGCTAATACAGAACAATGACCTTAGTCTGCTATCATTTCAGCTTCATTTAATGGTTTGGGGTTCTTATATTACATAAGAAAGGAAAAGTCTCTCTCTGATTATTCTCCAATATGCATAATTTTATTAACCAGTATCAATTCTCCTCCTTAAACAATCTCTAGCCCAATTAGATCTTGAGGAATTTTTAAATACTGTATTGAGATTTGTATATTCCTTATTGATTATTTGTATTTACTGAAGTATTTTCTCCTTTCTCACTACTCCCTCAGAGACTTGTAGGAAACAGAGAATTTCCAGAGATTTTTCTTATTGTTGATATCATTTTTTTTCAAATTCCAGCTTAGTGATAAAGCATTACTTTAAAATTAGTATGTGAACTTCAGATGGCAAGGATCTATACTTATATTATGAGAATTCAAGTAAGGGCATACAGAGAACATGTTCTCCATTTATTAACTTAGTTTCGGGCTACAAAATAAAGGAAAATCATTATCATGTGAACTTTTATTTCAGATGTTTAGATCTATAAGAAATGAAAGGTGGTCAGGCAAGGTTGATATTCTTGGATATCTTCAAAAATAGATAGCACAATGTTTACTTTTCTTAACCAAATTGGCTATGCTAACTTCAGCATCATTAACCATTATGATGGCAAAATGACAAAAATTGCATCATGGCATCACAACGGAAGTGCCACCCTTTCATCCTTGCCTTGCAACATCCCATATAGGTACAAAAGAAGCAGAACTTGTGCCTTAATACCTATTTTACCAAATACCTCGCCATAGATATCTGTGTATGCTAGCTTTCTCTCCTATGGGTATGCACCAGCTACAAAGAGAGCAGTTTTTAATTCCATATTTCAATCTTTGCTGCAGATAAACATCCTCCCCTTCCCAATCACTGTGATTGGAGAACCCCTGGTGAGCATTTTCAGGTGAAAATGAAACTATTCATTCCGTGATGTAGTCAGTCATTTGACTTTATTCTTTTGACTTCACTTTCCATCTCCTCTGGTATTTTACAAGGGAAAAAATATCTCTATTACTTTTTTGCAGACAAAATGCCTTCCTCTTTTGCAGTTGTCTCTGGTTCTTTTCAGAAACATCCTGTTTCTCCTATCAGAATCGCAAAAATCAATGCAGCATAGCCCAATCCACATAGGGATTTGAGATTTAGCTTAATTCTATCTATAATCCTATTTACATTCCTATATTTCTCACACTACCTAATAGCCACATATCTGTTATAAAAAAATCTGTATGCAACCTCATGTTCTATTTTCTTCTAAACAAGGTGGATTACTAAGATATACAACTAGCAGATAAATCATCCCATTGAGTTCAGTGGAACTTAATCTCTTTAAGAAATATGCTTTAGGAATATGGCATAAGGAGATACATATATGAAAAAGGAATATGGCATAAGGAGATCTATCTATCTTTCTATCTTTCTATCTATCTATCTATCTATCTATCTATCTATCTATCTATCTATCTATCTATCTATCTATCTATCTATTTATCTATAGATAGATAGATAGATAGATAGATAGATAGATAGATAGATAGATAGATAGATAGATAGATAGATAGATAGATAGGTAGGTAGGTAGGTAGGTAGGTAGGTAGATAGATAGATAGATAGATAGATAGATAGATGATAGATAGATAGATAGATAGATAGATAGATAGATAGATAGATAGATAGATAGATAGATAGATAGATAGATAGATAGATAGATAGATAGATATAGACAGATAAGATAAACAGACAGAATCAGTGAGCAATCGATGAAGAAAAAATAAGTATCAAATAAGTATAAACAACAGGTTAATAGCCCCCAAAATTCTTAAGATATAAAGAAGTTCTCTTAGGCCTACTTGTTTCAAAAAGTAGAATCATTTGCTCATGTACTGGTAACCTAGTTCTTGAGTTATGACTACAATTGAGCCCAAAATTGATATTGCTAAATGAAACATTTTTTAAGTGAGTTTTGCCCTAGTTTACAACTTTTCTTGCCACAGTTGTCAAGTGAACCAATGCATCTGTCAAGTTAGTAACATGGTTGTTTAGTGAATCTGGCTTCCCTATTGACTTTGCTTGTCAAAAGGTCGCAAAATGACCCCGGAATACTGCAACTGTCATAAATATGAGCCATTTGCCAAGCATCTGAATTTTGATCATGTGGCCAGTGGGGATGCTACAATGGTTGTAAGTGTGAAAAACGGTCATAAGTCACTTTTTTTAATGCTGTTGTAACTTTGAACGGTCACTAAGTGAACTGTTGTAAGTCAAGGAGTACCTGTATATCACTTTCAGCCACAGCTCTTGGATTCAAAACTCATTAGCTGACTTCCTTGTTGAATAACTTTCACTCTACATACTTAGGTCAGGCATTCCAACTCATGATACCTTGCAGCCAGAAATGTACAATTCAAAGCATTAAGAGCACCTCCTAAGAATCACACTTTTCCCTAGAAGGTGTCCCTTACTGCTGTCCTGAGAATACTCAAAGATCATATGCCGCAAACCGAGCTGACATTTTGCTACCTGTTGGGCTTGCCAATATGTAGACAATTTTATGTGACAATTTTATGTCTGAGGAATGTTCTTGCTTAATTCCTTAATTTGTAGTTATTTGTTTCAGAGGCATTCCTTTTTGTGACAGATTCTCTATGAATTAATTGATTTTCCAGGCAACATGGTTCTTTTTATACAGAATTGTTGAAAAATTATACCTAGTTATTACAGTATAGGCGGATAGATGACTGATTCAACCAGAAATTCAAAGATTCTAGAAGCAGGTTCAGTAGGTTGTTAATGGTGGTGGTCCCTGTGAAAATCTAAACATCACTCGCTGCTCACTTTTCCTGAATTTTCATCATGGATTTTCCATGACTACTCCCTGGTTCATCCTGAAAAGATCCTGTTTACACCTGTGCTGCTTAGTCCATATTGATAAAAGGATTCAAGACCTCCTCCTAGTTTTATCAATCTAGTTCAGGGGTCTTCAAACTTGGCCCTTTTATGATTTGTGGACTTCAACTCCCGGAATTCCTCAGCCAGGCACGCTGGCTGAGGAATTCTGGGAGTCGAAGTCCATAAGTCATAAAAGGGCCAAGTTTGAAGACCTCTGATCTAGTTCATTCCTTTTGGCTACTCTGTTAAATTCTTATATGCATGTTGTTTTCAATCCCAGCTCCCATAACTGCAATTAAACTCAAATTAAATAACAAGTAAATTATGAAACTGTGGCCTGCTAATCTAGTATCTCAACTGAACCCATGTTCTAATATTTCATGTACTAGTCCTATAATACAGAGCATTCAACAGAGCCTCTAAACTAGGTGTGTCCAAACCATGGCCCACAGATCACATGAGGCCCTAGACAGTTAGTAATAATACAGCCCCACAAGATCATAATAAAAATATTAAAAAATAAAGGAAATTTCTTATTTTACATATATTAACTATCTTATGTATTTTTATATAAAGCCCAAGACACTTTCTCTTCATTCAATATAGCCCAGGCAAGCCAAATGATTAGACACATCTGTTCTTAACAATATGATACAAATATTTACAGTATTACATTATGCATAATACGGACAGATTTTGAATGCAGCATTTTAATTATTGCTGCAGTTTTTCAATCTTTTCAAAAAAAGAAATATTAAAATATGACTTTGTTTATCTCCCATTTAAAAGTACAACTGTTTCTCAGATTTATAAATACCCTATGCAATGAGTAAGGTATTGGATATGAATTTCTGCTGTCCAGTGCAAAGCAATATGAATATGCTCAAGATTCTTGTGTCCTTGTGTCCACTATGATTCCTTCTGCTCAAGAGATCAATGGTACCAATCTTTCACACTAGGAACAGCATATTTAGATAAGGTTAAGGAGAGACAGAGAGCAATTGGCACATGTTCTGAATCAATAACTTGTAACTAAATGTATAGTCCCTCAAGGTTAATACCTTTCAAATGGTTGGAAATTGATTTAAGTCTTTTCTAACTGGGGTCAAGTCCCTTTAGTGTAAATTTGCATGTATCTTTGAAGAAAAATATGCTTTCCTGATTGGTATTACTATAAATATTCAAGTCTTGGTGTTGTCCAAATAATGAGACCGCTAAAAAAAAAGAGTAAAAAGAAATGAGTAAAATCGCTGTCTGTGATGTATATTGTGGGATAAGGACAAGGGCTGTTTAAGAACTAAGAAAACTGGATGAAGTTTTTAGTTAAACCTGGACAACTTTGTTAATAACTTTTTAAAGATAAAATGATGGGATCCTGAAACATGTGCCTGTCCTAGCCTCTTAGTATGTACTCCCCCCTCCAGGTTTCCCACCCAGTGGCCCTCAAACCTTTTGGGCACCAGTGACCGATTCTGTGGAGAAAGTTTTTTCCACTGACTGGAGGCGTCATGGTTTTGTGTGCTGCCTGCCTCCCGCAGATGGGATTTTGCTTGTTTGCGCTGCCCGGTTGCTGGCATGCCACAGACCAGTGCCAGTTCATAGAGCAGGGGTCAGGGACCCCTGCACTAGTTCTTCTGTTAGTCCACTCTGGCAAAATGATGGACTTATTCAGGTGGTAGGTCTTTGGAGAGTTACCTATTAGATAAAATGGACCAATCCAGGTCATAACGTGGTATATATTTGATAGATGTAACCACTACACCACTAGGGGGATCTTCTTTTACTTTGCAAAAGAATACAGACTAAAAAATTACCTTTCCCCTTCCCCACCCAGTGAATCAGGAAAGCTCTGTCTCTTTCTATGTCTCTTTCCCTTTATCTTCACTAATTTCAACCACTTCAGCCTTATTCACATATAACCTGTACTTACCAGAGAAATAGGCTTATAAAGCAATTTGGTATCAATGTGGTTATGTCACATATCATGAAAGATGGGAATGGATGCTACATCGCTTTTATATAAGGCTCATTAACCGCTACCAAGAAGAATGCACAAATAGGCAGGGAAGTTTGGTTTGGGAAGTCAAACATGTTAACTACTTGTATAGAAGGGAGTTTACTCTCATCCTTGCTCATCAGCCTCAACTGTCAATTCTCAGTCCCATAAACAAAGAGATTATGTTTACAGCAATAGCTTGAATACAACTTGTCCATTGGGAGGCACACATACAAAATGACATCCAATCACCCAAATTATTTACCTCTACAGGGTAAATGATCTGGAAAATCCACATCAGATAGAAATTCTTTTGACATGTTTCTCTCACAAAGACTTGAGAGTTTTCCATTACAACCAAGAAGTTTCAAAGAGATCTATCTAAAATCTAGGCAGCGATTCCAGAAGGGTTGGAATAGACTGCAAAAAGCACAGTTTATGGAGTTTTATCAAAGCTGTGATAAAATGACAGTTAACAGCATTTGAAGGAGATGCATCTCAAAACAGTAAGGATGAATGCAATTCAGAGGGGTAATGGTGGTGATGGTCAAATTGAACAGTTTGCAAAGTTTCTCAGATTGCTAGCATGTCCCAAATGCCAAAACACCTGCAGTATTTCACCAGTAGGAATGATCTGCCTTGCAAACAATTTATTAAGGTTTTGTAAGATTAACACACTGTTATAGCCTTTCATGGCCAGTATCTGACAAGAAATGTTAAGACTCCAGGATTTAGTGATCACGGTTTGAAGAACAGATTGTCTAATATTTTGCTGGCAATTGTGTTTTGCATCTTCAGAAGCAAAGTGATTTGCTACACAGAATTTTTTGCAGGCTTCTTATGAGCACAATCTTTTTTAGTTGTGGTGGAAATCTATACAAAGTGACAAGAGATGTTTTCCAGCATAGCCACACATATCATTGTTTGAAATAACTCTTTAGAAGCAAAGATGTTCCACAACTACCTGTGAATGGCAAAGGATCACAATCTGAAATGGAAAAGTTTTGGAACTTTCTGAAAAAGAATGGACTCATGCATATAACATCAGCTCCTTATCATCCCAACTATGAATAGACTGGATGAAAGGTTTCTTCAAAGTTTTAAGAATGCTTTGTGAACAATGAATCATACTGAATCAAATTATTGCAGCGCAGTGCACACAACACAAATCAAACTGCAGCAATCTTATTCTTGGGATGTACAAAGTTAGATCTTCTCAAACCTAATTTGAGAAGAGATGTTTGGGACAAACATCTGAAGCAAGCTGAACCATCATCTTATGCTGAAATACAAAGCAGTAACCAACTGAGGAGAACTCAGACATACACAAAACAGTTGTGGACACTCAACTGTAATTTCTGAATTACCATCAAATTAAGTACACACCAATTGCCACTTTAAGACAAATCAATCATTACTGTTTGCTTTTGTCACTATTGGTACCATCCCATTAACATTTGAAAGAAAAATAAAACTGTGCCTAGACTTTAAATGTAATACAGTCTGTATCTTGATGGAACAATTTTTTGCAATTTTTACCAACTCACTGGGATTAGCGTTCCTAGATGTTTTAGTGAAACAAGAAGCAGGAAAAGAAAACTCTAATGTCTTTGGTTTTATCAGTAGAAAAACAAACATATTTTAACATGAAAGGAAAACTAGATGTAAGCTGACAATTTCATTTGTATTTTGTTCAATAGAGTTCAGTCTTGATATGATATACCTGGTTGAACTGCTTCCTTTGTACCTGTGAACTGCTTGCTGCCGCAGGAATCTTAGATTTAAAATGAGCATTTTGGAGAAGTAACAATGCAAATGAAGTCAGCATCTGCCATGTGCAAACCAGTATTTTAGTTTGACAGCAAATCACCTAGCTCCTATTCAGTGTTTGAAATACTTTGTTCTGCATGCTGTTGGTACCAGCAAATGATAAATCTGATCACCACAGAAACAAGAAAACATTCTTAGTATATTAAGTTGTAAACTGTGCCAGATCACACATAGGTTTGTGATAATTCTAAAATGCATGCCTGCTGTGCAAATTCCTGAGTTTTATCGTTTTCAAGCCATCAGTCATCAGTGCACATAAATTTGCCCTCTCTATCCCACTTACATTTGAAAAAATATAAAATGTGCCTAGATTTTAAATATAATATAGTCTGTATCTTGATGAAGAGAGGGTTTTTTGCAATTTTTACAGAAGCCACATTCACAGATAATACTAAGGCATGATACTAATACATCTGATAGCTCTTACAGATAATACAGCAACAAATTAAACCATTGCTTCCTCTGCCTAATCAGGGTTTGGGGATTCCTTTGATGCTCACCAGCCACTTTACTTTCAGTTTTCCATTTGAAAGTACAGTAAGCTCTGTTTAAATGGCCATCTACCAAACTCTTAAGTTCCTATCTACAGTAGATAGTTTGACGACGTAGACAGGTTGCCATCTCCCCCTATAGTGAACTTAATTACATTCTGTTTAAATTATGGCAATTACTTCTAAATTTACATAAAGGCGTGTAAATACACTTCTGCAATTTGTATCCTCTTTTGCCTTTTTTAATAATGCATTTCTTCTATTTTAACAATACCTAAGTGCTAAGATGGTACAAAGAGATTATAGATTGGAAAGGGTGTATTTGGGAATAGCTGCCAATAAAGCTGGATCTTTATCTGCTCCTCGCGAGCACAGCCAGCCGAATTGCTCTTCTAGTCAGTATAGCTTTCTCATTTAGTTAACAGACATGGGAAATGAAATAAAAAGATCAATTTAAACATCACCTGTGAACAGTGTAATTTGCTTCATGGAGGGTTCATTGATAACTCTCAGAGTTTGCATATAACTTAACTTTTCCAGCTATGGTGAGTAATATGTGAGTGGAGTAGTTAAGGGAAGTGCAGCCAATGAGAAATGGTAAGATTTTCTTAATATTTTCAATTAATTAATCAAAAACGTCTCCAGGGCAGTTTATAAATTTCAACCTGATATTTTTTCTTTGGAATAATTGAGAAGAAAGATATACCAGGGAAAGAAGGATCATATATGAACAGCTGAAAGCATATGCCAATATTCATTTGCTATGGGCCATGAAACTTTAGTAGGATCTAGATGTGGAAAAAAGAATTCATCATTGCTGAACCTTTGTCTAACATTTAAAGAGAAAGCGAGTGGGAAAAATAGCTTTTTAACAATGAATTATTAAAGTGATTGATCACATCCTTGGATGAAATGGATTTGGCACACCTTTTCAATCAAGCTTTAGACCTGGATTTGGCACTGAAGTTGTCTAGTCCCTCACTGAACAATTAGTGCCAAGAAAGAGAAACAGAGAGAACAACTTGTTGAATGTTCTGAATCTGTCACTGGTTTTTCAATATTGTGATATTCTTCTGGGGTCTGAGTAGGTTAGCTCTGAAATGTTTCTGCTCCAATCTCCAAAAGGAAGTTCTTGAGGATTTTTTTTTTTCTTATGACTTTTATATGATGGGACTCTGTAAGGTTTCATTTTCTCCCCATGTTGTGCAATCCTTGCAAGAAAGCAGAGAGACCATTTAGAGATTAACAGTAAAATGTCATAAGATTCAGGTGAGACATCAGAACTGTTCAACTGGTGCTTGGCTCCTGTAATGGGCTGGATGAGGGCCAAAACCCTGAAACTCATTCCAGAAAGGATAGAAGTGCCAATGAAGGATGGGTTGTCTTTCCATTTTTGTAGAATCCAGCTTGTTCAGAACGATGTTACATTTCCTCTAAAGTTTAAAGTTTGGGGGTCCTCTATCTCCATTTTTGTCTGTGGTGGCAAAAGTGTCTTCTGTAGATCAGAGGCCCCCAATCTTTTGGGCACCAAGGACCGGTTCCATGGAGAGAGGTTTTTCTGCAGATCGGAGGGTGAGTGGTTTTGTGTGCTGCCTGCATGCCGCGGATGAGGCTTTGCTTGTTTGTGCGGACCGATTGCTGGCATGCCGCGGACCGGGGGTTGGGGACCCCTGCTGTAGCTCATAGCACCTTTCACTACCTCACAATACGTTGGGATACAGATATTCTCTTTATGGTAACCCATAAGCTAATAATTTCCTTATAGATTACTGTAATGTATGGGGCTGACTTTGAGGGTGGTTCAGAATCTTCAATTCCTACAAAAGTCTATGCCCTCAAGTGCTCAGAAGTGGGAAGTGATTACCCAAACAGCCCTTTTCAATGACAGTCTCCCTCACCCCGACACTGCCTAGCAAGGTACACTTAGAAAAGACTAATTTTTGACATCAGAAAAAAAACAACCTGTTCAGTCTTCTAATGATGTGTCAATGTGGCTGTTCAACATTCTAAGTGTTTTACTTATTTTTTCATTTTATTCTATAGTTAATAAAATGTCTCAATGTAGGCTTTCATTAATTGTTGTATCTGACTGTTTTAAACAAACTTAAAACTTTTTTTAAATGAGAAGTAATATAGAGATCGGGCTAGCCCCCTTCTTGCTTTTTTTTTTGTTTGAAATTGTTAAAAACTGAGATACTTCAGAGGGCACATGACTCATTTTTTATTTTATTTTTTATTTGCTGCTCTAATTTTTGTAGCCCTTGTTTATGGCTTTTGAATAGGCTCTCTTGCTGTTTTATTCAGACTGCGGAGGTTTAAATTTGTGTTATATTCTATACAATCCATTGAGAGTCATTTGATTGGTAGGAAGCTAGAGAGGTTGATAGAGGAAGCCTGCTTTCAACACCACATCTACAGTTTATTGTATAGGATGCTAATGCCAGATTATATTAATATGAGAAGTGGAAATTGCACATTCTGTTCTTACAGAAGCTTATTCTTAACCATGGCAAAAACATGTCCCAGCAGCTAGTTTTTGACCCTTTATCCTTAGGATGATGCCATCTCATCCCCTGTTCATAACTGAGGCAAGTTAAAATCGAAGGCTTCAGTAGCATTTTCTCTTTTTCCCCAATACAATTACTACCATGGACATAGCATCTGGCATGCTTCACCAAAGATGTGGTTGTAGACAAGGTCAGGCATTGGGATATGCCCATTCCTATTGGCCACTTCAGCCTGTAATGGACCTGCCCTTTTTCCTCCAGTCACTGGGCGTTGCCCTCCAGGATCATTTTGTTTGCATTGCAAGAAAGACTGAACATCTGGCTTCCACTGATGCCATTGCCCATTCTAAACTGCTTGTCAAGTTTCATGTGCGTTCCCTTATGCACAGGTCTACTGATATTTTGAACAAGCTTTAGACTTTCTCCAGAGAGAAGTAATCCTGTACTGCAACAAAAAACAATTTAGACTAGGAGATCCAGCTCCTGCCAGATGACATTAATGATTGCATTATAGGTTTTTGTTGCTTCTACCCACAAGGTATTTCACTTTTTTCTGTTGCTATTGCTTTGATGGGGCTGCATCTGGATGAGCTGCATCTGGATGCTGCCAGATCCAGCCCCTTACAGCAACTCCCTTCCCTGATTAGCCAAGAATGATGCTCACACATTATCAATTCCTCCCTATCCATTTCACCTTGAAACTTTCCTCTATGTTTATGACCTATCGTGGTGGTTATTTTTGCAATCTTTCAGAAGAACGCTAGACCCAATTTCAGAAATAGCCTGTCTTACTCTGTTTCTGCAACCTGCCACCTTGACAGGTGGCCAAGCCAGCTGTTCTAAGCATTCATCTATATTCACCTTCACACTGCTACACATATTAAGGAGAGGGGTTGATAGTTGTGTGTACCCTAGTATATTATGTACGATGGGAGGAAAAACAAAAGCAGAATAGTCGATAAATTATTTTCTTCAACTTGTCTTGCATTAAAAGAACGAGGAAAACACATTTACTGATTTATGTTCATGAACTGGAGCCAAGCAGTTTCACCTGACCATCTGGCTGTGCCCAACATGAGATCTCAATATTAGATCTTGTTGCCTTTTTTTCCATGGGTTATTGAAATAAAACATTCCTGATATGACTGGTCAAAGGTTTTTATGCAGATATTTTATTTTCTCCTTAGTAAATTTCCTGGACTTAGAAAAAAAGATGGAGAAAGCAGTGGGAAAACACAGAAGGTCATAAGTGGAAGACAGTTATTCTGGACATCAACATTCTCCTTCTAAAAATTAATGAATGAGGCAAGATGATTGCACAATAAAAGATTTTATTGGAAATATCTGAGAAATAGTTGCCACTGCAAATGTCTATTGTGTATTAAATGACCAAAACAGACTATGTTTATTTATTTATTTTTTTAAGCATCCAGTGCTGACTTTGAATTGATACTGGCTTAATTTTAAAATTGGCTAAACCATTTCTTGAAACCCCATGAAATCTTGGGGAATAAAAGCTGAGTAATTTTGTTGAGCGTACTGCTTTTTTTTGGTTGTTGCTGTTAAAAATGCTTTATGCTTGTATGCTAATGCATCACATAAGTAAAGCAGCATCCCATCCCATAATGAAAAGAGTCAAAGTCTCTGCATGAACAGCAATAACAACTAATAGTCTCTGTGAAGGAGAGGACTAGAGCAAGGACAAGTGCAGGGAGAAGAGTCTGAAACAACTGCAATATCTTTGCAAATGGCATTTTTCTTCTGGTACTCTGTTTTGTATTATTCACTTGGTAATATAAAACTGAAAAATCAAGGATCTCCTAGTAATCTTTCATAGTTCAGGTCTAGCCATGGTGGCGCAGTGGTTAGAATGCAGTACTGCAGGCTACTTCTGCTGACTGCCAGCTGCCAGCAGTTCGGCAGTTCGAGTCTTACCAGCTCAAGGTTGAATCAGCCTTCCATCCTTCCGAGGTTGGTAAAATGAGGACCCAGATTGTTGGAGGGGCAATATGCTGACTCTGTAAACCACTTAGAGAGGCCTGTAAAGCACTATGAAGCGGTATATAAGTCTAAGTGCTATTGCTATTGCTATTGCTATGGAGATTCTCAGTCATCCAGGTCAAGGTTATCCCAAAGGTGCTTTTTCAAAAAGCAACTGGACTTTGTTTTTCCTTTCAGCAGTTCCAAGAAGGTTCCACACCCAGTTGCACTATGCAGGTGACCCTGAGGGCACAAATAAACCTCCAAGTGGCCTCAATGACTCTCAGAAAGTGCAGATGAGTGCATGGAATAGAAATCCTTCCATCCCCCATCATTCAGTCAGAACTGAAGAAGCTTCTTGGATGAGAAGCAAAATGTCTTCAAGGAAAAATGAAGTCATGTTGCCTTTTGAAAAACCACCTTGGGGACTTCATGGTTCAGGAGTTCTCAGACTTTTGGATTTGCCTTTCTTCAGTGGTCTCTACCTATTTGGTAAGAACTGGCAGCAGCCAACATGCTCCTGGTCTCATCATGTTACCCTTCTCTGGGGCTTCTCTCTTGAGCAGTATCAAAGGTTCACTCAGCCTTGACACTGCTGACTATTAGGCAAACTGTAAAGTCCTAGCTCTTTCAACAGTCCTGGGATTTGCTTGGGATGTGTGTTGGTTGTGCAATAGTATTGTTTCCCTCACATGGATATTCTTTAATTCTTCTTCCCAATTGTCATAATAACTTGTACTCTTTACATCAGGGGTCCCCAAACCCCAGTCCATGGACCAGTACTGGGCTGCAGCAGGCCAGCAACCAGTCCATACAAACAAGCAAAGCCCCATCCACAGGATGCAGGCAGCACACAAAACCACGCACCCTCCGGTCCGCGGAAAAACCTCTCTCCACAGAACTGGTCCCTGGTGCCCAAAAGGTTGGGGACCTCTGCTTTACATGACTGTATATTGCCTAAAGTTGCTGGTGGTGATCAAAATCGATATGATCGGTATACTGTATATCAGTTGATATATAAATTGATTAAATGAATAAACTTGCTTTAGGTTCAAACTGAAAATACATATCAATTTTTCCTTCATCTGATGCCCTCAAGAAACACCGGACAATAATTTGCATCATCCAATAAGCAAAGGATGCAGGGATGGAGGGGGAAGGCTGACATATGACTTAAATACTACATTATTATGTTTACTAGAGTTTTGCGGAGTACCAGATTTAATGGTACTGATTCATGGACATGCTCATAGTATCTGTCAAAAGCACTTAAAACAACTGCAACTTTTTCTGGACTCAAAGTTTCTCTTTCCAGGTGACGTGTGATTGTGGGAAAGGGCACATTTAATTTAAGCTATGCTTGATACATTAATCCACATTGTTGTGTTTAGATTTATCATATATATTTCTTATATTTAAAGCTGGTTATTTTCCTTAGAACATGAAGATGACAGACAGATACCATTTTATTTTACAAAAATCAGAGAGAGAGAGTCCTTATGAACAGATTTATTTCACAGCTGGCTAGAATTTTAACTTTGGTCTCCTTGCTTCAAGTGAAAGATCTCTCTTTATGCTTTAGATTTTAATTGCAAGGAAATGTATAACAATTATTCTGGAAGACTGCAATGAAAATGATGGTTTTACAGCTCTGCCAAATGAGCTCTGCACAATGTAAAATACATAATTCATCAGAATGGTGTGTAGATTTTAATTGACTCCGCAGATTTTTACATGTAAAACAGCATATTATGGACATAATTACAATAATGCTATAAATAGAGTAATTTAATAATTATGACAGCAGCATCCACAGCAAGCTACAACGATCCAAAAGTGTAAATATATACTTGGTGATGTCATGATGCATATCCCATCCTTATTCCCAATGTCTGATGCAAGCACGTAAGCTACCGTACTTTGAAGATGAATATATATAACTAAAAACCGTCTATTCAATATGAGTACATTTCCTTTTATACAAATTTGACACAAACAATAAATGCATTGTCATTGTTATTTTCCACAATTTTCACAGAGATAGACCTACCAGTTGTAAAATGGCCTCCTATATTTTGTATCGTAACTCAGCCTGGAGTTTATCGGTTCTAGACAAAAATATTCTTTTTAAAAATCCATCTTTTGTGTTATTTATTCCAACATAAATTAAATAGGCTACCTATCTGTGTTGATTACTGTATCTCAGGCATTTATCTTTGTCTTATTATCATAAAGGATAAATTATAAATTATAATACAGAATAATTTCCAGTTCGCCTTTCCTTCTTCCATGTAGAATATGTTTGTTGTTGCTATTCTCTTGAGCAGTTCTTCATTTTGTAGAATAAAGTATGGCAAAACCAGGGCCAAACTGTTGGTTTAATCAGGCATCTTTAATATTATATATCAGACAAAATAAATATCCCCTGTAATTTCTTGTTACCATTCTAAATGAGGTATGGAATAATCTTCTTATTTTTGTCTCTATAGTATAATTACTTCATGAGGCAATTTAAATTCGTATATAAAATGATTAAAATATCTGTTGCTACTAGCATTCAAGACTATGTGTTTGCTCTAGGAATAAATTCATAGAACTAAGTGCACAAGATTTAAAATCAGAGATAAATGGATATAATTAGTGTATCTTGTATTTAGCATGCTAGATTTTTAGGGGATTTTTTTTTTTTGCCCCCTAATACAAATAGCACTAACTTAAGAGAGCACAATTACAACTAGCAAAATGAGGCAATTGAAATGTTTCTTTCCTGAAGAAAGTCTGAAGAAAAGATGTAATCTGAAATAGGTTGTTACACTGGAAAGAAATCATCCCAATTTGGGATTCCAAAGAAAGTGCCAATAATAGGGAACTTCACTGTTATGACAGTGCCAATACCAGCTTCGAAAGAGGGTTTCCCTCAAGATCCTAACAAACACATTTCTAGGTTATTTTTTAGGTTAAATCTTGAACTGATTTGGTGTAGTGGTTAAGACGTCAAGGAAACCAGGACACTGTGAATTCTAATCCCACTTTAGGCACTTATCCAGCTACCAGTAGGTAACCTTGGATGAGGCCCTCTCTCTCAACCCTAGGAAGCAGGCCAGAACAAACTATTTCTGCAATCTTGCCAAGAAAATGACACAAACCTGTTCAGGAGCTGCCAGGAGTCAATACTGACTCGAAAGCACACACACACACACACACACAAATTGTTCTTTAATGGCTGCTTTGGTCCCAGCCATTATTATATTCATGAATATATTATGATGGTGATTGATTGATTGATTATGAGCCATCAAGTCGATGTCGACTCATAGCGACCACATAGATTGATTTTCTCCAGAAATATCTTATTATAGTCATAATCATTTTCATTACCTATTGATGTTATTGGCACTTTGGCAAGCCTATATATGAAATGAAAAGTCAGATTTTGTGGTCCACATTCTTAGATAGTGAAAGAAATTAAGCTTCTTGGCATCCCAAGTGCAGAGCTGCCCATTTCAATGGATGCTGGTAAAATTAAACGTTAGCAAGGGCTATCGTAGTCCAAACTTTTCACAGTATCTAAACCAGGGTGTCAAACTCGCAATGTCACGTGATGTGCTGCAACGTATTGTGACTTTTTTGCCATTGCCGGCAGTGGGGTGGGCGTGGTTTCACTATGATGCATCTGGCCCACGGGCCAGCAGTTTGACACCCCTGATCTAAACTGTCTTACAATAATCCCCTTCCTTTTAAAAAAATAATAATTGTGTTAATAAGACTCGAATGGCTGGAAATAGCTCATATAGAAATATTCTAGAGAGGACTGAGATGTACAATGTAATAAATAATCTCCCTGACTTATTCTAGCCAAAAATATTGCATGACCATCAATCTTGGTTGACAGAGGTGAAGCTTAGGAAGAATTTTCCAGATACGCTTTTGTTTAAAATTCTTGTTTCTCTCACAGCTTCACTCTGACCAGGATAAAGGAGATGGCTCACTCAAGTACATCCTTTCCGGAGATGGAGCAGGGGACCTCTTCATCATCAATGAAAACACGGGCGATATTCAGGCCACAAGAAGACTTGATAGAGAAGAGAAACCAGTTTACATTCTTCGTGCTCAGGCTATCAACAAAAAGACTGGGAGGCCTGTGGAACCAGAATCAGAGTTTATTATTAAGATCCACGATATCAATGATAATGAGCCCCTGTTTACAAAGGACATTTACAATGCCAGCGTCCCAGAAATGTCTGATGTAGGTAGGTGTCAGATCACCCAACCATGCTGGGATTAGTTTTCATTAGCTAGTCAAATAGCAGTTCTACAGTTGGGATTACTAAGATCAAAGCAATGAGTACTTAACATGTCCAGCTGTGTGTTTTTCTGCTCTACAGTATGGGGGGGAGGGGGAGGAGAGATAAAGACAGAAGATCTGCATTAAGTCCTTTGTGTTGGAAGAAAGATGACAGAGAAAAGTGATTTGTAGAAGCAGATAAGCATCTGGTATCATTGTAGCATCCATTTGATAAAATGGTTGCTTAGTAAGATGATATTATGCAGCAGCATATGGTCATAAAATTAAAGGAGGAGGACAATTGAAAATCGCCCTTACTACATAAAAAGTATATTCTATATAACCAGGACTTCTAATAGTTAACTTTCAGATTCGACTAAATTGTAATAAACACGTATTTACTGCCATATATTCAGCAACTGTTTTTATATATGCCCTTCTATAAAGATTACAGTAATTTCTAGGTGCTGATAGAAGTCCACTTGGCACAGCTTTCTGAGCAATAACAAAGGTTTGGTATTTGGAACTGAGATTGTATTGAAGGTCCCATTTGAATTAGAACTGGCCTGCACAACTTTGTATGTGTCGGTAAGAGGGGAAACACTGTTTTAATTTTTGTTGACTGGAAAACTATTAACAAATCCATGCTATTTTTTCCCGTTTGGTTTTCTCATTATTTCCACTTAAATCAAAATTCAGTGGCATCAAATATATACACATATATTTGAAAATTTTGCCTTCAATGAAGATAAACTTAAAATGTATATTTGACCAAAAGAAGGAGAATTCAGCAGGGCACATTACTATCTGATTAAATTAATGAATTGATTTTCATATGTCATCTAAGTTTATACAGCTATTGTATTGTAGCATTCCCATGTACCAGCATTAGGAGCTATCTATATTCTGTCAGTCCAGCAGGTAGGCAACACTTTGCTGACTTTGACTTAGAAAACTAAGCAGGCATGAAGCTTGTTTAATAGTTGGATGAAAGACCACAAGGAAATTACAGGGCTGTAAGCTACACTGGAAAGTTAAAAAGCTACACCTAGAAAGAGGTAGTGGCAAACCATTCGCATACTGCTGACACAAAAACCACATGGATATGTCCAGAGAGTTGGTCACATTGGATCACATTGTCCTGGTTTTCTCCTTTCCATCAAGTTTCTGTTTGGCTTACTATTTCAATATTCTTGTGGACTTAAGATATTCTTTCACAATCATATTTGGAGGATTGGGGAAGAGCTGCTATGAGAAGGTAAAATCGAGACAGATAAGAGCAAGAGTGGTTAGGAATTCAGCCTTTGGGGCACCAGGGACCGATTCTGTGGAGAGAGGTTTTTCCGCAGACTGGAGAGGACATGGTTTTGCATGCTGCCTGCATCCCGCAAATGGGGCTTCGCTTGTTTGTGTGGACCAGTTTCTGGCATGCCACAGTCCACGGAGAGGGGGTTGGGGACCCCTGGCTTTGAAAATACAGAGGACTACAGTTAAAAACAAATATATATTTGTAAGGGTTCCCCCCCCCCTTTAATCATCTCAATATTCATTCCAATCAGTATTTCGACATTTGAAGAACTAGTTAGCCCCCCAAATACCATTTCTTCTTCTCTATCCATCGACCCAATTTTGGTTAAATAAAACCAAATAAAGAATAGGGGACAACTTTTCTTTCCCTCCTTATTTGTTACCTATTCAATTATTTCATACATATTCATGGCTTTTTAAAAAAAATAATCAATTGTAAATATACAGCAAGAAAGACAAACACAGGGTAATACTAATGCTGTTGAGACACTCTCTCTGTGTGTGTTTGATATGAAATTAAATAGTTAAATAAAAATGTATTAATCTAATAGCTTGGCAAAAAATCTGTGAAAAAATAGTGCATAGACATCTTGGTTTCACTTGGGTTTTAGTTATCAGGAGTTATTATATATCTCAGCCATCCAACTCATAAATTTTTAACTCGGGCAACATGAAAAATGTTCCATCTAATGATGACTCACATTTTTCATGGTAATTTAGTTAAAATTCTGAGGGTCTGTAAATCCAAAGATGGTTTTACATGAACATACCTAGGAAATACTACTGTATGTACTCATAGATAAGTCATGAATGAACTGAACCTGATTTTTTAGTTGGATTTTGCTTCCTAAAATTCTGAGCTTATCCACAAGCATATTTGGTAAGATCAACTCAAAGGATGTTCTAGATTTACCTTATTTGTTACCAGCCTAGAAACATTGCATCTCCTGGGTATAAGAGTATTCCATGATCTAAAAGCAGAGGGACTACATTAACTGAGGCCATCTCCTCTTGTTTGACAGTAAGAAAATGGGGAACCAAGATTTGTATATTCAACTTTTGATTGCACATTGCATGAACTGGGACAGCATATGGTTTAAAAAATATTCAAACGTCATTTTTGGATTGGATACAAGTTGCATTAATTTGAACTGCTTCAAGAAGGTTTAATTATTTTTTTCCTAGACTCATAAAGGTGTTTGGAAAAATGTCAGGTTGCTTTAATGAAACCCAGATAGGTGTTATGCTTCCAAGACACTATCCTGGATAGTGAGACAGATGGAATATAAATGGAATAAGTAAATACATTTTTTCATTCATTTTTAAGCATCCATCACAGTATGCACTTTATGGTTTACAGACAGGAAGGACAAATCCAGTTGCCAGGTCAGAAAAGAGTGCCCACTTCTATAGGACACTGCATTTAGAAAGAATATGTATTGGTGTATCTGTGTGTATACTTTATAAATAAATAAATAAATGTTGGCGTGTTTATAAAATCAGCTTCAAATCAAGGCAGGCTTGGGCTGACTTATATAGATTCAGCTATGCAGGTTTCTTGGCATCAAGGCAAAAAAATGGCTTGCCACCAGCCTTTTCTAGCATTGTGTTTTGATCTTCAAATCTCGCCTACAGATCTGGATTTCCTTGCGGTCCCTCAACCAATCCTCTGACTCTGTTTTGCTTTTCAAATTAGCCAAAGTGCTATCAGTTACTTGGGATCTTGTTCTCTGGGTTTGTCTGTACTGTATATTCTTCAGCACACTCTTTTTGCTATTACCCCAGAAGCAATTTTCTCATATCTAAAAAAATACATTTTTGTGAGTCTGAATTTGGCCATTCGCTTGCCTGTTCTTTAAATTGTTTGATCTTTTGATTCCCCCCCCCCAAGAATAGCCAAATGGGGAAGAGACTGAGCGAGAGAAAGAACCCTGATAAGCAGAAATTTCCTTTCTCCTCCTTTGGCTTGTCAGAATCGCCCTTTTTTCATTATTTCCAACAGGAGAATAAGGATTTTCTTTTATTTCAAAAAACAGGCATGAACTGATCCCATTAAAGAACATAAAAAAAACCCCCCTCAGTCCGGTTAAATCTCCTTTTCAGCTTGATAACTGCTATTTGTAAAATAAATGTCAATGAGCTGAAAAATGAATGACACAATGACATCATGTGCAGTTTGATTCCATTTGCAAAACATTGGAACAGCTCCATCTTTCAAAGCGGGATGGGGCATGCTTATATTTACAGTTAATTTTCATAAAATTAGTCAAGCCAGTGCTCCAAGGGCAGACCTTCAAAATTTGTGGTATCTGACTTGTCTTCATAAAATCTATTCTTAAACCCAAATTCTGTTAGCTCTACAATTGACAGCAGTTGAAATGGCATCTTTTGATACACCAGTTTATAACTCTATTTCATTGTCACAGGAACATTTGTCATGCAAGTCACTGCAACTGATGCCGATGACCCCACGTATGGGAACAGCGCTCGAGTTGTCTACAGTATTCTCCAGGGGCAGCCATATTTTTCCGTTGAGTCTGAGTCAGGTCAGAGGCCTTTAATCTGTCATACTCTGATAACCTCCGTAATTTAAAATGACTTGTTAAGTCAAACTAGGATGTCATTAGGCAAACTCTTCAAAGAAATCCATTTGACTCGATGCAGGCTTTGAGAATTCCAATAGAGCAATACATCTGTAAGCATGACACATTTTTTTTAATCAGAATATCTTAACCTAATAAGCAGAACTTAGCCTGGATGCAAATCCATTTAGCAAACATTGGGTATGTAGATGCTTCCATTAAAGTTGTGCTTAGCACAGTCATTTGACTTTGAATGTGGGAGGGGAAAAAAGGAATTATATGCAGGAAAAAGATCTTGCTAATCAAAAGTCTTTTAAAAAATGGAACTAGACTTGCTAAAATTTTCCTCCTATTTAGTTTGCGGCCTACTTCAGCTTTGTTAACAAACTTTTCTTCATAAATTTAAAGTGGCTATGTGGCATTCCCTCCTCCAACTTTCCCCTAACACAACCTTGTGAGCTAGATTGTGACAATGACTGATTGAAAGTCACCTGGTGCTTTTCCATCATTTAAGAAGGATTTCGCCCTGGGTCTGCCTGGTTCTAGACCAACACTGCAGCACACTGGCTCATATGGAAGAAATGAGAGAGAAAGAGAGATGCTAAAATCCATATTAGAATATGGTTTTTTTAATTATTTTGAAGTACGTGAATTACCCTATTTAGGAGAATGGGCATCAAAGCATTAAGTTTAGAAATTACTGAAATCATTTAAGAATAGGACATATTTGGTACACAGTAGATACTGTCAACATAAGATTAAACATAGCTGCTGCTCCAGCAATTCACAAGTGGCTTATATTGGGAGGTATGAAGGAGAAATGTCGCCATTTCCATCTCCATCTCTAGCTAATCCATATCTAATTTCTGTCTGTCTGTCTATCTATCTCTATCTCTATCTCTATCTCATCTTAGATGCACTGCATTCTGACTACTTAAGTATTACTTAGAATAACTTATTAAAAAAAACCTTTTCTTTTTCATTCCTAGGTATCATCAAGACAGCTTTGCTGAACATGGATCGAGAAAACCGGGAGCAATATCAAGTAGTCATCCAAGCCAAGGATATGGGAGGCCAGATGGGCGGATTATCAGGAACCACCACGGTGAACATCACATTGACTGATGTCAATGACAATCCACCCCGCTTCCCCCAGAGTATGGGAAAGATACTTTTTTTTCCCCTTATATAGTTACATCCATAGAACATTTTGGCAATCAAATGATAGGAACTTTATGTACAGGTCGATGGACATAGCTGAGGGGAAAGGAATGGTTTTTTTTACAATTTACTGTCAACATTAGGCCACAGGTCTCTGCAAGCAACAAAAAAAACAGCCAGAGCTCTAATTTGTAATGTATTTATCTTCTTTGAATTCATATATTTCATTAAAAAGGAGATTTAGTCCTTATAGTTGCCAACATATCATTAAAATGTTAAGTAACTAGTTATCCTAATATAGAATTTTATCCTCTCTTTGGTGGGAAAGCCATTCCCTACTTTTTTCCTCTATTTTTCAGTTTATTTCTCTTTTTTCTTAAAAAAAAAAACTTTCTATTTTTCTTGTTATTCAAAGCACTGATTAGTTCACATCAACAAACTGTTCTTAACTACTGGCAATTACTCATAAGAGTTTTATTTTCAGCTATTCTGGTGGTGTAATGTACTACTTCAAAGGATCAAAAGAAATCACATAGGAACCAATTCAAATATAATAGGGAAAATTAGTCCAATTGTTAACCTATGTCTACATCATTTATTTTTGTCTCCCTTTTTCACTATTAAGTCACCTGCATAAGATACTTTTTTTTTTGTTTCATCCTGGGCTCTTATTTTTGCCAAATGCTTTGGAAATCTCACACAGATCCACCACTAATAGATCACTTACCCATTTGGGAGAAGGCTGGATTAGAATCCTTTTGCCTGACATATTTGCTTTCCAGAGACAAGGAATTCTCCATGCATTGTAAAGCACTACTGCCCAAGTAGATATTGTCAAGTACTTTTTTCTACAAGGAAAAAGAATTCAGGAGAGAAAAATATAAGAAATGAATTTATTTTTCTTTTTTTCCCACTGAAGAAATATTCATAATATAGGACAAATATCAGCCTGTGGGTACAGGGAACAGGAAACTCCTTTTGACATGAGTTCTTTATAATGTGAGATGCTCCAATGATGCCTCAGGCTTTGTAGAATCTGTAAGACAACAATGCAGAGGCACAATAACAAAATAGTCCCCAGCAAAGTATCTGTGGCTCATTTGCAGTGCAGCACATCAGAAGATAGATTTTGGCTGCACTCAACTTTTGATTATTTGAATATATTGCATGCTTTTATTTGATATCTATAAATGTCTTTAATTTATTATCTTGTTTGGGTAAAAAATGGCTTCTTATGTTGTACTAAAAAGGAATCAAAGAAAAGAGAACAGTTTGGCAAGGATAAAATTGACTTTAAAGAAAAGATAATACCTATAGATAAAGCACTTGTCCAAGTTGGACTGTGCACACTTTTCTATCCTAACAGGTTCAGTGACTGAATGGTTTCTGAGTATTTGTCTGTGTGGCAAGTTTGCAAAAAAAAAAAAAAAGAGTTAAAAATAGTTCCCTTTAAGTATAAAGAACAAAACCTCCTCAAACTGAAAGAATAAATTGAGCCAGATTCAGATTTGCTCTTTGTGTCATTGATTCATGCTAAATTAGTAGATGTAGTACCATCTCCCTGCCACTAATAGTGCTGTTGAGTGGCAGGATTCAAAAGCAAGAGTTCTCTCTTCAATCTGCAACTGCCACTATGGCAAGTTGCTCAAAGTAAAGTACCATGTATTATAGTCACCAGTTGGATAATCCTCATGCATCGTATTACTGCAATTAAAGAATTCTTAAGCCAGATTTATTTATATAAATCCCACATTTTAATGCTTGTGCACTTTTTGGTTTGCATAACTAATCATGGAGTTTGTTTGGCAGAGAGATATTGGTGAGGGGAAGGACCCTTTTGTCTTAGATCACATGATTTGCATGCAGATGATGCCAGATTTGATCCCCAGCCCCTCTAAATAGGTATAGGAAAGATAGTTTGACAGTCTAAAGAGCCACCAGGAAGAGACAAATGATTATGGTGAGTTATTTGCATGGTGGAGAATTTATTTAGCCACAAGCAAATTAGTAGCTATTTTAGGTTAAGACTAATAGCATCTAGTTAGTTATGTGGGTTAATAGCTTATAATACTCACATAACCCTAAATTCCAGCGCTGCCTAATTCTTTGAAGCATGTCATGTGAGCCAGGCCACTGATTTGCAGGAAGTCTTCCCTATTTCTAAAGGAGCAGCAATCTAGTAGTAACTGTCAATGTGTATACAGGCAGTTAAAAGATATAACAAGAAAATTTAAAGAGGTTGTTGAAAAATGCTGAAATAATGTTAACTGTCTGGTGGACCTTTCCACCTCTTTACCTTTAGGTGCCTATCAATTCAAAATACCAGAATCTGCACCCCTTAATTCACCGATTGGACGGATAAAGGCTAATGATGCTGACGTGGGTCCAAATGCTGAGATGCAATATAGCATTCTTGATGGAGATGGCTCAGAAATGTTTGGGGTTACTACAGACAAGGAAACGCAAGAAGGCATTGTAATTGTAAAAAAGGTGTGTATTCTAAGATGCTTTATTCCAGCTTTTATTGTGGCACGCAAAATGAAGTTTTTAAGTTATTCTTAAACAAAAGATCTTTTGGATTCAGAAACCAACTAAATAATATTGATAGGTTCCCTACAGTTATATGATCTCATGCATGATACTTAGGGGAATCCTTTAGATTTTACGTTGCAGTCCTTGTGTATGTTCTGAATACCTTGGCATGGTCTCCGAAAATATTTTCAGCTAAATAATAGATAGAATAATTGCTGGGATGTGGGCTATTTCAAAATTCTATACTTCACAGGTATGCAAGGAATATCTTTACATTCAGTTATTATGTTCGTTCTCATCATTTTTGCCATTTTACATTTGTTTCGAATAGAAAGTAATGTTTAAATAATTCCCAATATATCCTAATTTCATGGTAATGTTGCAGAAAACAACAGGTTGTCAGGGAATAGATACCAGTGGAAAAAAATTCAAACGTGATAAAACCAAACACCCACAGGCCAAATATAAATGCACACACACACACACACACACACATATGCAATCTGCACACAACTAAAATTAAAGAGGAGGCAAAACAAAGTATATTAAAGATAAAAAGGATTTAGCGACTATGTCAGTAAGAGGACTGTATGTCTTATCCAGAAAGATATCCTCATTTTTAATGTATCTTCTGGGTAAAATCCTTAATATATAAAAGATCTTTGGTGACAGTTCTAATTCCACAAGGATAAAGTCATCCATTAAACAGAATCTTGTTGAATTAATCAATTAACAATTCAGAGTGCAGCACATTAAAAATAAGTGAACATAAAATACCCTCCTGTATTTAAACAGTTGATGTGTGCAAATACAGAGCTTTATCTGTTCCATAATTTAAAATTTATTTAAGAGTAAAGAAGAACAAGACCTACCAGCTGCAGCTTTCTTATTTTGTAAATTTAGCTCTATTAATCTCTACATAAATGAGAGCAAAACCTTCTTTAGGCTGTAATTACTCAAAACCTCAGGAGAGAAATACAGTATTTTTTTTCCATATCCCAGATTCACACACTGATTAAAAAAGGGGGGGGAAAGCTAAATCCTGAAAGCAATAAATAAATATAATAAGGAGCAGTAGTAGAAAAATGAAAACTGAACTATCATTTCAAGCATTTCATTTAACGGATCATAGATTCGCTTCCAGTCTTATACTAGCATTTCTCATAAGGGTGATATACCTTAACATTTTCACTGTAAACTAATTAGATCCCTTCCAGTTATGCACTGAATCCGGAAATCCATACGAGAATGCCTAAGGTAAATTAAAAGCTTGAGTTATAAAGTTGAAGATAGAATGCCACCAAGGAAAAGAAAGAACCTTGAGATGGCTTGATGACAAACCCACAATTTGCATCTGAATACTCAAGTATTTTTTATGGGTGACTTGTTCTTATTTCATTATCATTTAAAACTAATTACACCTTTTATATCCTTTTGAGCAATCACCAAGCCCTTTGGCATTGTACAATATGATACAGAATAAAATTATATTATGGCCTTAGAGTTGACTAGAAAGACCACATTAGCATTATATTTATAATTTCAGCAACCTTTCAATCCTAATTGAATATTACTGGCATCTGTCCTGGGCGAGCTGGTCTATCCTAATTGATTTAGCTTTTTATATATGTTTTACTCTATTGTGACTTGTCTAAGTCTTTTGATTGGGGTGAGCTATAAAAATTGTAACATAAATGAACAATGTTATAAGAAAATTAATAGATAATAAGCCATGTCCTGCCTGCTTTTAAAAAAGGGGAGGGATTCTGTAACTCCCTTCCTGCCAAAGGCCATGAAATTTCTCTGACATATTTTTCAGAGTACCTCTATTGTAGCAGTTAACTTCAAGGGAGATGCAACAAAATTAATTTGGGCTAGTATATTTCCACACTGCCCTATCATCTCTTGAATGTACCCAATGGAGACTCTTCAGAATCCATTCTAGCATTGAAATCCTCAGCCCTGTGGATTTCTAAACTTCCATTTGTGCTTCATCTGCAGTAACTGTTCTGGTGAAAGCTAAATGTGGAATATGCTTGCTTGTGTGCCAGAGGCCCTGAGCAAACTATGAATTATGGTTAATGATTTGAATCATATGCATATACATTTATAGGGTTCATAAATGGGGGGGAATCATTTAATTACCCTGGAATGAAAGTAGAGCCAAATCCAAAGGTACATCCAAAATGTCACAGGAACC
The DNA here is from genome assembly GCA_023970755.1 of Azemiops feae. NCBI lineage: Eukaryota > Metazoa > Chordata > Lepidosauria > Squamata > Viperidae > Azemiops > Azemiops feae. The sequence goes on along the minus strand of JALGBA010000062.1, from coordinate 1,172,836 downwards.
AACCTGGGTCGGTTATCCTGTGGTGACTGGATCCTGAAACATTATCCTGGGACATGCATATTTGCCTTCATTCGGTACAAAGTGTTGTTTACTTTAAAGTCCTCGCTGTCTAAGTTGATGGCCTTGGTATCCAAGAAGTGCCAAGAAGACACATGTGCCATTGATTTATTAGATTTGTAATCCAATGAATCTCGGGCTTCACAGTAGTTTACTATAATGAAGCAACAATAAACTAATAAAATACAAAACCAAAACATAGTAAAAAACATTACATCGATAATACCAAACAATAAAGCCATGTAGTCACATAGATACCCTCTCAAACCTGGATGTCAGCCCTCAAATACCCTGGGCAATAGTCTAGTCTTCAGTGGGTTAACACCAAAGTACAGGGATCAGTGCAAGTTTGACTTCTCCACACAAATTAAACATCCACACCAAGAAACATTGCCTTGGACCCCCATCTGTATACCAGAGACATCTCCAATTGGGAACAGCATACTGGACTGAGAAAGCACACATAGATACGAAGGACTCAAGCCATGTAGGGCTGTAAAGGATAAAGCCAACACTTTCAATGGAAATTAGAAACTGAGTGGAAGTCCAGACAGTGCCCACAATATAAGAGCTACTTAACTATACCTGTACTATGCCTATGCCTACCAGTAGACGATAGCTGCATTCTGCACCCATGCAGAAGATATGCATTTATTATTTGTTTATTAAATTAGTTACTACAGTAGACTGTCAAAATGATAGCAACATAAATGATTGGTGACAGCTGATACTGCACGAAGTAGGGCACCAAGGATATATCATGCAATACATTTGCTTGCCATGGAGATATGTAGCCTTAAATAAATAACTATTTCCACAGCCTTATCCTTCTTTCCTAATCTTAACCCTTACCCTTCTTCAATCAGGATAAAAAATAGTTGGATACTGAGGGTAAGAACTGAGCAATGGATGCTTATGTACGCCCCATTCCCTCCGCCTATCTTTTAATTCATGTTTTGGTACTTTCATTGTTGATTTTCACTGTTTCATTGCTTTGCTTTTGTTATGCTCACATTTTTTTAAACATTTTTCTTTTCTGCTTTAACTGTTGTAAGCTGTTCAGAGCAGCCCCATGGCGAGATGGGAGGCCAATAAATTTAACAAATAAATAATAAATATTTCCAATGTCTCCATGCGCATGGGCATTTCAGAGGTCTCAGGCTAAAAACTGAAAAAGGCTCACAAGTGTTTTTGGCTGATAGAAAAAAGCTCTCCAGTGTTGTTGCCTGATAAGGAGAGATTCAGAGTCACAGGGTGATTTGTTAGCATGTATTTTTAACAACCTTTTCCAAACCCTAGAACAAACAGACAAGCATATTTAAAAGTAGCCTTTCAACCATCAAAGAAGCAAGTTGAACAGGATAACAAACTGAACAAGCTGTGTTTAGGACTAATAATGATGTCCCTCTCATGGCTACCATAAGGATTACTGAAAGAGTAAAAAAAAATATGTTCATGTATCCGAATGCTTAACATAATTAAATAAGCTGGCAAAATACCACTCACAAGAGAAGACATAAGGTGGTAAATATTATTTTCTCAAAATAAAAGTTTTATATATTTGTTACTATATGCAGGACAATTCTTGTGCTTGTTTACAAATGATATGTGACCATGCTTTAGGATTCTTGGCTTTTCTACTTCCCTACTTCTTTAATTAAAAGATATATATGATTCAAACCCGAGATTCTCAATCTAATCAATAGATTCAGAGTCTGAAATACTCTGTAAATTAGATTTGAAAAAAATCTATATTTTGAGCATACTGCTAAATTTGAAATGTTAGAAAGGAAAAACTGAAGTTTGCTAATCACAAAAGAACATATAAGCCCAATACTTTGTTCAGAGTTGTTTGGAATCATTCACACAGTCCCAAGCCATGTTTTAGCATTTGTGTGAACCAGGTCAGTGTTTTCAATTACAATTTAGAATTCTTCACATGCAAGATTTTTCCTACATATGGAGGCCAGAATAAAATAGTCTCTTTGTGTCACTCTGTGTGTCAAAACATATAATACTGAACATTATACATTTAAATGCTGTGTGTTGTCAGCACTACAAATATAAAACGCATATTAATACTACAATTTTATACATGTTAAATGCTGTATATTAATTTTTGGTTTTCCATATGATGCAGTTAGTAAGCAAATGTATGTTGTCCCACTGACTTTTGCTTTTTCGTTTCCCAGAGCAATTGTTTAATAGAGATCATGACTGTTGATATCAGAAAGAGTTGCATTAATCTCATTTACAAATATATAATCTAATAACGTTAATAAGGTTATAAGTATCAGCCTACTTCAGTCCAAGCTCTCTAAAAGGCATTGTGTCTGTAAATAGCAGCACAACTAATATTTCTAATTCATAGGAAAATATCTCTTTAAGTTTTAACCATGATATCAGCTGAATAGATGTGTGCATGGAGATGAGTATACCCTTGTATCTGGTTCTGAAAAAAAGAAAATCTTTGCCCATGTTTTATATAATTAAGTATAGAATTTGAGGCATGATGGCTAAAACACTTAGGATATTTCTTCTGCCTGCTCAGTTTGCATGAGGTAGTTGTCTAATTACACCTCGTCACACACATATTTCCACTTCCAGAAGTAGTAGGACATTGAAGAGGTAATTCAGTTTTCTTTGATCATTCAAACAACTTATGTGTCTTTATTTACAAACTCACTGAATGCTCTTTGGTGCTCTCTGAGCTTCGTTGTTTTCTCACAGAGGTTTCATTATCCAAACGAAGATATCATCATCAGAGTACTGATGATGTTACCTAGTTTGGGTAATGAATGTCTGCGAGAAAACAGTCAAGCTCAGAGAGCACCAAGGATCCCTCATTTCAATCCTGAGCTACAAATATTATGATGAGAAACATAAAAACCTTTAATCATAAAAAGTTTGCCTGTAACACATCCGTTTACCAAAATCAGCTGAAACTTACATGGCAACCTCCTTGGTTCCTAGTTTTCTACTTTGGTTCTCTTCTACTGTCCAAGTATAAAACTGGAAATAGTGCTTTTCACTGATGGCACTATAACGATTATCTACCATCAAGTATATGGGTCATGGGCAAACCAAGTAAATGCCATTAAGGTTGATGCACAATAATCTTGTGGACAGCAAAAGCCATTAAGGCAGATTTCTTCACCTACTTCTATAGAATCATTAATTCACCATCAGCACTTGTTAGTAAGCAATCAAATAAAAAAACCCAAGATGGTTATCATTTTGCTTGCTGATAGCATTTCTGCTGCACGAATTTACTGAATATTACACTTGATTGCTTTTGACTGCACATATCGCACTCAGTTGCATTCCCAGTGTACTATTTGGGGGGGGGGGCATGTGCTTTTAAGGAAAAGAAAGGGCAATTCCAAATGAACACTGTATTTTCTCATTTGTGAGGAGATGTTCTGTTATGGCAAGGAAGCTGACAGAGCTTCACAAACCTATTTGGGAATGTTCATTTCAGAAAAGAAATGTGTCAATTTGAACTCCTGCCAGTATATACTCTTGACATCCTGTAAATTAAGTGTGTCAACATCATTCTGTTGATTTAAACAAAGCTGATGCCATTAACAGCTTGCTAAAAGTGAAATATTATTTGTGCTTCCAATAAGAAGCCAAACCTCTCACTATTTTGTGTCATATCCCAGCAGTGTTTAGTACCAGATTCTGGATGCCAAAAATTTTCACCACAGATTATAGTTGTTATGAGTAATCAACCATTTTTTGTTTCAAAATCTTAATACAGTAAGATATTTTAATAATTAAATATTTTTGCTCGTCTAGAGTGGGACAAACCTCAAATCAGAGTTTATCGTAAATCAAGAGTTTTCAGAGGGGGAGAATTACAGATATACTGTAGGCATTTTGCATATACTTGCACAATTCATGAGATACTGAATAGAATGGAAATAATCAACCATGCAGCAAGGCCCATCAGGTGTTGAATTACATCTTTATACTGCTTGCTAGTGATTACAAAAGCAAGTTATTTAAGTCTGATTAGCCTTAGACATCTTTTTTATTTTCAAATTGAGCCTTTAGACTGCACATCCATCAGTGACAAAGAGATGGTTGTTAGGGAATGTGTCATTAAAGTCTTTGACTATAGTCAAAACAAACATTTATGTTTTCTGTTGTATTCAAGGGATGTTCATTCTGAATTGGATTGTGAAGCTTGAGTTTAAATTATACAACATAAGCTCATTCATTGCAACTCGAGGTTTCTCTAATTGACAGGTCTTTCTGGATGCTTTCTCAAATTTCTTCATAATATATATATATATATATATTCTCTTCTCAGGCTTTGGATTTTGAAAAGCGGAGACAGTTTACTCTGAAAGTGGAAGCTAGCAATCCTCATGTGGATCCCAGATTCCTCTATCTGGGACCCTTCAAGGACATTACTACTGTCAGAATTCAAGTAGAGGATGTAGATGAACCTCCAATCTTCAGCAGACCAGCTTATATATTAGAAGCAAAGGAAGATGTCCTGATAAACACCGTCATAGGTGCTGTAACAGCACGGGATCCTGACAGTGCAAAGAACCCCATCAAGTAAGCATAACAGACCAGAGGTACCCAACTGACAAGACTCAGTTGAGAAAGCAGCAGTATACAAACCTGATGAGAAAATCTTATTGTAATAAAGGAGTACTTGAAAGCATGTGCCAATGTACACAGGTGCTTTGGTAAAATGACTTAGTAGATATACGAAAAGTGAACTGGATTCCCCTTCCCCCTTTCAATATATGTGGGGAATACAAAGTGAGACAGAACACTAAAATTATTCTATGGTATTGTAAAAGAGCTTCCTTCCTTCCTTCCACCTTTCCACCCTTCCCTCCCTTCTACCCTTCCCTCCTTTTCCTTCCTTCCTTCCTTCCTTTCTTCCTTCCTTCCTTCCTTCCTTCCTTCCTTTCTTCCTTCCCTCCCTCCCTCCTTCCTTCCTTCCTTCCTTCCTTCCTTCCACAGTTTCTGTGGCTTACCATCTTTATACTGTGATCTTGGGCAGCAAGTAAGAAATTAAATTACAGGTAGCCCTCAACTTACAACCACAATTGAGCCCAAAATTTTGGTCGCTAAGTGAGATGATTGTTAAGTGAATTTTCCCTCATTTTACGACCTTTCTTTTAAGTGAATTGATGCAATTGTTAAGTTAGCAACATAGTTGTTAAGTGAATCTGATTTCCCCATTGTCTTTACTCATCAGAAGGTCACAAAAAGGGGATCGCATGAGCCTGGGACACTGCAACCGTCATAAATATGGGGCAGTTGCCAAACATCTGAATTTGATCATGTGACCATGGGGATGCTGCAATGGTCGTAAATGTGGAAAAGGGTCATCAGTCACATTTTTCCAGTGCTATTGTAACTTTGAACGGTCAGTAAGTGAACTGTTGTAAGTCGAGAACTACCTCTATAATTTCTTCTCAATATGCACATACACAACATTGTGCATGGTGACTGAGAAAAATGGAAATTATAGTCCCAATATCTATGAGAGCTACCTAGTTGGAGATGGCTAGCAAGATGGATAGTTATCCTTTCCTTAATAAAACTGGAGGGGGGAAGGGTGGGTGGTGGAAAACCATGGAAAAATCATGAAGGAATATGATGTTTGGATTTCCCTCTGCCCAATAAAATTATGTGAATGGCATTAAGACATTGCATAATGAAAGAATCTCCTGGCTGTGGGCAACAATTGGAATTAAAAAATGAAAAGAGAGATGCCATGGAGGTCATTAAAAAGAGAAGGATGAAAATGGAAGGATATGTATAAACTCAGGCAAAATAAATGAAGTTAGAGACAAAGAAAAGATATGCTAGAAGAGAGATGAAGGAAGTGGGCTGTGCTTCCATGCAAGCTGCACGCCTGCAATAAAATGTGATCTAAAAGGACCTTTTTGTACAATGTTATTTTGTACCTTCCAAGATCTATAACGGCTGTTCTGTGCTAACAATACTTCCATCCCCACCACCACCACTAGTAAATACCCTATTTTAAGTGTAAATGCTAGCTCTAACTTTTCCTCTCAGCTTGAGGGAGGAGGCAATTAGACCATTATATGTACTACTTGTCACTTATTTGTCAGTTTCCTTTGACAGTTAGGAATAAAACCTTCAGACGCGGGGTGTTACATTGAAAACCCTCAATTTTTCCCTTCTTAACCGTGGCTTTAAAAAGAAAAACCTAATCATGGAGCACTGTCAGTTTGAAAGTCCTTTGATCTCCCATTAAAGAATATTTCATAATGGCATTATGAAAATGCTTAGTGAGAAAGGGGGGGAAGGAAACCCCACTCACATAGACGTCTTGTCGACCCAGAAATCTTGCAGTTGCATTAAACACGAGGATGCTGTATTTAAGAAAGCAATTAAGAGAAGATCTCCAAGGAACCAGATTTGTAAAAACCTGCCTTTGGCATGAACAGATTTGAGTGGCATGTACGTTTGTCAATAGAACAGCATTTTAGTTGCCATCTCCCCCATCTATTTGGCGGCTGGATGTTTTTTCGGGCATAGTAGCATGATGTACTATTAGAAGCGACAGTTTTTAGTCCTAGCTGGAATGAGGTCCTTGTCCTTTGGCTCAAGGAGCATTACTACGAAGGAAAAGCACCTAATGGCAACATTTTACTTCGTTTCTCAAGGAGCTCATAAAATGGAGGGGTGATGCACCAATCCGAGCTTGAATAAACAGAGCAATGCAACTATATGTAACGGACATACAGCTAGCCCTTGCTTACTGACTGCTTAGTGACTGTTCAGAGTTATGACAGTATTAAAAATAAACAGCTGTGTGGCCAGTCCTTGCATTGACAACTGCTGCAGCATCCCAATCGTAAGCAGCTTGCAACAAGCAAAATTAATGGAGAATATGGAGATGCAGGTAGTCATCAATTTATGGCCACAACTGAGCCCAGCATTTATGTTGCTAAGTGAGAAATTTGTTAAGTGAGTTTTGCCCTATTTTTTACGACCTTTTCTTGCCACATTTGTTAGCTGAATCACTGCAGTGGCTAAGTTAGTAACCCGGTTGTTAATCTGGTTTCCCCATTGACTTGGCTTGTCAGAAGGTCGCAAAAGGGGATCACAACAGGACACAGCAACAGTCATAAATATGAACCAGTTGTCAAGCGTCCGAATGTAAATCACATGTCCGTGGGGATGCTGCAATGGTCATAAGTGTGAAAAATGGTCATAAGTCATTTTTTTCAGTGCCGTTGTAACTTTGAACAGTCACTAAGTGAACTGTTGTAAGTTGAGGACTATCTGCAAAATCATATGTCATGATTTCCTGATGTTTCCTTAAGGACTGAATGAGAAGTGATGATATAAGTCCATCATTGTTGTGTGATTTTTCACTTAGTGACCATGGGGCTTACTGACCGAGTTGCTGGTCTCAATTGTGGTTGCTAAGCATGGACTTAGTACAATACATGTAACACAATAACGATTGATGGAACAAAAATATGATTCAGGCTTCAATCCACTTCAGTCTATTTTTTTTTATCTGCTTGCTAGCTATAGCTGCTCAATCCAGTAAGACTCAAAGTTACTTAAAAAGGAAGGAAAAAAATACTTTAAGAACTGTCATAAAGTATAAGTGAACCAAAACAATGACACCTTGAGAAGTAGCTACAGCTTCTGAACCATAGCAGGAAAGTCACTTTAATTACTAGTCTATTCACAATGTTTCTGTTTTCCAAAAAAAAAAAAATGAATAGGGTGGGAGTCAATCTCATCACAGGAAAAATGTTGTTCCACATATTTTTGGCCAAAATCAAAGCCAACGTTAAACCAGTCACAGCTCCGAATGAGGTGTGGACTTTGTCATAGTCATTCACAATGGAATCTATGCCTGAAAGAAAATCTCAATCAGAATAAAAATGTGACGATAAGAACCAGCTCAAGTGAAATTTAGCTCTTCAGATGTGATCAAAAATGCCTCTCCGACATTGTGAAAAAAATGTAATTGAAACACTGAAACAAGGGTAAGAAGATTATAATCAGCAAATAAATTAATGGCTGTTCCTGAAATTTACTGACCAGATGCTGTCTCAACATTCCCCGATCATTTGTCTTGTCTGTGCACTCCAACTACAGCAAAGCTTTGAGCAATTACAAATTATATCTTCCAATTTAACCATTTCCCGGGATTTAAAAAGAATAAAATTCTACAGTCTGACAGACACACATAGTAATTTATAAAATGTACAAACAAGTTTGATGTTGTCAGCTTAATTCTTAATAGGCTATGATCTTTTCAGTCATAGTCATCAGCGGCTCCACCAAATTAGCAGTCTTTGACCAAAAGAGACCTAGGATTCTTTAAAAAGAATGAAATTAGTGACAGGATAGCTGATCAAATGTATCCTCTAGATCAGGGGTCCCCAAACCCCAGTCTATGGACCGGCACCAAACCTCAACATGCCAGAAACCAGGCCCCACAAAGAAGCAAAGTCCCATCTGTGGGATGCAGATAGCACATGAAACCAGGCCCCATCCGGTCTGCAGAAAAACCTCTCTCCATGGAACTAGTCCCTGATGCCCGAAAGGTTGGGGGCCACTGCTCTAGATCAAGATATACGATATAATTGGAATATATATTTAATTATTGTAAATCTGCTTTTAATAATAATAATAATAATAATAATAATAATAATAATAATAATAATAATAATAATAATAATAATAATAATAATAATAATAATAATAATAATAATAATAATAACAACAACAACAACAACAACAACAACAACAACAACAACTTTATTGTCACTTTGAATGTACACCAATCGGCATACATCAAAATGAAATTTTGTTGCATACAGCTCAAAAGGCCACTACCTCCGATATACACTCCTTGTTCGTGGCCAGCTCAAGTTTCAGAACGTCCATTTTAGTCTCTAGGGAGCGAACGATGGCAAACAGGACAGATGGAAAAAGAGCTCCATTTGGATTAGCCCTCAAATTAGCTTGTATTCCTGCACGACACCCTCGCCTCCTTTCCTTTTTCTGCTCTTGCCTCTTCCACCTTTTCCTTTTCCATCTCTTAATGTTAAAAAAAATACAAAATTAATATTTTCTCAGACCACTGTTTTTCTATAGTAATTCTAAGTCTTTAATTCTGTGCCTTGTGATGGTTTATTTTAATCATCAGCATTAATATAAAAGAAAGGGGAGCACAGGGGAAAAATAAGATAGGACCTTTCCTATTATTGATTGGTTCCTAGGCAAGATGAGAGATAAGCTTTCTGCTTTTTTTTTTTTTTTTGCCTAATTTTTCTAGAGGTAGATCTTATGTTCCTACTGCTTCTCCAGAGTCGCACTTAAAGGCTTAGCCACTTGTTATATCACTTGATTAGGAATTAAATCCCATTTTTTTTTCAATTAAATACAAGGCATGGGAAAGATCATCAGTAGCTTGCACTACTGTGGCGTGAGGGTGTGGTTTTTCCTTTGATAATTTCTTGATTAAGGTATTATTTTCTGCTTGATTGTTAATCCTTCAGTATCTGTAGGTGCTGGAAAGGATATGTTCTGTGATTTTTGTTCTTAGTTTTTTTCACGTGAGCATTTTTTTTTTGCAATTGTTAGCAATTGTTTTTTACCTGTGATCATCCTGTAATACACCTGTGAACAGCCTAGACCAAGATAATTCAAAAATGCTAGGGAATTCCTGGAAGCTTGGCATTCAGACAAATCAGTCATCAATACACACATAGGGTTAATTCACATTTAGGCACCATTCAAAACAGACAATTAAAAAAATTAACCAGCTGGAGACAATAATAGCTAAGCAAACAATCTGAAAACAATGCCCAATCAAGGAACTATCAAGAGAAAATGAAATGCACACTATATAGGCAGGGCAAGCCTCTGTATATAAACAAGAACAAACCCCACACTCAATACCGCTGATCTTGTCACCTAGTTAGATAATGAAGAGCAGTAGTTAGAATGCAGTATTGCAGGCTAATTCTGCCGACTGCCAGCAGTTCGATTCTCACCAGCTCAAGGTTGACTCAGCCTTCCATCCTTCCAAGGTTGGTAAAATGAGGACCCAGATTGTTGGGGGACAATATGCTGACTCTGTAAACTGCTTAGAAAGGGCTGTAAAGCACTATGAAGCAGTATATAAGTCTAAGTGCTATTGCTAATGAAACATCTGCAAGCAGATAATCAAGCTCAGAGAGCACCAACGACTACATACTATCAAACTTCTTCAGCATTCAATTTTCATGCACCTACCACATGACTCTTAATAATTTGGTTAACATAATGCATGGCTAAGCTTTAATTCCCACCCACGTCTCTTTTTTTAGAGCTGGTCTTGTCACAGCACCGATTATTAGAATCTCTGTTCAACAGAAATGGCTCTTCGATATGGCTGCCATACTGTAAGATTAACTGTGTGAAAGAAGGTGAGATCAGTAGGGACTCAGCTGCAGACTGCTTTATGAAGCCACCCACGTCAAACTAGCGACCCTGAGCAAATAGCAATGCATAAAATATTAAATGCAGCAAAATGAAACAAATACAATAGAATGCAAAGCAGTTAGGGCTGCAGGCAAAAATTGTAAAAATATACACAATGGTTTCCATGAACATCCTGACCCAAGAACCCCAGAGAAAATCTAGGACTTCCTTCCAAAAAGCTAACAGGGTAAAAGCTCTCTGAATCTCAGGGGGCAGACTATTCCTTAGGGCAGGTATTGCAACTGAGAAGGCTAATGAAGAACAGCAAGCCCTACTTATGCTGACAGTCACAAAATACAGGGTAATCCTTCACTTACGACCACATTTGAGCCCAAACTTTCTATTGTTAAGTGAGACATTTGTTGTTCAATGAGTTTTGCCCCATTTTACGACCTTTGTTGCCACGGTTGTTAAATGAAACACTGCAATTGTTAAGTTAGTAGCACGGTTGTTAAGTGAATCTGGCTTCCCCATTGACTTTGCTTGTCAGAAGGTCGCAAAAGCAGATCACGTGACCCCAGGACACTTCACTTGTCATAAATATGAGTCAGTTGCCGCAAATCTGAATGTTGATCATGTGATCATGGAGATGCTGCAATGGTCGTAAGTGTGGAAAACGGTTGTAAGTCACTTTTTTCAGTGCCGTTGTCATTTCAAATGGTCACTAAGTGAACTGTTGTAAGTCAAGGACTACCTGTACTGCTTTTAATCTGGAGCAAGATGGGTAAAAGTCTTCATGATGGGCTTGAGGGCTGGTTGAGAATGGCATTGGCTATTCTTGTCCTTGAGACCTAATTAGTGCATCATAGCATGAATGAATGAATGAATGAATGAATGAACGAACCCTGAAGCTCATTCCCCTTGATCTTAAAAAAAAAATCTCATGATATTTATCACTTTAAGCTTTCTGAAGGCTTCATTGTTTCCCTTAAAGAATGGAATCAGTCTCTACTGTGATTGCTGAAGATGCTTTAAAATTCTTATTTAAAAGGAGTTCTATTTAGCATTATTGCCTTTAAAGGTGTTTTGGTCTGATTCAAGGAGAGAGAGGTAACTTTATTTTTAGCTTTGTATTTATGGATTATTGCGAGCTGCCTAGAATCTTTATGTAAGTCATATGAATGAATGAATGAATGAATGAATGAATGAATGAATGAATGAATGAATGAATGAATGAATATGTTAGTGGGCTGAATGATAGTTTATAAATTTGTAGTACTTGCAAGCTAGCAACTCTCCTTCCTGAATAACCATCATCTGCCACATAATCACTATGAATTTCTGGAATAACATATGGAATAAGGGCTCCTAAAACATGACACAGACCTCGTATGTTCCCTATTACTACAGTGTCTGGCACATTTGCATTACAGACTCATCACCTGTTATGTACACACACACTTTCTGCAATTACATCCTAATGAAATTCAAAACAGTTGTAATTTATTGTAATTGGTATTGCTATAGATATGTAATCACTGTATGATCTTGTAATTCCTATCAAATTCCTGGGTGTGCAGCTAACGAGTAGGCTGACTTGGTCGCACAGTGAGAAACTGGTGAAGTGGGCACAGCAGCGCCTGCATTTTCTGTGTCGCATGAGAAAAGCACATCTTCCTTCCCCTGTCCTGACCACTTTCTACAGGGGGATGATGGAGAGCATCCTGTCATGCAGCATCACAGTCTGGTTTGGAAGCATCACTGCTTCAGACAGGAAGGCGGTGCAGAGAATAGTGAGAATGGCCGAAATGATCATTGGACATAGCACAGAAGCGTTGCTTGAGCAGGGTCCGTAAGATTATCTGGGACACTACACATCCTCTTCATGACCTGTTTTCCTTGTTACCTTCTGGGAGGAGGCTTCGTGATATCCGTAGCAGAACATCCAGATTCAGCCATAGTTTCATTCCATACAGCATTAACCTTGCAAACTCTCAAGCTTCCTCCTTCCGTTATATATTCAAGATGGATAGTATTTAATATTTATTTGCTACATATATGTAGGGGTGTGGATCTATACATATGTTGTTCATAATATGTTTAGGTGTGTGTCATGTATGTGTTTCACTTTGAGAGCGGGCAACTAAATTTCATTTTTGATGTGTGCCGTTGTGCCCACAGTAAAAAAATGACAATAAAGGTTTTCTTATCTTATCTTATCTTATCTTATCTAATTGAAGAGTTTTCAAAGCAATAACCGTGTGAACTTTCCTTTCAATTTATCTTGGACCTAGGAAGCCAGGAATTAGTGGTTATCCTTCATTTCTGCTTTTTTTTTAATAACATGTCAGGCAACTAATTTTTGAAGGGAGAGGTTACATTTCAATCCAACCACAATGTGCAGGCTTACATAGATAGTCTTTTTTTTAGAAAAAAGATCCCTCCCAATTTCTGAACCTGCAGTGTCACACGTGTGCCCCTGCCCTAAACACATTGTGTATCTCTGTGTTACACTTGATCATGTGATACGTATGGGAAGCATGGCTTTGTATTCAGTGACATGAGCTGCAATTGTATGTGTTAAAAAAAAACCAAGTCTTTTACAATGTAATGCAGCTCTATAGCATAAGTCTGCCCTTTTTAGCTTATTGACCACTAGAGACAAAACAGTATATAAACAGACTAAATATTTCTGTTCCAATACATTTTTCAAAAGCCAACAGAATGGGAATTAGAATGAGACTTTGGATACAGGATTATGCTGAAAAATAGATCAAGTTTATTGGATTTCCCTACCAAGGTTTAAAAAGCAATGGGAATTGAAAAGAAGTGTGAAATGGAAATGCATCTCATTTTTTATCTGTCTATTTGTAGATATTCTGTGGATCGGCATACTGATATGGACAGAATATTCAACATTGATTCTGGAAATGGATCAATATTTACTTCCAAACCTCTCGACCGAGAAATGTTACTGTGGCATAACATTACAGTAATAGCTGCTGAAATCAGTAAGTTGTCTGTAAAAACACACAAACACACACACGCAAAAGCAGCATTGCTCTAACAAGTGCAGTCTTCTAGCCAAGCGTGGCTGAAAGGAAGTCAGGTCCATATGCTTTAGTTGCTTGCTGTTATTTAAAGATGTAAACCTAACAAAGTTTCTGTATTTTTTCTCATCTTTCCCTTGGCTATAGTTTATGAAGAGGCAACTGAATGCCTGAATAGAAAAAAAAAATAGGCAGGCCCCTCATTTCATATCAAACAAACTAGAAGAATTCTTCTGGTCATTGACTATCAGTGAGGAGTTGCTGATTTGCAATATATATACATATATATATATAAATAGATAGATTAAAAATATACAAATATATAACATCAGGGAGGAGAATGAAAATCCTGTATGTTTTTCATTCCTGGGAATTTCAGTCTTATAGCATTGGCCAAAATTAAAGAATAAAATTGAAAAGCCACTTATTTCTGCTGAAACCCTGTTAATTTAATTAGGATCAGAATTAATTAGGAGAACTGAAAAACCAGCTCATCGCTCTTAATTCCATTTATGCAAAAGTCGTTATTGATGGGACTAACTTTCAAGTAGATACGCTTCAAGAGCTAGCCTCAGGGCATTTAGATTGCAGTGAAAGCAAAATGCATGTTTTGTCGTCTTTGAAAATGTCAGCCACATGTATCATCCTTCACTATGTCCAGTTTTGTCCAAGCGGAGGTGATGGAGGAAGGAGCGAGCTTTCATGATAATGGCAATTCAATCAATCAATCCGAATAGAGCTGGAAGGGATCTTGAAGGTCTTCTAGTCCAATCCCCTGCTCAAACAGGAAACCCTATACCATTTCAGATAGGTGGCTGTCCAATCTTTTCTTAAAAACCTCCAGTGGTGAAGCACCTACAACTTCTGGAGGCAAGCTGTTCCACTGGTTAATTGTCCTCACTGTTAGGAAGTTTCTCCTTAATTCCAGGTTGCTTCTCTCCTTGATTAGTTTCTTGTCTTGCCTTCTGGTGCTTTGGAAAATAAGTTGACCCCCCTTTTCTTTGTAGCAGCTCCTCAAATACTGGAATGCTGCTATTATGTCGCCTCTAGTCCTTCTTTTCTCTAGCCTGGCTAAACCCAATTCCTGCAACCGTTCTTCATATGTTTTTGTCTCCAGGCCCTTAATCATCTTAGTTGCTCTTCCTTGCACTTTTTCCAAAGCATCAACATCTTTTTTGTAACGTGATGACCAAACCTGGATGCAGTATTATAGATGTGGTCTTACTAAGGATTTATAAAGCGGTACTAATATTTCACATGATTTTGATTCTATGCCTCTGTTTATACAACTAAGATTGTATTAGCTTTTTTTTTTTTTTTGGCTGCTGCCGCACACTGCTGGCTCATGTTTAAGTGATCGTCCACTAGGACTCCAAGGTCTCTCTCACAGTTACTGTTTTTGAGCCAGGTTTCACCTAATCTGTACTTGTTTACCTTTGGTTTTTCCTGCCTAGGTATAAAACCTTGCTTTTCTCCACACTAAATTTCATGTTGTTGGATAGGGCCCATTGTTCTAATCTGTCAAGATCTTTTTGAATCCTGAGCTTGTCTTCTGGGGTGTTGGCTATTCCTGCCAGCTTAGTGTCATCTGCAAATTTGATTAGTTCCCCTTCTATTCCCTCATCTAAATCATCTTTGAAGATATTGAAGAGTACATTTGATGAAAAGCACCCCAGTGTCTTGTAGTATATTAAAGAGTAACATATTCATTACTGCACAATTATAAGTTTCCATGGTTTGTAGTATCTGAACAACTGGAGATAAATGTGGCATTGAAGCAAATTAAGCCATCTTCTTTTTCTTATATAACATAAAGCTACTATATCTGGGCTACAAAATTCTAGAGGATGATGAGATGGCAGTAAACAGAAATATCTCTCTCTCTCTCGCTCTCTCTCTCTCTCTCTTTGCTACTGTTGCCCTTCCCCCCAGATTTTATAGCTCAGATATAGTATGCCCATTAAAGGTAACTACACATAAAAGATATTCATCACTTACAGATAACAATAATCATACATAGCAATACTAATAAAACCCACTGTAATTACTAATATAGGTAGTAAGGAGTAAACTCCACCATATTCCTTTTCTCCACAAAATCCCTTTTGCTTTCTCAGATGCCTGCTCTTACTATGTATTTCTCTGTAAGGGTTACACTACTAACTGAAACATGCAGAATATGATCATTATCATTTATAAGTTCATGATAAAACATTTATATTAAGCCAGCATGATAATTGAACTCTATGCAATAGGTATTTCTACATTTTAGGTGAAATTGCTAGGAATTGTAATAGAAAATGTCTACAGAGTACTAATGTCATATTCAAATTTATCTATTAAAAATGGGAATTGGGACAAGAGTCGTGGTGGCGCAGTGGTTAGAATGCGGTATTGCAGGCTAACTCTGCCCATAGCCAAGAGTTCGATCCTGATCAGCTCAAGGTTAACTCAGTCTTCCATCCTTCCGAGGTCAGTAAAATGAGGACCCAGATTATTGGGAGCAATATGCTGATTCTGTAATCCACTTAGAGAGGGCTGTACAGCATTATGAAGTATATAAGTGTAAGTGCTATTGCTATTGCTAAGGTGAATGGAAAAATGGAGCTAAAATTAGGAAATTTGCCTTTAAGAGGCACTATGGCTTCCAGGAAAACTTATTTCCAACAGAACTTCTGAAGATACACATAGGTTCTGTCTCAGGCCTAGACTAAAAATGAAGAATACTGATATGGAAATGAAAAGCTAAAATTTCATTGTAATAAAGTGGACCAAAGCATTTCATATTGCATATGATGAAGAGAAAAGATTAAGCTGCCCACTATAAAGTGAATATTATATCAATGTTTCCTTTGAAGTTCATCCTTGGAAAAAGAGTTGCAAGCAACAGCATGTCAGATTTCTGTTTATGTTAGCACAGATAAAAAGCATAAGCTGGTAAAGTTTGTCTTTCAATTTTACTCAAATCAAAATGAAAATTCTAATAGTAAATCTTTCCCCACTTGCCCCCTTTCCTTAAACCCTTGGTGATCACTGACTCACATTCCCATTTTATCTGTTTATGTTAATCAACCACATATATGCAAACAGTAGAATCTCAAGAATTACAAGAAAGGCTCTTCTTAATATTGCCGTTTTTTTCTTTCTTTCTTATTTTATTTGTAGTAGTAGCAATAGAAGTACGAGGAAAATTCGGAAATAAGCCTCCATTTAATTATCAATGACAGACATTCGCAGATGCAGAACTTTTATTATACACATTAGAAAACTACAACATTACATTACTTTTCGACATAATCACCATTCAAATTGAGGAACTTGTCATAACGTCTTACAAGGTTTGAAATTCCTTAGTAGTAGATGCTCGGTGCCAAATCTGGACTATAGGAGGGGTGTGTGATCAAAAACATCCCAACGGAACTGCTTCCAAAGTTCTTGGGTGCATCTAGCGGTGTGCAGGCGAGTATTATTGTGAACCAACACAATAATGGTGCCATAGAAAATCCTGCCAAATGTGAAGATGCCAAAGGAGTACTGCTAGTGATGTTCATGGAGCGTGGTTCGACCATCAATTCAGAAGTCTACTGTGAAATGTTATGAAAACTCAGACGAAAAGGCAAACATGCGTTGGGGCATACTGACTTCTGGTGTGGTATTGGTTCACGATAATGCTCGCCCGCACACTGCTAGATGCACCCAAGAACTTTTGAAGCAGTTCCCTTGGAATGTTTTTGATCACTCCTCCTATAGCCCAGATTTGGCGCCAAGCAACTCTAAGGAATTTCAAACCTTGTAAGACATTATAACAAGTGCCTCAAATTTGAATGCTGATTATGTCGAAAAGTAATGTAATGTTGTAGTTTTCTAATGTGTATAATAAATGTTCTGTATCTGCGAGTGTCTGTCATTGATAACCAAATGGAGGTTTATTTCCAAATTGCCCTCGTAATATAGATGAAGGGAAGATAGGAAGGAATCCTATGGATTTGTGGTGATCTCTCTGGTGACATTATATCAGAGAACTATACCAGATGGAAGGCAGAGGGGAGGGGAAATCATAAGATGGAATTTGAACCAGTCATATTATTATAAAGAATGAGGCAAGCTATCTCAAGGAGCGGATGCTGAAAAGGAGAAGAAACAGGCCAAACCTTAACCATTCTCATTCTCCGAAGGACAGGATTGTATGCCATGTCACACTTAGGTGCAGTAAATAACACACTATCCATTTATCTGCCAGCCTATTCTGCTTCTGTTATCCCTCAGACAGTACATTGTCAGTCCTGTGTATTTCTGCTGCTCTCAGTAAAAGAATGTTATCACTCATTGCTTGAATTCACTTCACGAATGTCTTGCTCCCCTGAAAAAGCAAAACAACAACAAGCAAGCCTCTTTCTCCTGATATTAAAATACCTTCCCTTTGTGTTATTACAGACAACCCAAAAGAAAGTAGCCAAGTCCCAGTATTTATTAAAGTTCTGGATGTGAATGACAACGCCCCAGAGTTTGTCATGTTTTATGAGACCTTCGTCTGTGAAAATGCAAAGGCTGAGCAGGTTAGCAGTTTGTGTTTTGAAAGAAATAAATATCTGATGTTTTGTGCCTTTTGTGTTGCAAGGAACTGTCAGCAACAGTAAATGAAATCAACTCATCACTTCTTGGCCTAAACTGTAACTGGCGTTTTGCATGGTTTAGATGGCTCTTTCCACACTTTGTTTCACTATCTGCAGTTCTGCCCTTCTAATGTTCCTTTTGACAGGAAATTCTATTCCTTGTGATAAACCCATGGTGAGTATATATACAGAATCTGCAACCTTAATGGAGCAAATATCACCAGATCCAAAGTCTGGTTATTCAGCAATCCAAATGACCAGTTAGTATTACTTTATGTGTAATCTTCCATTTGATTCATAAACAGATACTGGCAAAAACATAATAATTCAAGTCCTAATCAAGGATATAGGCAGTTCTAAGCAGGGTATTTTTTTCCTTTTTCTTTTCTTTTTTGGCAAACTAAGGATGTTCAGGTCCGATAAATTCAATATTTTCAAATATTGAGGGAATCCTTTAGGTATTGCTCCAATCATGCTTGGTGTAACAATGGAATTTTTTTCCCCATAAGAGTTCAACTTATGGAAAATCTGGTATTTTCATGGGGAAAGTGTTCTATTGGGAGGAAAGAGTGATATACAATAATAACATATCCTTATCAATCACTGTTTGTTGTCTTGCTTGTTGTTATTAATTGATTGCTTTCATCTCATTTATTCTTTCTGATGAATTAAGAGCAAGGTGTAGATATCAGTCTGCGTGCCATAATTAAAAATAAAATAACACAATTTTCACTTTTCTAGCTCATCCAGACCCTAAGTGCAGTTGACAAAGATGATGCTTTTGGTGGGCACAAATTCTCATTCGCTCTGGCCCCAGAAGTAGCCAGTAGCTCCAATTTCACCCTTCGGGACAACAAAGGTATCCTTGTTTTGTTTTGTTTTTTATTGCATACTTTCTCTCCTTATTTGGGTTTTGACCTTCAGAAAGAACACACTCCTTACCATGTTTTTACTTTTTTTTCCAGATAATACAGCTGGAATCTTCACAAAGAAAATGAGATATAACCGTCATGAAATGAATACATACCTCCTACCAGTGATAATCTCGGACAATGAGTATCCGGTTCAGAGTAGTACGGAGACAGTGACAATTCGAGTGTGTGCCTGTGACCAAAGAGGCAAAATGCTGTCCTGTAATGCTGAAGCCCTGATCCACCCAACTGGCCTTAGCACAGGAGCATTGATCGCAATTCTCCTTTGTATAATTATATTGTTAGGTAAAGAACTTTGCATGAACTTTGCATGAAGTTGGGGGAGTAGGATGGAGAAAATAGATGGTGCTAAAGAACAAATGAAGGATATTTACACCTTAATATAACTATGAAGTATTATTAATAGAGTCATCTTCTGGTATAGATAGAATTAGCTCATGATACATTTTTACATGCTGGGTCTACTGAGTATTCACCAATAGTGATACCCAGTACGTTGATTGTGGCAAAGAAAAAAACCACCGTTTCAGTTTCATGCCATCTTTCCTATTTCTACGCATCAATCAAATATCACAAGTTTCTTTGGCTAACTTGTTAGTTACAGTGGGTTGGCTATCTAATCAACAAACTCAAGTATGTATCCTCTATAAACAGTTCAGAATTATTAATCCTAACCATGTTCTGCGGTTATAATTATGAAGGAACGCACATGGATCAATTCAAACACATACAATTTCAAGTTCACCCACTAAGAAGATATGGGCATACTAATTCCTTAAATGCAGCTGCCACAAAATATCCTTCTACTTCCAATCAGGACATTATTATTCCCATTGTTCCCTAGCTTGATAGAGAGGTATTGCTGGGTTGAAATGTAGCCAACATAGCAAGAAAACTATACTGTCATAATTTTTGCTGTGTTGATTTCTTATCTGTCTTTGCCTCTGTTTAAAGTCATAGCAGGTAATCATACAACAACAACAAAATGTTGTCAGGACATGTTTGGTAGATGCAGATGGGAAAGGCTCATCAACTGGAATTCTAACGTGCTTGCAAAAAATTCACCAATACATAACAATATCTGTAGCTTGGGGTTGAACTGTGGAGTTTTTGATGCTCTTTGAACTTAGTTGTCTGCTTGCAAACATTTCGTTATCCAACTAGATAACTTCATTTGTGAGAATGAGTGTAGGGTGTTCTCCCTGTTTGGATATAAAAGCTTGTCTTGCCCGTTTTCGGGAAGGGAGTGTCTCCTGGATGGTTTCTTGGTTTTCTCTGTATAACTTTATAATCTAGGAATCAATACATTATGCTGTCAAGATGGGGTTTAAAATAATAATTATTGGGATTGCAGTTCGATAGCCTGCAGTAGAATTCAACTAATAGCTGATATCATCTTTTTCTTCTCCTTTGATCTGCAATACAATATTAATGCCAGGTAGTAAACCAAAAGCAGCAAAATAATTAAACTACAAATTCTATTTTTAAGAGTAACAAAGCAGACGATTTTATCATTCATTTACTTTTGGTTATATATTTTACTTTCAGTCTTAGTAGGCCTAGCTTATTTTTTTTTTTAATGCTAAGAATTGCTGAAGAGCCAGAAGAGAAGCAACATGTCAGCTTTACTTTTAACATGTTTTTTTTACCATTAAGAAGACCTATTCTACAAGTTCACATTAAAATGAAAAAAATAGCTTGAGAACTGAGAACACAATTATATTTTGAGCTGAATTACTTAGTAATTTGCACAAATTCAATTTGCATATTTATTTCTTTGAATGAAATCTCATTTCTGGTAATATTAGAGTACCAGACTAAAAATAAATTTAAAAATGCAAATTAGCTCTGTATTTTTACACTGGTTGGTAAAGTATTAGACAATATAGAGCACAGATGATTATTTGGACTGAGGCAGAATTTATATGGCACAGAGATAAATGTCAATGGAGATTCTCATTCATCCAGGTCATGGTTGTCCCAAAACTGGACTTTCTTTTTTCTCTTTGAAGACATTTCGCTTCTCATCCAAGAAGCTTCTTCAGCTCTGAAGCTTCTTGGATGAGAAGTGAAACATCTTCAAAGAGAAAAAAGAAAGTCCAGTTGCCTCGTGAAAAAGCACCTTTGGGACCCAAAGATAAATATTTCGTTCAAAGGAACAGATAAACTCCAAAGATAGGTTGTTGAGGCTATGCAACTTTTACATGGTTTCCATACCTTCCCATTTCCAAATAGTTATTTTAGGGATACTTTATTTGTATATTCAAACACCATAGGGTTTGCCCATGTGATCTGCATTTGAGGGGGAAAAACTATTCCTGAGAAGTTAATGCTAGCCAGAAAAGACAGTTTTAGGTTGGACACAGTGGTGGGATTCAAATATGCGAACAACCGGTTCTCTGTGTGGATGCCACTTCCGGAAGTCCATTCTGGGCCTGGGCAACAAAAAATTAGCTACCGGTTCTGCCGAAGTGGTGCGAACCGACTGAATCCCACCACTGGTTGGACGGATAAGCAGTCTCATTTGTGTAAAACTTATATTTTTCTTAATTTATAATTTGAACACTCTTCTAAGCTAAGGGGTTTGGTAAAGTTGTCTTTCTTGAGGATCTTCTGAAAATCATGAGGTGGCTCTGTTAACATCTTGAATATTTTTGCAAGACTGCAAAAGCATGATAATTCATGATTTCTATCGATAAGAAAACTAGTATTTTCATTTCCATGGAGAAGTATTTTAGTGAAGTTGGGAAAAGAACGGGGCAGTCAGCTTGAGAATATAGCTAAGTGTCTATTTTAATTTTACGCCAATCATCTTTCAATTTGGAGTATAGGGAGAATTATCTAATAAATATTCCAAACTTTCTTTAAACTAAAAGAGAGAGAGAAGGGGATAAAAAAAAGACATTAAGAGTATCATTGAGAACTTTGGTAGTTGTATGCTTGAATATTTATTTATACTAGCACTCACATCCAAATGTTCTAATTCCGGAAATAATTGGAGGTAAGTCCACATTTTAAGCCACCAGTTATAAATAATAGTTCCTAATTTTTCATACTCAGATTTTGGCAATTGGCAATTCAAGAGCCAAATCTGGGCTCCCAAATTTTTAAGTGTCAAAAGGCAAATATAGCATCAGAGGCAACTGGAAAAATACTCAGAATTACTTATTTTTAAATAACATAGATTAAATCAAGAATTATAAAATACCTTCAATATTTTTTTAAAGGAAGACATTTTTACAGTGTTACCATAATTTTTTTCCTTATATAATATTGCTACTTGTCCTTAGAGAACAAAATTCAAAGAATTTCAGCAGTTCACCCTCAACATTTGATGTAACTGAATCTTCTTCTTTTTTTCCTTTTGGCTCTCTTCAAAATAATGACTTCTGTGATTTTAAAAGGATTGCATTGTCACAACATGAAAACAAACTGAAATTCATCTACGTTTTAGCTTGAAATCTGCATTTCGCCAAACCTTTCCTGTAACTTACAACTCCTAAAATGATGAGCTTCCAAGTGAGAATGAGGTTAAGGATTGTACTGTTTTGCAGATCTTCTTGCAAAAGAAAAGAAAACAAGTTCCCAAGAATACAAATTTCATGGTAGCTTGGCATTCTTTTAATTAGCTGGAGAATTAATGTCCCTCTCAACTCAGCCGACTTTGCTTAATTAATTAATTTATTTTCTTATCAGTTACCGTGGTGCTGTTTGCCGCTCTGAGACGGCAAAGGAAGAAAGAGCCTTTGATCATCTCTAAAGAGGACATCCGAGATAACATTGTCAGTTACAATGACGAAGGTGGTGGAGAGGAAGACACTCAAGCCTTTGATATTGGCACGCTGCGGAATCCTGAAGCCATAGAGGACAATAAATTGCGCCGAGACATTGTGCCCGAAACGCTGTTCATGCCACGCCGGACTCCAGTGGTACGAGACAACACTGATGTCAGAGATTTTATTAGCCAAAGGTTAAAGGAGAATGATACAGACCCCACTGCACCCCCTTATGACTCATTAGCTACATATGCATATGAAGGCAGTGGCTCGGTGGCTGACTCTCTTAGCTCTTTAGAGTCGGTGACTACAGATGGAGACCAGGACTATGATTACCTCAGTGACTGGGGACCTCGTTTTAGGAAGTTGGCCGATATGTATGGTGGTGAAGACAGTGATAAAGACTCCTAATAATGTTGCCTTTTCCTTTTTTCCAAGAAACAGCAGTGAAATGTGTGATGTTGCTACTTCTTTCTATATATCAACCATTCTCGGAAAGGGTTCTCTATCCTGCCAGTTCAGATTGTTTCTTGACTGCAGTCTTTGTGGATCTGATGTCATTCCCACTGTAATTTCAGCTTCCAAGAGAGGAAGAAACCCCACATTATTTTTTAATCGCATTTTGATTTAGGCAGTTCAATGGCCAAACGGCAAAGCAATTGAGGGAGAAACACCCCCCCCCCAAACAGAAATGGAATGCTAGTTTTAATATGTTTCTGCTAATTTTGTAAATGGGATTATCTTAATGTTATAGCTCACCAAATAACCTATATTTTAATTAGTCACTCAAGACACATTTTTCTGCAAATTATATATTGGAACACCCTATTTTAAGGAAATGGTATTTCATATATTATAGGAAAAGAGTGTAGGTCTTTTAAAAGCTACAAGGGAGCTACAGGTAGTCCTCACTTGTTCATGGCATTTAAAGTTATGATGGCACCAAACAGGCGGATTTATGGCCGGTCCTTGAAGTTGTGCTGCCACAGCATCCCCATGATCACTTGATTGCAATTTGGGCACTTGATTGCAACCAACCTGCATTGAGAGCTGTTGCAGCATCCCACAATCACTTGATCATTGTTTGCAACCTTCACTCTGGCTTCCCACAAGCAAAATTGCCAGTCATAATCACAAGCAAAATCAATAGGGAAGCCAGCAGTAAATTGCCAGTCATGATCACATAACATCTGGCTTAACAATCATGTGGGATTCATTTAACAACAGCAACTGGAAGTGCTAGAACTGCCACTGTTAAGTTGGCACGGTCATGTGGGGATTGGTTTTACAACTGCATCACTTAACGATGGGGTTCTTGGTTCCAGTTACTGTCATTAAGGGAGAACTACCTGTAAGATACTTTTAAGTAATGGTCTTTTGAATGCTAGTGTTAATTTTGAATTGGTCACTTTCCTCAAACTATGAAAACATAACAATAATAATGGACAATCAGAGTTAGAAAAAAGGAGAGATATATTTGTGTATATATGTGCCTGGTAAGTGGTCCTAGCCAGTTCAGTATGTGGGTTACAGTAATGTACTTCAAGAGATATTCTATTCCTGGAAATTAGTCTACTAGGTAATGTATAGAGATTGTAACAACATGTATCAAGAAAGCAGAGTACTGCTGAAAGTACATGTATGGATTTCAAGTAAACCAAATTAATAATAATAAGAGTAGATCAATTGAAATCAAAGAATTTCAAGTTAGAAATGACTAAATTAATTCCCACTGATTTTGGTCACTCTATTTTAAACAGGACTGAATCTGGATCCAATCTATAATATATAAAGAGGGTTCCTTGTCTATATTTTGTGAGCTCAATTCATATTAATTACTGCTCAATACCAGCTCATACCAGCAAAACAAAAGCTATCATGTTCTCTTTATCACTTGCTCAGCTGGTGGGTTGCTGTTATTTCTACCTCCTCCTTCTTAACAAAATACTCTGGTACTAGTGCCTAGGATTAACCTGACAGCGGGTACTATATTATGCAGTGAGGAAAGGACATGGGAGAAATAAGGAACTAGCACTACAGTAGTGCCTGGCTACGCAAGCAGCAGGAAATTGTATTTGTTACAATCTCGCCTTGCAATAATAATTCAGTTCAACACTGGTTCATGCTGCTAAACCACTGCTGAGCAAAGCCATACCAACTAACAAGAATATGTATTGGCCATGAGGTGCATCAGAGTTGGCTTTGTATAGGATTGAAATATGAAACAAGGGCAGATGTTACAAAGAGTCAAGATTTTTAGAGAAAAAGCAATGAAATGCAAAACAGGAACAAGACGCAAAGCAAGGCTATCGGAACTATCTGAAACTCAGTTGCAATGAGCATGCTGAAATGAGCAGGGAAAGCTTGGAACAATATGACATGCTTGAACTACCTTGGCAGAATGGCTCCTTGGCTCACTCATCTGCCTCACAATCAGCACCACAAAGAGGTCTAATAGGAGTTCCTTATGAGCTCTCTGTTTTATTTAATGGCAGCATTTTAAAATGGATGTTTGTATTTTTTTTCCCTTCATTTTTGCCTATCGTAGATCCAAGCTTATGAAAATGATTTAGCTTCTTTTAATTATAGGATTTCCGCTTCTGTAATTACTATTGCAATATTTATATTATTTGTGTGTATGTATGTCTGTGTGTCTGTGTTTGTGCACGCACATGTACACAATTCCATTTAGGTGTTCCTGAATTCCTTTATTTAATCTAAATTCCATAGACAAAGGTGCCCATTAATTGTTAATCAGTTCTTTTTGCATCTCTAGAAAATGTCTGATATAGTCATAAAACAGCTTTTCAGTATTACAGTTAATAGTTCACTGAGGCCCAGTCAGCTGAAAAAGTTGTCTAAAAAAATTGCTGAGAGTTTACATAGAAGGTCAGAGGAACACTGAATCAGTCCCACCTATTATGCTGTATTAAAAACACTACACTTCTATCAGAAAAACTCAATAATGTAATCCTAGGCATATCTACTCATAACTGAGCTCCACTGATTCATTAGAGACTTCCAAACAGAATTGCTTTGTAGCCTAATTGTTACTAAAATGTTAAGCCAGTAGTTCTCAATGGTGATCCGCAGACTCCTGGGGGGGGGATGTGCAATGTCATCAAAAGGGGTCCTTGAAAGCTTGAAGAAATATTATGATTTAAATCTTGAGTTAAATCTTGGTGGTGCATGGCCACAGTCCATGGCCACAAAAGGTATTTAAAGGGTGTCCGTGGTGAAGAAAAGGTTGAGAACCACTGCTTTAAGCCATGAACCCAATTACTTGTTATTCGATTGCCAGAATCTCTCTTTTAAATCTGTCCAATTTTAGATACGTAGTTAAGAAACCGATATATTGGTTTTTTTAAAAGGTACTTTAAAAAAAATTACTGAATTTGGTTTTTTCCCCATCCAGTAATTTTTGCTTTTCTTTAATAACATCTTAAAGATGTGAATACAAAATATGACCCAAAAAGTAGGATTTGTAAGCATTTCCAGAGCAGATCTGCTGTATCTATGTGTTTTTTTTAAAAAAATAGCTGATTGTTCCATTTTTAAGCAGATTGGCATCTTTGGGACCCTCCAACGCATAGCACTTGCCTTTGTGTTCTCACATCTTAATCCATCTTCTACAGCTGAGTCAATCATTTTCAGGTCAGCTGAGACTCAAACCCCAGAGAACAATTCTTCAGAACTCCCACAAGAAATTTGAGATAGGAGGTTTCAAATTGGTAGTTATCTCCCAAATCTTCCAGCCTGTCCTCTCCTGCCGAAACTAAGTTTGTATGGAACTATGCCATTTCCCTCTTGAGGGTGCATTGAATTGAGAAGCAAATTGCCCATTATACTAAACAGTGATTGGGGTATATTTTCTTTGTTCTTGTTGTTGCAAAAAAGGAAAAACAGAAACAACTATAAGCAGCTATGGGACACTAGCTACGTGCTTATCCTTCTGTTGCCTTATTAGTAAGCTACAAGGAACATGGGCGGCTGGTAAACAAAGAGTGGCATAGCAATGGGAATATAGTATTTATAGGCCAGTATGGAAAAGATTCTGAGATTAGAGGTAAAAGTAGCTATGTAGAAATTTGTTTTTGGACATTATGGTTCATTATTTTAAAAAACTGCTAGGTCTGTTTTGGCAAAGAGGACTGAGAAATGTATGTGTATGCCCTATTATATTTCCCAACTTGATGTCTTCCAGATGTGTGGTGCTGCTAATGTCATCATTTTACGATAAACTATGCTTACCAAGACAAGATGGGAGTTGTAGGTAACCCAATGGAGAGATAAGTTGGGGGACTCTATCATATACTATATGTAATGAAATCATTCTTCATTTGTTTTCATTTTTTAAAAAAAATAGAACAAAATAAGACCAATGTGTTTCTGATCTTATGATGCAAGTAAGAAAATCAAATCAAAGAGTGCATAAGATCCCAAAGTAATCAGCTTAATATTTCAAGGATTTGTACACCTCTTGACATATGTTATTTTAAGTAGATCAATTCTACAGAATGCTGTAGAATTGCAAATAACCAAATAGCAACTTTAGTGACATTTAACAAAAAAAATTAAGTATAATCTCCCGACAATTTTCAAATAATTTGTTTTATGGTACAAATGGATTAATTTGTTTTGTGGAACCAAGTTACTAATATTAAGTGTGCGTACACTGATCCGAAGTAAAAGATGTAAATTTGGAGTTGATAATGAAGGAGCAATAAGGAACAATCAAACAGAATGAAATTTAATTTATAAGTTGACATTTTGAGGGAATTAAAAAGAAGAAGCCATAATTATTTCGCTATATTAGTTATATCTAAAATGAGTGTGCATAGCATGCTAAGGCAAAATGTGGTATAATTTTGATTTAGGGTAATGAGTAATCTAGACATCATGGTTTATAATCCAAGATTTATAATCTAAAATTATTTGTGAATTGGACCACTGTAGCTGATCCCACAAAACATAATTAAAGCAATCACTTCATGGTGATAATTCATGGTGATGAATGTGCCCAGTCTTCAGGTAGACTCATGAATATAGTTGGAGTCAAGATGGACAGTTCAATGAAAATGTCAGCTGCCCAGCTGCACCAAAAAAAGTGGTAAATTCCTTTGTACTTAACATTATTGGGAAGAGAACAGAACACAGAACAATATAATAATTCCCTTAAATAAATTTGTGGGAGAACAAATGTAGGTATTGTGTATAATCCTGATCACAACAGAGTTAGGAGGTAGATGCTAAACTGGTATGTGTAGAGTTCTTTAAAGCAGGCTATTGCAGAGCTAGGAAAGTTACAAAAAGGGCAACTAAAACTATTAGGAGGCTGAGGTAACTCCCTTGTAAGAAAAGACTACACAAATTTCAAGCTGTTTAGCTTGAAATTGAGGAGGGTAAGAGGATAGATGTTATGGGTATATAAAATAATGCATGGCATACATAATGTGTAGGGAGAATTTTTCCCTCTCTCCTATGGTTAAGTCTCAAGATCATTCATTAAAACTAAATTCAGCAGAACATTAGCCTATCTGTAACTTTCTGTTCTTAATAACAATGGCATTAAAAGGTATACGTACAATGATGTCACAATGAAAACTCTACCCTTTCATACCAGCAATACAATATTATATGCAAGAGCATAAGGGATAGAGTTTGCTTTGTTATGTCATGTAACATGTGTTGTCTTCATGTCTCTTTTGCTCATTCATACAGAACCATGGACCAAACACAGGGAAGAGATGAGAGAGAGAGAAAAAGAGAGATGCCATAGCATCTTGTTAAACTGAAATTTGTTCTAAGCATTTGGAGAAGTTTCAAAGGAGACTGAACAGGTTCATCAAAGAACAGGCTATTAATGCCTGCTAATATTGAGGGTTCTTTACTCCTGACTCACAGCATCCTCCCTTAATACCGGCTGCTGAAAAGTAACAATGAAAGAAAATAATTGCTCACCAAACGTGCGTGCCAAATGCATGTAGTTGATCAGTTGTGACACAAAAAAATGCTGGGTTAGATAGCCTGTGTTTGATAAGGTTCTTTGTATGATATGCAGCTTCTGAAATGTAAAGCTGGAGGCTAACCATTTGTCAGCCCACTTAAAAGCAGTGTTAAATTGGTTGAAATCAGAGGTATGTAGAAAACAGTGTTCTCTGTAATGCCACATGTTGGCCATAGAAAAGGGTGTTCCTTAAACCTTCTTTTGCCAAATGAGTCAAACAGTTTAGGATACTGTGTGTATGCTATGAAGACGATGATTGCACATTTCTCCTGATACAGCAGATTTCCTTTGATGGCTCAGGTTAATTTAGCTAGGATTATTGACACTAATTCTGTGACATCTGATGGCTTAACTAGAGGGCTCTTTCACCACCTCCTGGAATTACTGACACTAAGTACCAGCTATTTGAGCCAGAAGTTTGCATTTTATTGATAAAATGTTTTGCCTTGTCAATAAAATGACAGTAAGCCACCCACAGCTTGTGCATAAATATTATATAAACTATTTAACATACTGGCATCAAAATTAAGACGCCAAACTGAATTAAAAAAATGAATTATAGTCTTCTCTGGAGGCTGACACATTACGCATTAATCACCTGAAGTTTCTTATTCGTGCAATTTACGAGCATGGATTTTTCCAATAATAGGCCCTGTCTGGGCATTGGTTCATACTTTTTTGATATATGACTAAGACCTTTAGATTTTCTCCTCAGGCAACAGAAAATGCAACTCAAAGCAAAATTCCATGATTTCCGAGTGCCAGCATGGAACAACAACAAAAGGGGGGAAATGTAAAATAGTATATTATCTGATGTTGGAATAATAGAAATGTGACTAGATAATCCAGTATGAAAACATAACAGTATTAAGGCTAGTTGAAATCCTATAAATGCTTCTGCAGGCCCAATTCCTATTGAATACAATTCTGGATTCAATTCTGAGTTAAAATAAGATACCAACAGGACAATCCTTTGCATGTCCTTTGATGCTTAATGTGACTTGCTCCTTTTAACATCTTCTGACTATGGTGCCATTCCATACATACCTGCCAATGTATCCCACTGAATACCTTCTAAGAACCCATGAACAGGATCTGAGTTGGTAGCACTAATGAGCAAATGAATTATATTCCCATTAGCACTTTCAGAATCATGTATTTTTAATAGCCAGGTTTCATTCTTGTCTAACTTAATCAAAATGAACTGGGCAAAATCTTATCTTTAATAGCACAGAGTTTTTGGAATTAGGACATGAAGCATTGTTAATTATGTTCAATCGGTGAAACTTTTTTCTAAATCAACATACTCGGGAATGGACCGTTTGCTTTCTAGTGTAGTTTATTTGCCTAGTCTTTCTAGTCTATTTGAGACTAGATGTTGCCTATTGATTACAAATACACATGTATCCAAAATCAATAGAACATTCAAAAAGGAATATAACATCTGTATGTCTTGCATTTAATAGGATATACCTTAATCCTGATCCTATATAACATACTTTTGAGGTTCTGCATCATCATAGGAGATGGATAAAGGCAGAGTTTGTTAAAGTATTTTGATTTTTTTTTTACATTGATTACCACCTTTTGCTAACTGAAGAGGTGGCCAGAATCTCAGAATATCCTTATTTATAAGAGAGAATAGCCACATATCAATGTAATATAGCTGGTAATGATACAGAAATAGTCAAGTAGCTATTATGAGATTTGTGTGCAAATGAATTGAGGACTGCTGACTGAAACCACATTTGATGTCTTTAACAGCTTGAAGGCTTTCTAAAGAGAAAATGCTATGGTTGGCGTAATTATTAGAAGTGAATGAAGCAAGTTGTTATTTTTATGTCATTGATTTTTTTACATTTCCTGTATTAGCAGTTTAAAGTAGGTACTGCTGAGACAATCTTCAACGCATCAACACTTTCCAGCGCTAGAGTTCTCATCCAATATTTCTTGCATATAAGAAAATCCCTTTAAAGCAAGCAAATTGAATTCAAGGAAGTTCCTCTGACATTCAGACAAGCTCAGCAGAGTCTTTGGGGAGGGGAAGAGTGATGGACCAACAACTTTGACAGAAATATACTATTGACCTGCTTTTTAATAATAGGTATACTGTATACATGATAAATAAAGCCATCCATTTTTAAAACTGATTGAACCCTGCAGCAATAACAGCAATTCAGCTGCAGATATTTAGAAAATTACCCACATGGCAGTAAAGGCTTCAGCTTCCATTTTCTCCAAATCAAGTTGCTATAAAGGCGCAGAAGTAAAGCCATTTGTGAATTCTAAATTGGGAAGCAAAGCAGAAAAGTGGCCTTGAGTTATGTTTGGAATAGGAGGATGGAAAATGTGGGCCATTTACACCAGGTGCAAGGATGCACAATAAAACTTCAATTTTACAGACCTCTTCATTGCACAGACTTTGATATAATGGACAAAAACTGGAATTTGCTTATTTTACATAAAGAACATAATTGTATATACATTACACAAAATTTACATTTACCTTATGTAAACCCTGCATTACCAACTTTTTCCTCTCAGTTCTGTAAAATCAAGGTTTTACTTTCCTGTCTTCTAGATGTGATAGTTTTGGTAAAGATAGGCAAAGGGTGTTTCCAAAAGGGAAAAAAAATGTCCTAATACTGCCGATCAAACAATGTTGTACAGCCATGCCATCTTTCTCTCCCTAGGTTTCTTTTTGCATAGTGTATGTCCGTAATCAGAAAGGGGAGGGGGGGAGAAAATTGTGGGAGACGCAGAATGATTCAAATGGGAAATGTGACCTGCACCCTTGTACAATTCCAAAAGAGAGGCAAGATGCCTGCAGAACGGCACGTTTCATCCCAAAGCATTTGTTTGCTTTTTTTTTTTTTTTTGGCCTTTCTCTACAAGACTGCACTGTTTATGTAAATACATCCAGATAACACTTTCGATAAGCTTTTAGTTTTTTAAAGTCTATTAATTTAGTGTTTATTAAAAAAAACTGTATAGTATTAGGCATTCAGGTAAAGACATTTTAAATAAAATAAAAAATTTAAAAACGGCCATGTTGTTGCTATTTTCACTATGACCAGACACCTTGTGCAGAAGACAAATCTTCAAAAGCTATGTTCCATGGTTTATTGTTGTTGTTGTTGTTCGATCGCTAAGTCATGTCCAACTCTTCACGGACCCATAGACCATAACACAGCCCCCCCCTCATCCTCCACTGTCTCCTGGAGTTTGCCCAAATTCATGTTCATTGTGTTGATCAGAATAGAATAGAATAGAATGGAATGGAATGGAATGGAATAGGAATAGGAATCGGAATCGGAATAGGAGCTGGAAGGAACCTTGGAGGTCTTCTAGTCCAACCCCCTGCTTAGACAGGAAATCCTATACCATTTTAGACAAATGGTTGTCCAATCTCTTCTTAAAAACTTCCAGTGTTGGAGCATTCACAACTTATGGAAGCAAGTTGTTCCACTGATTAATTGTTCTAACTAACCATCTCATCCTCTGCCATTCCCTTCTCCTTTTGCCTTCAATCTTTCCCAACTTCAGGGTCTTTTCTAATGAGTCCTCTCATTGAGCTTCAGCTTTAGTATCTGTCCTTCCAAAGAACAGTCAGGGTTGATTTCTTTAAGGTTGACTGATTTGATCTTGCAGTCCAAGGAATTCCCAAGACAGTCTTCTCCAGCACCACAATTCGAAAGCATCAAATCTTCAGCACTCAACCTTCCTTATGAGCCAACTCTTATGCTCCAATTCCATTGTACTTCTTGTAAAAAAAATCCTCTCTTTACACACACACACCACCTTAGTTTTCATGCCTTTAGTTTTCATGTACTTAAACCATATATTGTTGGGTGGGGGGGTACATTAATTTTGAAAGTGCTTGCTGTGATTAGTGGTTTTCAAATCCTTAAAATGCCCTCTTTTTATATTGATTTCTTTTAATTAAATGAATGGACCTTGAGTATATATTAAGGGGGGAAGGCACCATTTGACAAGATTGAAAGGCTATTCTTCCAATGCTGTTGTTTAAATCACCTGAGGTAGAAGACAGGATGGGAACACAACTTAACACAGAGAAATAGTAAGGCTGACGTATCTCAGCAAGTAAAAATCACGTGACTTTCACAGTGCACAAAATCCTCAGCTGTGGATGCAGGATTTAATCTGTA
Source organism: Azemiops feae (assembly GCA_023970755.1). Taxonomy (NCBI): domain Eukaryota; kingdom Metazoa; phylum Chordata; class Lepidosauria; order Squamata; family Viperidae; genus Azemiops; species Azemiops feae. Next base: position 1,139,792 of record JALGBA010000062.1, on the reverse strand, counting down.
GTAGAATTCAGAATGATAACTTTTTTTCTTCAGTGCTAGGTAGAGCTCAATTTTGAAACATATAAATTACAACAATGCCCTTACAATGCCCTTGTGATTATACAGACTGTCTTTCCTACTTGCTAACTAGGAAGATTCCTTTTGGGAAGAGGGTCTCATATCCCAGAACTGAGTTTTATAAACAAAAATGGAGTTCTGAAATCTTTCTCTCTGCCCCCAGTGTGATGTACTAGTTAAAATGCTGAACCGGGACTCTGAAATTCTATGCCCAAGATCATCCTCAGATGTAGAAGTTTGCTGGGCCTTGGGCCTTTTAAAAAACTATTTATTAAAAATAATAGTTTGAAAAATATGAAATACATATCAAAATGATTCACAAACATTAAAACAGGAAACGTAATCCTACATATGCTTGATTGTTTCTAAATACAGGTCAGCTAGAAAGACAAAGAATACAGTGTGAATGGTATTACTCAACTCTTACACCTTGGTATTGTCCAGATGAAATGGATTGCCACAGTGTCTCTAATTAATTTGGAATAGGCTGGAAGGACTCATTTTCTGGAAATTTCAATTACATAGGGGTAATGGGTCCCAAATTTTGGAAATCGGCTCATTTCAGGTACCTTGGTTCAAAAATTGTTGTCCAATGGTGAAACATTTCACCCAATTGAACTTTACAAACAGACAGGAGAGTTTTAGTAGTATATAGATTTTAAAAAAAAACAGTCTAAGAATGAGTAATCTTAGGACAACATACATCCCTCTGGATTAACTCAGAGCCTTTCCAAGATAACATTGCTGAAATTAGATAGCAAATCTTAGAAAATCATTGGTGCAATTTTCTACTTTAAACAGGAAACAAATACATTAATCCTCCATTAAGCTCATCTACTTCATTCTTAAAAGTTGCTTTCAACTCCTTACACACAAAAATAAGTGCAGAAAAAGTCCAACCTCCCTACTCGAATGGTGTCATGTCTCCAATGCTCAAAGACCAAGCAATGTTTTTAATGGTATATCTTTCAGCTATTAAAAAAAAAAAGTGCAGCACTCAACCTTGTCTAGAGTGATGATGCTATCCAGACAGAGGAGCAGACCAAGCTTGAATCAGTGTCTCTATTGGCAAAGTAAATATTATGTCAATAGTTTCATATTTCTAAAAAATATACTTAGTGCAGGAAGATCTATCTCCATATTCCATCCTGGCCTAATAGTATACATATTTATTTATTTAATATATATATATGGCCATCCAAGTGACTCTGGAAAAGTTTAGCGTTCTAAAACCATAAAACGTTTAAAACAAATAAAACAATCCAAAACTAAATATACATAGCAGTCAAGTTAAGTAACCAGTTAGCAGTAAAGCCAAGAAACTACACTCTTAAAACATTTGGAGGTCCAGGTTTGGGTACACAGCCAGGTTTTTAAACCTTTACAAAAGATCAACAGGGTAGAGGCCATTCTAATATACTCATACACCGTGCCCCTACTTCCTGTACCCTGCACCCAAGGCAGGAGCTACAGCAGAGAAGGCCTTCTTCTCTTCTTCTGGTCTTCTTTGTCTTCTGCTTCCCACTAGCTGACACTCTGGCTGATGGGGTTTGCAGCATGCCCAGCCTGCTGGACCAAATTGGATCGATATAGAGAGTTGGACAAAGAGAGTCAATTTTCAGGTAACCCAGTCCCAAGCCATTTAGGGCTTTAAAAGTGACCACAGCACCTTGAATTGTACCCAGAAATACACGAGTAGCCAAAGTAGCTCAGGTAATAGAGGTGTTACATGTGCCATGTATATGATACCATTTACTAGCTGTGCAGCCATATTCTGCACCAGTTGAAGCTTCTGAATGCTCTTCAAGAGCAGCCCAAGTAGTGCTCATTGCAGTAATCCAAACGAGAGCTTACAAGAGCATGGGTGACAATGAGCAGAGCCTCCCAATCCAGGAAAGGCTGCAACTGGCACACCACCTGAAAGTACACATAGTTTCTTCCTAGCCGCCACCGGTACCTGCTCTTCAAGTAGGAGCCATGAGTCAGATTGTGCACTGGGTTGTATGGAGCAGTGCTATCCCATCAGAACCGAAGATGGAATAAACATGTCTCCAGATGGTACAAATACTCAGAGCCACTCAGTTTTGCTAGGGTTGAGGCACAGCTCGTTTCCCCCCATTCCAAGCCCAACAACTTCTAGACATTGGGATGAGGACATCCATTAAATGACTCAAGGACCTTGGGGTGGAGATATAGAGCTAGGGATCATCTGCATATTGGTGATATTTCATCCCACATCACCCAGCAGCCTCATGTAGATATTAAATAGGAGAGGAGAGAGTACTGAGCCCTGAGGCACCCCATAAAGTAGGAGTTGTGGACTGAATCTGTCCCCCTTTGTTAACACTGTTGGAACCAGCCCTAGAGGAAGGAGAAGGAGAAGAAAACGGCGTAATACAGTGCCATCCACCCACAACTCTGAGAAGTGGGCCAGAAGAATACCATGATTGATGATATCAAACACTGCTGAGAGGTCAGGAAAAAAATGGATGCACTGCCTCCATCCTGCTCCCGTCAGAAGTCATCCATGAATGCAGTCAATGCCATCTGTGTCCTAAACCATTGTCTGAATGCAGACTAAAACTGGTCTACATAATCCACTTTATCCAGGGTTATTTGAAGTTGCCATGTGACCATTCTTTCCACAATTTTCTCTAAAAAAAGGGAAGATTGGAAATATCATTTATCATATAATTTATATCAAAATCTACTGTCTTTAGGCCCTATGAAAACATAGTCAAAATATTCAAGAAATGGTTTAACTAAAGTAGCTGGTTCATAAAGTAGCTTTTCAGGAATTGGGTAGCTTTTCAGGAAATGAGAATAAAACCAGTTTAAGTGGAGGAATATAAGTCTCATTTTATCTTTTCTCCTGAAGCATATTTTCCACTCAGTTTTAGCAACTGACACTTCCCTACTTGCTTCCCCACTTGCACTGGAAAACAATATGCAGGTGTTTGGGGAAAGAAGAATAGTTAGTTTTCAAAGAGAAAAGAATAAATGGAGAAAGGCTTGACCAGGCCCTTTCCATAATTTTCATGTATGCACAAAGATGGTTTTTATTTATTTATTTATTTGCTAATTGTATTTGCCACCTATCTCGCTGTGGGGAAGTCTAGGCAACTTACAACAATAAAAAGGTAGAAACGAAAAGAGTGTGAACAGAAGTAAGATTATAACAATACGATAGCCACCTCCAGCATGGAACTCCCTTATTTGGACTCCAGGCCAACTGGCAGAGCCAGGTGTTTAGGCTCTTGTGGAAGGATAGGAGGGTGGGGGGGCAGATCTTACCTTAGAGCAGGGATCCCCAATCCCTGGGCCGCAGCCTGGTGCCGGGCTACGGCCCCTTGGGAACCGGACCACGCAAGCGGCAGGCGAACGTGCAAAGCTGCATTTGTGCAAATGGCGCATGTGCACGTGAAACCATCCCCTTTCCCCACCATCCCTGCCACTGGTCCGCAAAGCCAGAAAGGTTGGGGACTGCTGCCTTAAAGAGTAAGATGTTTCAAAAGGCAGGTACTGCAGCAAAGAAAGCTCTTTGGGATCCCAACAGATGGAGTTCTTTGATGGGATCCAAAGTAGGCCCTCCCAGCCTGCATGAGTAGAACGGGCTTGTTTTATTAAAACAAACAAACAAAACAATCCCTCCCAGTGAAGAAGGAAGTCTAGGAAAGAAGAAGGAAGCATGGTTGGATAAGTCATATTTAAGTTGTCTCCAAAATTTCCTATCCTGAATTATCAAGACACAATAAACACTTTTTCTCCTTCGTCAACAATATCATCAAGAATCTTTATTACTCCCTCCATTCGAATAAATTTAAAATGTTTTTTGTATTATTACACATGCGTAACAATACAAGATAAATCAGTGCAATGATATGTTTGCCTGCATTTTTCAACATTTTGCATTTTTTTTAAAAAAAGAAATAAATCCACACTTTCAGCTGATAAGAGGACCATTCCAGCTAAAATCCGACTTCTCTGTGCTTTTTTACTGAAAAAGGGAGATGGAAATAAAAATAACCCAAACAATGGCCTTGTAGAGTTAGATTGTTAAAGATTTCTGATGAGATTTATATAGCCAAAAGAACTCTCAGAAGCAAATCAATATGACTAAGTACTGTACTCTTTTACAATCACAGACATTTTTTTTTTTTTAAAAGAAGTGTCTGTAGTTTCATGGTTTATCATTTTCTTTTATTGTTTGGCTGAGTTGCCAAAATTTTGAATGTGATTTTGCAAATGATACAAACTGAATGGAAGCAATTGGGGAGGAAGGAGCAGAAATGGATCTTTAACATGATGGAAAGCTTTCAGGTTGGAATGTCTTCGCAATCTCTGGGTATTCATTAAGGTTATGGGAAAACTACTGACCACATAATTCACCCTGACTCATTCGTGATTCTGGCATGTTAGTTGAGAGTACCAGAACTAGCAGGAGGAAATCACCCATGCCTCTCAAGCATCTATAGTTCTTTTCATCAGAGGAGACCAAAGATTTCAGAAAAGATGGACCATTATGAGGGCACAAAGGCCCCAAATTTCTTTGTAACTGATATGTGTATTTTCAGTCTGGGATATTAAAGTGCTTGTAACTATTTTGCTCTTCCCTGCAATGGAAAGGTGTTGCAACCATTTCAATAGCTTAAGGTTTCATTTATGCTTTTAAGTTTCCATTTCCTGAGTTAAGTTAAGGTACCCTTTTAAGTTTCATTTCCTGGCAAAACCCACCCTTTACAACCTCCTGCTGTGACGTAAGTGTACCAATAAAAGAAAAGCACGCAGATCCTTCTGCGCTCTCGCTTGCTGATTCAACCTGAAGAAACATGTTGTCCATGTGTTTCCTATCTACCAAACGCGAGGTCCGTTGGCCCAGGCTGACGTACGTCACTGGTCCGTCCAGCAGAAGCTGGACCCCGGGATTTGAACTCCCACAACCACTGGTCCGTCCAGCAGGCGCTGGACCCCGGGATTCGAACTCCCACAACTGGTGACCCCGACGTGATTCACTTTATGACGTGATTCACTCCACGGCGTGTTCTCTATCTAGGGAAGCGCTGCTCTGGCTCCTGTACCTACCCACCTGGTAAAGGCTTGCAAACGTAAGTATGGGTCCTCACTTTCCAAGGTTTTGTCCAAGCATGTGGATGAACTTTCCTCTTTAGCCAGAAAGGCAAATTGTTTGCAAAAAGTTAACGGAACAACTGTCTATCCCCAGACCCTTCCTTTTAACCTGTGCCTACTACGGAAGACGTTCCAAAGCCGGCACAGCCAAAAAAACCCCCCTCTTCGCTCTATCCTTCTCTCTCTCCTCCAAAACAGAAACAGGCAACCCTGTATTCTGTTCTGCAGAGTTTTGCAACTGCACTCAATGCTTCCGTTTCATCAAACTACCAAACAATAAATTTTCAGAACAATTTAGAGACATAAATTAACTCAAACTGCACTTCTCTGCAATGCGTTTTGAACAATTGGAATGTTTTGAAACTCTTTTGTAATCTGTTAAGTTTGAACCCTGTCAGACAATGTCTGGTGGTGCTTTGTGTTGATGTGTGTGTTTTGTTTTATATATGTTTAACTCCTAGAACGTTACGTTTGGACTTGGAATGGTGAGAAAAATAGGAGATGGTTAAAGGGCCCTATAAAAACCACATGTTTGGTTGGAATCATCTCATGATTTTCTCGCTTCTTGCAGGACAAGCCATATGTCTAAATAAATGTTGTTTTAATGGTATTTGTGTATATATGTCTGTCTGTGTTGTTTTGTGTTATTTCCAAGACTTGGAAAAGGGTCAAAACCCTCTTTGATAACAACAAACAAAAAGGCCTTAATTAAAAATAAAAAGTTTTGCTTGAAAAACATATGAAATGAAATATTTGTATATGGAATGGTGTAAGTAAACAGAATGGAAGTGAATGAGTTAATTTGCTGGTGTAAATGTGTGTGTTAGCCCTCACCCCTCCACCCATCCCACGCTGTGAAAGGAATAGTAACATTGTAGTTTTTATTGTTGTAACATGGGAACGCAATGGTATGAGTTTGCATGTGCAAAGTTTTATGGAAGAGGTATAAAAGAATTTATACATGTGACTGCATGTGAATTTTTTTGGTGGTGAGATTTTTGCAAAGTTTCTTTTTCTTCCCCCCCCCCTCCTGCCTCTTTCGTTTCTCGCTGGCTGTATTGTTTTAAGAGCAAAGGAAGGGCAGATAGAGGAGGGGGGGCAGCTGTTCGTTTTAAATTTTTTTTTTTCTTCCTTTGTTTAGAAGTTTGGGTTGAGGAAGGGGGGTGGATGTGAAATTTGATGCCCACTCTTGCAGTTTCAGCTTGCTATTTTTTTTACTCGAAAGAGGAGGCAGTAATTGTTGGGCAATTCTTTTGCAAATTTTTGAGTTTTAAATTGTTTAGTTAGACATATACATCCATCAACCAAAAGAAATGACTGAATTGTTTTGCTTAGATTTGTAAATGTTTTTCCTATTTCATGAAAATTTGTTTCATCTGAATGGAATTTGATTAAATTGGAACCCCAAAAATACAATTTAATTGGCTTTTTGAAATACAAAATGATTCAAGTATCTATGGATTGCAAGTTGCCTTGGAAAAGATACAGTTACACTTTATCTTTATTTAGGGCATAAAATGTTGCAATCTTATTCTGTTCCAGTTTTTGTTATAAACAAGAAATCAGGCAAATGGCGTTCCTCCATGATTTACGTGCAGTGAATGCTGTTTTATAACCTATGGGAGGATTGCAATGCGGCCTCCCAAACCCAAATTTAATTCTAAAAGATTTTGACTTAATGATAATTGACTTAAAGGATTGTTTTTTGTTTTTGTTTTTTCATTCCTTTGTATCAACAGGATAAATATTTATTTGCTTTTACAGTGCCTGAGTTGAATAATTCTCAACCAACTCAGTGCTACCAATGGAAGGTTTTACCACAGGGCATGCTAAATAACCCTACAATGTGTCAGTTTTTTGTTTTCCATGTTTTGCAACCATATCGGGACCTTCATCCCTCCTTTTTGGTTTACCATTACATGGATGATATTTTGGTCGCAGCACCAGGCCCAAAGGGTACTGTTTTTGCAACTTTGCCAACCCTCACAACAATTTTGCAAAAAGGAGGTTTGCACATTGCTCCTGACAAGGTCCAAACCTCCCCTCCTTTTCAATATTTGGGCCATAAATTATTGGCCTCCCATGCTGCACCACTTTTTCCCTTTTAAAATTACCACACCAACCAACTTTACTTCAATTACAGCAATATTTAGGTGCTATTAATTGGATTCGACCTTATATAGGTCTCACCACTTTTCAATTATCACCTCTTTTTTCAGCCTTACCCAAAGGCAAACATCCTGCAGATGTTATTTCACTGCAGGACAGTCATTTAAAAGTGATTCAATTGGTCAACCAAGCCCTACAAATTCAGTGGGTTGACCGAATGACCCCAAACATTCCCTTTTCTCTTTTATTGTGTAATACTATTTCTTTACCTACATGTGCTATTGTCCAAACTATTCCCTCCTTGCTGATTCTAGAATGGCTTCATCTCCCTCACACTCCTAGAAACACAATTAGCCAAAAACCTTTTCAATTTGCCTCTCTCATCTCTAAGGCTCGCCTTCGAGCAAAAGCCCTTGCAGGAATAGAATCTTCTGTCCTATATGTACCATGTTCTCTCACTACATGGGAAACCATCTATTCTAACTCTGAAGCCTTGCAGCTTGCTCTCACTGAGTGGCCTGGAAAGATATCCTGCCACCCTCCTGCTGATCCTCGCATTCAGCTCCTACAAAATATCCATGTTTCATGGGATACCCAATTACAACGCTTTCCCATCCCACATGCTGTCACACTCTTTGCAGATGGCAGTAAACAATTTGGTGCTTGTGCCTGGTATATTCATGACCAATGGCACACAAAAATAACGCCACCCCAACGGTCTGCTCAGCGTGCGGAACTAGCCGCTGCCATTCTAGCTTTTCAAACATTTTCCACTCAACCTATAAATCTCATTCTTGACAGTCTCTATGTCACTCAAATTGTCACCACTATTTTTCAATCATACCTCTCTCCATCCCTGGACCCTGATTTAACTTCTTTATTTTCCACCCTACAAACTGTAATATCCAACAGGAAACATCCTTACTTTGTCACACACATAAGAAGCCACCAACCTTTTCCTGGCTTCTTGCAAAAGGGAAATGATATTGCAGACGCTGCGGCCTCTACTACCTGCCTCATGTCTCTTTCTCCTGTCTCTCCTTGGGACAGTCATGCTTATTTTCATCAAAATAAAAAAGCACTAATGAAACAATTTGGAATCACTATGGCTGAAGCTACAGCCATAATTTAACAATGCCCAACCTGTAGCCTACAGTCTAAAGGTATCCCACAGGGTGTTAACCCTAGAGGCACTGAAGCCTGTGATACCTGGCAAATGGATGTAACTCAATATCCTCCATTTTCCCCGTGGAAATATCTACATGTTACAGTAGATACGTTCTCCGGATTTATTTTGGCAACCCCACAAAAAGGGGAAGCTGCAAAACAAGTGATTAATCACTGTATTCGTACCTTTACAGTGCTGGGATGTCCAAAAATATTAAAAACAGACAATGGCCCAGCTTATGTCAGCTCACAATTTTCACAGTTTTGTCATCACTGGTCCATTGTCCACAAATTTGGAATTCCTTTCAATAGCCAAGGGCAGGCTATTGTTGAGCGAGCAAATCAAACTTTAAAAAATGCATTAGATCGTTATATGGGGTCCAAGGGCTTATGCCCCCCAAACCTCCCGGCACTGCAAAACGTGTTAAATGTTTGTCTGTATACTCTCAATTTTCTAAATCTCACTGGCACTCCTTCTTTGTCTGCTGCGTCTCGACACTTTACTAAACCTGTTGTCCCAACTTCAAGACCACTTGTATACTACAGGCAGCTCCCGGATCCAACTTGGAAAGGTCCAGCCGAACTCATCACCTGGGGAAGAGGCTACACTGCAGTTCAACTACCCGACAGAGTTTTGTGGGTCCCTGCTCGTTGTGTTCGCCCATATTTCATCACTCCACACAACCCACCAACTCCATCGGATGTGCCATCATTGCCTTTGTGAGTGTGGATGTACATGCTGTTATTGGTGTAACAACTGCATATTGCACCACCCATATTGTCCAGGGGTCCAACACTTTTGCATCAATCATGTGGACCCTGCTTTTGATGACACTCTTGACAAGTTCCTTCCCCATGATGTCCACACTGCACCTTCCCATGATGACAAAGCACCTGAGAATTCCTCTAAATTTTCATAAAGGCCTATATTGTGGTCCTGTTTTTTCTTTTCTTGATCTCAATACTACTGCCCTTTTTCATTGTTATGACCGAGGTCAATCCTTTTGTCCCTTTGTGTTTTCTCAGTATCCTAATCGTGGCATTCCTCTTCCACCATCTCCCTCTATTTCCCTCACCTATGCTCATTACCCTTGTCACATGACTCTTGCTATTCTTGTGACCCCTGAGACTACGGGGCGCTATTATGTGTCTGGATTTTCATCCTATGGTACTTATACTACACATTCTTTTGAACTCGCATCAGTGGCGAGCTATGCAAAACCTCCTTTGTCTCCTCGTTTACTTGCCTACAACTTTGTTCCTCATCCCCGCTCCTTCCTAGACCTGACCGCCCGTATTTTTACCTCACCTCACTTACAACACTTTCATTCCACAAAGCAACCTCGCTCACACCAACGCATCATTCATTCTCGACGACGGCGATCTCCTGATCCTAATCCTCATCGACCTCTCAACTACACATGGACTGTTCGTGACTTTGAAAATCAGGTATTATTCCAAATCTCCAAATACACAATATGGCCCTGGTTCCCTATCTTACATTTTGACTTTGCTGAAATGGGTACCGGGGTCAACAAATTTGCTTCAAAATTTCTCCAAACTAACAAATGGGACAAACAAGGTTCGTGCACACCTTCTCCACTAGAAGCAACATGGTGGGACCTGTATTTTTGTCCCGAACCAAAGACACCTGAGGAAAAATATCAATGTGGCACTTTTTTGGATAAATACTGTGCCTCATGGTCTTGTGTTTCTACGGGCGCTATATCCTGGACTGCCCCTCGCTCAAATGATTATATTGCCATTACCCGTAGTAATGACAAACCCCCTTCTTCTTCCTGCCCTACTAATTTGCATTGCTGTGGTGAGCGGAAAAATCCAATGAACATTACCTTTACATCCCAAGGACAGACTTTGACTACAGAGCAATGGGCTGTCGGATATTCTTGGGGTGGTAGAGAATGGAGCGGTTCTGAAGACGACGGCGGAGTTTTTTCCATTCGTCTCACAATCCAGTCACCACATTCCCCTCCTATAGGTCCTAACAAAAGCATTCAACCTGTTTTTTTACAGTCCGTTGTACATAATATGCCTAATCCCTTGATTAACCTTGTCAATGCTTCTTCCTTTTTGCTAAAAAGTGCTGTTAATTCTTCTTCACAAACCGACCACTGTTGGCTCTGTTTATCAGCCACTCCACCCTTTTATGACGCTGTTGGCTCCATCGAACCTATTAAGAATGCTACTAAAGATGACTCTTGCAGATGGAACTCAACATCCATCACTATTACTTCTATTATGGGACATGGTTGTTGCTTGGGAAACATTCCTGCAAATTATTCTCAATATTGTGCTAATATCACCACTGGCAAATACCAATGTGATGTTTGGCTCACCCAGAAAAGATCGGGCAGTGTAAATACGGCAGGTTATAACTCTCTTTTTACCTTGAGTAATGGTAATATTTCTGCCAGCTTAAAGGGCCAATTCTTCATCCCCGGCAACAACTCCATCTGGGCTTGCTCTACAGGTGCCACAGCCTGTGTATCAGGGGATGTCCTTATACAACAAAAAGCCTTTTGTATTCAGGTACGCTTAGTCCCTAGAATCACTTATTATTCCCCCTCTGATTTTGTTTCCCTTATGGAACCACCGGAATACCACCTACGTGTAAAACGTGAATTTGTTACAGCCCTAACCCTTTCAGTTCTTTTAGGATTAGGTGTTGCAGGAGCAGCTACTGGAGCTGCGGCTTTGGTTGTCAACCAACAACAAATACAAAAACTCAGTCTAGAAATAGATAATGATCTTTCCCGCATTGAGACTTCAATTTCTGCCCTTCAAACTTCTTTGTCGTCTCTTGCTGAAGTAGTTTTGCAGAATAGGCGTGCCCTCGACCTTTTATTTTTAAAGGAAGGTGGAACGTGTGTAGCCTTAAAAGAAGAATGTTGTTTTTATTCTGATCAATCTGGCATTGTGCGCGACTCTATGAATGAGTTACGCAAACGATTAAAAGACAGGGAACAGGAAAGGTTCTCCCAACAATCCTGGTATCAAAGCATGTTTAATTTCTCTCCCTGGATTACTACATTGCTTTCTGCTATTTTAGGACCTTGTATAATTTTGCTTATATTATGTATGATTGGCCCATGTGTTTTTTCACGCCTTTTGCAATTTCTCAAGGATCGTTTGAATGGTTTGGATTCTAATCTTTCTAAGATTAATGTTATGCTTGCCTCAAACAATATATATGAACCCTTGAAACCCAAATTCCACCCCTTTGAAAAGGTTGCCCTACTGACACTGTCTGACACGGACTCCAACTGTTCCGATACTGAATCAGACTTAGCCATGGAGGCTCTTGCCCCCAAGCAAGAATCTCGTATTCTTATGGAGTTGCCCTCTTCTGTTTCGGAGGATGCAGATGATGGCTACGAGTAGGATAGAGATTGAACTTTAAAAAATAAAAACAGTGGAGATGTTGCAACCATTTCAATAGCTTAAGGTTTCATTTATGCTTTTAAGTTTCCATTTCCTGAGTTAAGTTAAGGTACCCTTTTAAGTTTCATTTCCTGGCAAAACCCACCCTTTACAACCTCCTGCTGTGACGTAAGTGTACCAATAAAAGAAAAGCACGCAGATCCTTCTGCGCTCTCGCTTGCTGATTCAACCTGAAGAAACATGTTGTCCGTGTGTTTCCTATCTACCAAACGCGAGGTCCGTTGGCCTAGGCTAACGTACATCACTGGTCCGTCCAGCAGGCGCTGGACCCCGGGATTCAAACTCCCACAGAAAGGGAAGTATTTGAAAGCTAGACCACAATTTTGAAGCATTATGTCTGTGATAAATTTGGTAGGCTTCTTCAGGTTACATGGTCTTTTGATCATGACAACCCACTGCTTATATCCCCTCCTCAGCATTCCCAATAATCTGTTGGCAACTCTAAGTCAGCAATAATCTTCAGTGATTCCTGATAATTCTGCTTCTCCGGTGCTACTGCATAATATATCAATATACGCTTGCCACACTGAAATGAAAGGGGGGAGATTCTGCTTGGAAGGACAAGTGAGAGGAAAATAGAAAATAACATATTGCTGTTTGGAATTATCTGAGTTAATAAAAATAAAAGCTAATGAGAAAGTATTCATCGAGAAGGTAAATGAATGGGTGAGAAAAAACTAAAAAGAATCTTACGTAATTGAAAAATCATTGTCTTTAAACAAAAAATGAAAAAGGTCCAGATAATTTGTTTCCTCCAAGGTCAACTGAAGCTATTTTCTTAACAATCTTCTCTAAAAAGGAAAGTTTGTAAACTGGAAAAAAAAACAACACTGTCCTTTCAGCCTCAACAGAATTTGCCTATTCAGAGTCCAACGTGGAATGAGTCCAAGTGATTTTATTCATCAACCTAGAATATTCTTGACATTAGCCCTGCAGACTGCTGTGACTCGTTCCTCCAATGAAATTGAATACCTATCTGTGGATATGATAAGAGTAGAAAAATAACAATATTCTGCTATTATTGCCATCATGTAATCCCTAAAGTGAGCTTTTCCACACGCTCCATCAAAGTCACTGTCCATTATTTTTCCAAGTATTACTTTTGGTATTTCATCTCTGTGAGGTCCTCAGAAAACCAAGGAGTATCCTGAGATTGACATACATAATAGGAATGGGGAAGGTGAAAAATAAGCCAGTTTATTGTATACCTGAAACATAAACAGTCATGCTCTAACATATCTAGCAGAACAAGAAGTGCGATTTTAGTGAAAGTATATGCAATGTGTACATTTTCACCTTCCCTCTTTCTCCACGTATTAAAAAAAAAAAATTGTGAATGAGATTTTCAATTTCAGGAGTCCAAGATGGTAAATCCCCTGATACAGAAGGCCCTAAAACCTAAAGCTATTCAATCTTTTCAGGGTTTTCTGTTGTTCCCCATCCAGGACATTAAGCATCACTTAACTCATCAGGGGCAAAGGTATACAACAGGGTATGTATATAATGCATATGATGATATTTCACCTCATGGTGATGGATGATCTCCCCCAGCAACTTCATGCACATGTTAAACAGGAGTGGAGAAAGTACCAAATCTGTGGCGTCTCACATAGTAGACACCAAGAGTGTGTTTTCTCATTTCCAATCAATGCCAACTGGAAATAGCCTCAGAGAAGGGAAAAGAACCAGCACAACACTTTTCCATCCACTCCCACCTCTGAAGCTAATCCAAAAGGATACCATGGTCAGTGATATTGAAAACCACCAAGTGGCCAAGTAGAGCAAAGATGAATCTGCTATACCCATCCTGCTCCCACCAGAGATCATCCAGAAGCATGACCAAATGCCATTTTCTTCCCATATCTGGGCCTGAAGGGGTACATATAATCTTTAGGCAATGTTTCATTATTCCTAATCATAACACTGAGGCTATTAGAAGGCAGCAAAAGTGAGAACGTTCTGGACACTTTGCCACCAACTAGGAAATCATCTGAATGTTTACACACATATCTAGTAATTTTAAACAATCAAGTCAACAAGGGAGTGACATTTTTAGCATAAAAGAGAGCTATGTGCTCAGCCGTTTCGTCTGACACAATGTCTTTGTCCTCACTGAAAAACTGGGTGGAGAAGACCCAGACTGCCAAAGTTCTCCTTGCACAGGAGCATCTAGTTTGGTTTATTTTCAGAAAGATAATATTTCTTAAAGATCTTGCCAAGGGAGATCTTGCTAGGGAATGCAGGGTACGTTTCTAGGGAGGCTTTGTTGGATTACGTTTCCTCTCAAGACACCTGTGCTTTTGAAGCTGCACATCAGGAAGCAATTCAAAAAACAAACCCAAGCCAATGTTAGCAACTCTTTATTATTAGGCACTTGCCAAGGCTCATACTTACCAGGCAATCTAATGCTTACCTCTGTTCTTCCTTGCTTGCTGGTTTGGTTGGTTTCACCTGCTTTGGTTCAACACACAAGACTGCAAAGGATGAAACATCGTATCTTCTCATCTCCTGTTAGAAAAGGATGCGGATTAGGATGAAGAGTTAAACTATGCTATACAGTTACAATAGCAAGGAGGTAGCATTTAGCATCCTTCTGTAATTTGGCAGGTTCCTTACCAAAGGAATCTTGATGCCTCAACCAAATGTCATGGTTAATGCACTTCTTTAATAAATAGCCTTCTAAATACAACCACTATTCTCTTTTCATTTCATCTTTTAGAAGTGAAATGAATTGCCACATAATGCCAAAGACTTTTACTACTATGCATCTGCTTCTGAGATATAATAAGAACTCTCCTTAATGCTCGATAAGATAGCAGAAATATTCAACTCTTTCCAATGTACTATGTTATCTGGTCTTATTCTTCCTGGTTTCTATTGTCCATCTAGTAATCTTAGCTAGAAACCAACAGATTTATTGCTTCTCATCACTGATATTCAATAAAGCTACTCCTCAATTCTCACTGAATTCAAAATTATGTGTATATGCCTATTATGTGCCATAGGGAAAATGAATAAGGATGAATAGGATAAATGCTATTAGTCTGAAATAGCTATACAGTAGTGTCAAAATGATTGTAGAAAGTGTCCATTATAGTTCTAGAACAAATGTTCCTGCAAATAATATGCATGGATAGAAATAATGTATCACAGCTCCAAAAAAAAAAGTTTTGTAATATGAAAAACAGCCAAAAGGGATAGGATCATAGTTCAAAAACTGTTTCAAGGTAGCATTAGAAAAGAAAGAATTTAATTAACAAAATTGAACTTTCTGTGAATAAGAAATAAGAAGCTATGAAGATAGGAAAAGAAAAATCTAGGCTAAATAGAAAAGAATACAGTGTTCTAAATACAGAAGAATAATTAGAATACTGGAACATTCAAAAGTAACCACTATATAAATATCAACAATGCAAGCTCATTAGCTAGATGCCAATGGGAATTATGGAATAAATAATCCCATAAAGTTCAAATGTTCTGGCCATTCGTGTTTATTTCTACTTCTTTTTCATGTAAGAGACATCATAAGAAGATAGAGTAGTGGCAAGGAATGTTAAGCTTAGAGTAGGTAATCAAGAGAGGAAGTCTTTCCATCAATCCTCATGATCCCTAACCCCTGTCCGCAGCTCACTACTGGTCCACCACCTATTTGGAATCGGGCTGCACGAGCAATGGGCTGGTGTGCATGCACAGCTCAACTTGTACAAATGGCAGGCCGGCACGCGTGCACACGTGCATGCAGCTCAACCCACTCGTCTGGCCCAGTTCCACTCTCCTCCCCCCCCCCACAGCCAGGCCGTCAAGCCACAAAGGTTGCGGACCACTGCTTTAGACTTTCTGCACACAATTATGAATTGAGAGGTGCATCTTTAAGGCAATCTTCCCAGCATTTATCTAAGACAGACATACACTTCCCCAATGTTTATTAAGCTTACTTTGAGCCTGCTATTTCAGCCAGAATTTTATCAATCTTGGCTAACTTCACTAGTTCTGGAAGGTGAAGATGGCACAGAGCCCTACTAAAAAAAACTCTAATCATTTTCTTGGAATTTATGACCTATTTAGATTTTAAGAAGTGCTGTAATTAAAGAATGAATCTCTCTTGAGTGCCACCCTGACATTCTCCCTTATTAGCTGTTAAGGGCAACTTAAACCATAGCATCATATACAAATACCAGTGATAGTTTACTCCAGCTAGACTTAATGCTATGCCATTGGTGATAGTAATGAATAGTGTTATGTCCTGGGCCTTGCTGAGTCATTCAGCAAGGCTCAGGAAGGCTGCAGGAAGGCTGCAGAGACCCGGACAGACCATGTGTCTGCCCAGGACCCAGACAGGCTGTCTCCGGCCTTGCGCACATGCGCAAGGCGGGAGAATGGCCTGTAATGATTATATCCCCTTGCAAGGGGATATAAAAGGCCAGTGGCCATTGTGTTCTTGCTTCTGTTCTGTGAGCATGTTTCAATAAAGAGATCTTTGTTGTGAACCAGCCTCATCTCAATGTCTTCTTTGCAAGAACAGAACATTGGCAACGAAGGTGGGATTCGCCGCAAAGGAAGCTAAGGAAGAAGAAGCTAGGCCAACTCACCTGAAGGCCTGAAGCGAAGAGAAGCGCGGCGTCCAGAAGAAGCACTGCCTGCCAGTACGAATACACTGGAGGTGGGTGGCTTCGTGGGACCCCTTCTCCTTCCTTGCGGCGAGAGATGTCGAAGAGGCTATCGGTCACAACAATGTCCAAGCTGGGCCGTCTTGTCGAGTTTGATACTTCGCACCCAGAACGATGGAGCTCTTACGTAGCTCGCATCGAGAACTACTTCAGGGTGAATAAGATCCAAGAAGACGAATTGAAAGCTGCTACTTTGCTGTGTGTCTGTGGGCAAGAGACTTTTGACATTGCTGAGAACCTTGTAGCCCCAGCACCATTGGAATCGATCGCCTATTCAGATCTAAAGAAAATGCTGCGCGAGCATTTTGAGCCCAAGCTTTCTGTAATAGCTTGGAGGCACCAATTCGAGCAGCGGGATCAGCAGCCGGGAGAATCAGCTGCGGACTTCATCGCGGCTCTGAGGCAGGCTGCTAGGCCATGTGCGTTCCAAGACTTGGAAGAGAGGCTCCGAGATCGACTCGTCTGCGGATTGCGAAGCCGTGAGATGCAACAAAAGTTGTTTGCTAGAGCCGATGTTTCATTCCAAGATTCCCTGAGAGAAGTTGCAGCTGAAGAAGCAGCCGGTGGCGCAGTGAAGGCTTTGCGGTCGACCAAGAACCCTCCAGCAGCAGTCCCCATCCGAGACGCCTCCGGAGTCGTGCGAGAGGCCTCGGGAGAAGAATCTGAGGAAAAAGAGGTGGATAGAATTCAACAGTCAGCGGAGAGAAGACTGCAAGAACGCAGAGGGAAGACACCTGCATTCCTTCGGTGTTTCGGCTGTGGGGGTCGCCACAGGAGAGCCGACTGCCGTTTTCGTTCTGCTGTTTGCCGGGCATGTGGCAGGCAAGGCCACATCACATCAGCCTGCTTGGGTCACCAGAAAAACAGGTCCCCCGAAGAGTTGCCTCTGAAAGGTACCAAGGTCCCCAGCCAACACAGGGTGGGTTTCTGCATATCCCATAGGGGGGTATTCAACACTGGGGTTCACCGGCCCCTTAAGAAAAAGTTTCGCATTGATGTAAAGTTGCAGGGAGTTCCCCTGGCCATAGAGCTGGACACAGGGTCTGCTCTTTCTATTATTTCTGCTGACACGTTTAGGGAGGTTTGTTCCAGGAGTGACTCACGAGTCAAACTCAGGCCCTCCAATCTCATCCTCACTGACTTCCAGAATTCATGAGTCAGTGTGAAGGAGGAGGCCATGCTTAGAGTACAGAGTAAGAAATTTGATGGGTTGTTAGATGTGGTGGTAGTTGGGGGTGATTGAACGAGTCTTATCAGACTCGATTGGTTCGAGGCACTTGGGATCCAAGTGACTGGGCTTAACCATCTACAAACTGTCAGCCTTGCTGGAGTCTGTAAGGAGTTTGCTGATGTGTTCAGCCCAGAGCTTGGCTCATACAAGGGGCCTCCTATTGCTTTAAGGTTAGACCCAGCCATCACACCCATCAGGGTTAAACCAAGGAGGGTGCCTTTTGCCCTCAAAAGTAAAATAGATGCTGAGTTGGACAAACTGCTCCAACAAGGCATTCTTGAACCTGTGGATTCTAGTCCATGGGAAACCCCCATAGTGACACCATTAAAAGCCAATGGTGAAGTCCGAATTTGTGCGGACTATAAATACACTCTAAACAAAGCCTTGCAGCAGCACGCATATCCAGTGCCGGTGGTGAGCCACATCCCGGCCTCACTGAAGGGGGGAAAGGTATTTGTTAAGCTTGATTTGGCTCAGGCCTACCAACAGTTACCTGTTGATGAGGCAACAGCTGAGGCCCAAACTATAGTTACTCAAAGAGGGGCTTTTAAGGTAAAAAGGCTGCAGTTTGGGGTCAATGTAGCCCCTGGCATTTTCCAAGGGGTGATGGAGCGAACGCTCTGTGGTATTCCTGGAGTCTGCCCTTATTTCGATGACGTCCTCATTGCAGGAGAGTCACCTGGGAACTTAGCTGAAAGGCTGAGAGATGTCTTGCTGTGTTTCCGCCAAGCTGGGTTGAAGTTACAGCAAGACAAATGTAAGATTGGTGTAATATCCACCGAATTTCTAGGCTTTCATATTGATGCTGAAGGCATCCACCCTGCAGAATCTAAATTTCAGGCCATTCAAATGGCCCCCAGTCCCCAGTCAAAAGCTGAACTCCAGGCTTTTCTGGGCCTACTTAATTTTTATCATTCATTTCTCCCCCACAAGGCTGCAGTGGCTGAGCCGTTACACCGGCTCTTGGACAAGCAGATTCCATGGAAATGGACAAACGTCCATGAAAGGGTTTTTAAAGAAGTCAAGGCCTTGCTATCTTCAAATGCGGTCCTGGCGCATTTCAATGAGCAATTGCCTGTGTGCATCGCATGTGATGCCTCCCCTTATGGGGTAGGAGCAGTGTTAAGTCATCTCAAGGCTGATGGGACTCAGGTTCCTGTGGCCTATTACTCCAGAACTCTCTCATCTGCAGAGCGTAATTACGTGCAGATTGACAGAGAAGCCTTGGCAATAGTCTCAGGCATCAAGAAATTTCATGATTTCTTGTATGGCCGCCATTTCACAGTCTACACTGACCACAAGCCTTTGCTGGGTTTGTTTACAACAAACAAACAAACCCCACACATCATCTCCCCCAGAATGCTGAGGTGGTCAATTTTCTTGTCAGCTTATGACTACACCCTGGTTCACAAACCAGGGACAGAGATGGGCCACGCTGATGGCCTTAGTAGGTTACCTCTAAAGCAAATAGAGGCAGACCCTGCTCCTGCTGTACATATTCTTTCCATTCAGGAATTGCCTGAATCTCCCCTCAATGCTAGGGATGTGGCTGCTGAAACTGCCACTGATCACACGCTTGCATGCGTGCTGACATGGGTGTTGTCAGGATGGCCTGACACGTGTCCTGGTACAGATTTCCAAAGTTTCTGGCATAGGAAGCATGAGTTTTCCACGTTCAAAGGGTGTATCCTGTGGGGTAGCAGGGTAGTCATCCCGGCCACATTGAGGACTAGAGTCTTGCTCTCTCTGCATGAGGGACATCCGGGAATTGTGAGGATGAAGGCGCTTGCGCGTAGCCATCTTTGGTGGCCTGGACTCGATAAGGACATCAAGGCCCAGGTTCAGGGGTGCCAAGTGTGCCAACAGTCACGGCCTGAGATGCCCCAGGCCCCTGTACATAGGTGGGAGGAGACACACACTCCATGGTCACGCATACACATTGACTATGCTGGGCCCTTTCAGGGGCAATTCTTCCTTCTCCTCATGGATAGCCATTCCAAGTGGCTAGAGGTCGTTCCTGTATCCTCCACTACTACTGCCAGGACCATCCAGGTGCTAAGAGGAATCTTCGCTTCCCATGGCCTTCCTGATGTCCTTGTCTCAGACAATGGTCCCCAATTTACCTCTTCTGAGTTTCAGGCGTTTCTTCAAGCCAACATGATCCAGCATGCCATGTCTGCTCCTTTTCACCCTGCCACCAACGGTCAGGATGAACGCATGGTGCATACCACCAAAGAGGCATTAAAGAGAATCACTCAAGGACCCTGGCATCACAGGTTAGCCAATTTTTTCCTTGCACACTGCACTACACCTTGCACTGCTACAGGAAAGAGCCCAGCTGAACTACGCTGGGGTTGCAGACTCATCACGAAACTGGACAGATTGCACCCAGACCGGGTGGCTTCACAGGTGTCACAACCGTGGGCACCTAGGAGACTCCAAGTGGGTGATCTGGTATGGGCCAGAAACTATGGGCATGGACATCTTTGGGTAACTGCTGTAGTCTGCAAAGTCTCTGGGCCACTGTCCTACGAAGTGGCCTTGGAGGATGGTCGTGTGCTTAGATGTCACATTGACCAATTGCGCTGGAGGCTCTCTGGCCACATTTCTGCTCCTGGCTCTGCTCTCGGGGGGGGAGGGGGACCTCAATTACGATTGTGGACCACAGTCTCTCCACGAGGGCGCTTATCCAAATGTCCCTACACATGTTCCAGGTGGGGGTCTTGCCATGGAGGCGGCTCCTGACTCTGGCAGAGGTCCCTGGCTAGGGGCAAATTGCCGTAAATCGGCTACTCAGGGTACTCCTGCTGCTGGTCTTGGGCTCGAGGGACAGTGCTCCCAAGAGGAGTCCAGTGGAGTTTTGGGGAACTCCACCCCACCAAGGAACTCGGGGAACTCAACCCCACCAAGGAACTCTGGTTTGGGTTTGGTGGATCCAGCCAGTCAGCAGTCAGGGGGAAACCCTGAGTCTTCTGGGCAACAAAGTCCTGGTTTGTTTTGCGCAAACCGGGAGCAGGCACCTATTCCTACTCTCACACCTACGACTACACCTGCACCTAATCTGGTTCCATGGAGATCAGAGCGGGTTAAGGGTCCTCCTAAGCATTTAAAGGAATATGTAAGGTCCCTGTTTAGTATAGGAGGTTTATTAGTCCTCGCCATCTGAAGGAGTAAAAACAAGTGTAGTGCTGCGGTGTGAATATTGTCAAATAGTGAAAGTCTGTGGACACAACAGGGAACTAAAGGTAATGGGTTGCAAGGAGTAAAGGTTGACTGTATAATGTGCCAACCGACCTGCCATGATGTGTTATGTGTAAAGTGTTAAACAATATGTTTAATTATTGTTTAATCCAAGGGGGGAGGGGTGTTATGTCCTGGGCCTTGCTGAGTCATTCAGCAAGGCTCAGGAAGGCTGCAGGAAGGCTGCAGAGACCCGGACAGACCACGTGTCTGCCCGGGACCCAGACAGGCTGTCTCCGGCCTTGCGCGCATGCCAAGGTGGGAGAATGGCCTGCAATGATTGGATGTGCATCCCCTTGCAAGGGGATATAAAAAGCCAGTGGTCATTGTGTTCTTGCTTCTGTTCTGTGAGCGTGTTTCAATAAAGAGATCTTTGTTGTGAACCAGCCTCGTCTCGATGTCTTCTTTGCAAGAACAGAACAAATAGATTTTCAAAAATGTTCTAAAAGCAGCGGTTTTTTGCCCTTGCAGCAGAAGGGAGATCCTCTTGCTCCTTCTATAAATAAGTACAGATTATTTGCATCATTATTTACATATCTATGGATGAAATATGCTACAGTATGTAGGGACACGAAATATCCACCAATAGAAATCTCTTATAAGATGGCAAAATTTAAGAGGTAGCCAATTCTGTAAGGCAATATCTAGTCAATCCTTTGGCGGTACAATCATTTTCTAAATAATTTGGTTAACTTTTTGCTCTAGCTAGCAGGGCTAGAATTTAAATTTAGAAGGACAGAGAGATTTTAGCTTTTAAGTGATTTTATACTTGGGTGATTTTAATACCCAAATTTATAACCAGAAATTCTCATACCCTCAATAAGGAAATTTGCTAAGTAGCCAACTCCCTAATCCAGTGGTTCTCAACCTTTTGTTCACCACTGACCCACTTTGAATATTTTTTTGTGGCCATGGATGACCAAGACTTACTGCCCTAGTCTATCCCAAGGCTTGAACCTAAGATGCACACACTAAATTTAAGGAAATTGTCTCACTGTGCTTCTGGGAAGGGAAATATCATTTTTATGGACTGTAGCCATATCACTTCTCCTACCTCTCCAAACTTGTTCCTGATTAACAATCTGGTAGAAAAAGTTAATTCCACAGAAAAGCAGTAGATCTGCTTTTATATATTTAGACCAGGTTGACGTCTGCATCCAGGGGTGAATCCACTCTTAATGTAGAGCAGTCCTGAGTATTTTATGGTCCCTGGGCCATATCCAATCCTTCGGCTGTGTCTGTCCGGCCCACGGGATGTCAATCAGAAATTAGACATCAAGTGTAAATAAGTGTACATTATGCACACAATACTAACTTTTAATTATCATTTATATTTTTTTATTGCCATTAGAAATACGTATTTATTTTTATGGTTTTACTGCTTTTAACATTGTAAGCCACCACCCTTCCCCAAATTGCCTTGTGGTGAGATGAGCAGCAAATATATTTTAATAAATTTAAATTTTATTTCTTTAAAATAATTTTAATAAATGAATATATCAACTGCATTGGTTTTATTTTGAAAGAAACTGCTATTTCCCCCTCCCCCAATGTATGTACCGGTATGTACCTTTGCACCTTCACAACCTTATTAGGTCAACTCTCCATAACACTCCCAGTTTCTCAATGCAGACTACAGGAGCCATTTGTGCTTCAGTTTGAGATTCAGATAGCACAGACTCATCCCCAATAGCCTGTGCCTGTTTTCAACAGTGAAGGGACACAGGGCAGAAAACATCCTGCAGCCAAGAAGGCTCCACACACATTTGTACTTCTCAGGTGACCCTGAGGACATGGGTAAACCTTTCAATAACTCTCTAAAGGAATGCAAATGACCGTCTTTCTGCAAGCAATATAAATCCTTCCACTCCCCACCCTCTAGTCAGAGCTGAAGAAGCTTCTTGGATGAGAAGCAAAACGTCTTCAAAAGAAACACAAGAAAGTCCAGTTGCCTCCTGAAAAAAATGCCTTTGGGAGTCCCAGTTTCTCATTAGATTAGTAGTAGTAGATTAGTCTATGGCGACAAATTGCAAACTACAGCTTGTCAAGACAATCCGCTCAATTTAAAGCTGGCAGAAATAAGTTTTTAGCAAGTTTTCTTGGCTTGCTCCTTCAAAGCCCAAAGGGCAGGAGTAGAGTGGTTCCAATGAGCTTCCAAGCTCAAGATGTCAATGGGAAGACAATGCTACCGTCCCTTAACAGTGCACAAGAGAAAGAAATTATTTTTTTTAAAAAAAAAGTTCATTCAAACGTTTATCACTGAAAATGAAGTTAATGGTACTGGCTAAGTTGATGAAATTAACTATCTTGATTAAAGAAAAGATTAAAGACTTTCTCTTGCTTTGTTTCTATGTGGACACCACTTTTGGACTTTTTGCTAGAAACCAAAAGAAATGCTCCACGAATTTTAGGATTTAGATTTGACAGATGGAAATGTTTGTGATTATATAAACACTGCGTATTATTGAATTTTAGATCAAATACATTATAACTGCATTTAAGAAAGTTTGGAAACATCCTTCTTCTATTTCTTTTTTTTTATTTTACACCTTTTTTCTTTTTTTAATATTTTTTGTAGAAATTTAATAAGGCGTATTAAAAAAAAATAACACTGAAAAGCTGGTTTGTTTCAAGCCCATCTTATCAATCAAAAAAATACAGGACAGGTTGAAAAGTGAGATAAAAGACAATTGGATCAACGAAGGCTTATCTTTACAGATCTGAACTAGTTAAAACACACACACACACACAACACTTCCAACTTCCCAAGCAGCAAGTCCCAGCAGGTCAACAATTTTAGCCTTTATCAGAAGCCAACATTCACTACAAAGGTCAGTATCATTAAATAAAATACACAACCAATCACAAAAGGACAAGGTTGACCCAAAAGATAAAATTTTCTATTTCAACGCCTGGTTGGACCTTTGCTTGCCTTCTTGTACTCCCTGTTATGTCAATATTTTGCACCAAACAACAATGTCAGCTAAAAGTACCGCCACTGGGTAATAGATGAATAATTTTAAAAAGGAAACTAAAGGACATAGTTAATATAGTATTCCTAATGCATAGAGGAAGGAAGCAGGAGCATTTGCCCATCAAGATAAATTCTGGTCAGTTTGAACTTTACACATAGTCTGAATATGAATATCATACAGCAAGACAAAGATAAGGGAAGAAAATCCCCCCTCCCATTTTTGGACTAAATTACCCAAGGGCTTAATACTCGTTTACCTACCTTTTTCACTGAATAGTGATGATGATGATGATGATGATGATGATGGTGATGGTGATGGTGATGGTGATGGTGATAATAATAATAATAATAATAATAATAATAATAATAATAATAATAATAATAATAATAATAATAATAATAATAATAATAATAATAATAATAATAATAATAATAATAATAATAATGTTGGAAGGGACCTTGGAGGTCATCTAGTCCAACCCCTGCTCAGGCAGGAAACCCTATACCATTTCAGACAAATGGCTGTCCAGTCTCTTCTTAAAAACTCCCAGTGTTGGAGGATTCACAGCTTCTGAAGGCGGTTGCTCCACTGATTAATTGTTCTAACTGTTCTAATTGTTCTAAGTTTCTCCTTAGTTCTAGGTTGCTTCTCTCTTTGGTCAGTTTCCATCCATTGCTTCTTGTCTTGCCTTCAGGCGCTTTGGAGATCAGCTTGACTCCCTCTTCTTTGTGGCAGCCCCTGAGATAGTGGAACACTGCTACCATGTCCCCTCTCACCCTTCTCTTCATTAAACTAGACATACCCAATTTCAGCAACCGTTCCTTATATGTTTTAGCCTCCAGCCCCCTAATCATCTTTGTTGCTCTTCTCTGTACTCTTTCTAGAGTCTCAACATCTTTTTTACACTGTGGTGACCAAAACTGAATGCAGTATTCAAAGTGTGGCCCTACCAAGGCACTGTAAAGTGGTATTAACACTTCACGTGATCTTGATTCTATCTCTCTGTTAATGCAGCCTAGCACTGTGTTGGCTTTTTTGGCAGCTGCAGCACACTGCTGGCTCATATTTAAATGATTGTCCACTAGGACTCCGAGATCCCTCTCACAGTTGCTACTATTGAGCAAGGAACCACCTATACTATACCTGGGCATTTGGTTTTTCTTGCCCAAATGTAGAACCTTACTTTTTTCACCATTGAATTTCATTTTGTTAGATAGCGCCCAGCGTTCAAGTATGTCCGGATCTTTCTGTATCTTAAGCTTATCTTCTGGAGTAATAAAATATCATATTGCCATGCTTTTGTGATTAGCCAGTAAATTTCAGTGAGAGGGTCCTGAGAAACCTTGATGGTTATAAAAAGAGGTTTTAGGGTTATGTGCATCCCCTCTCTTCTACAGAAAACAAAGATTCCATGGAATGATATATCACAAGAAGATAGTGACTCTATTGCCATCTCAACAACAATGATGAGAAATGTACATGTTGGTTTATTTCTGCAATCATTACAATCCTCAACTTCCAACCCCAATGAAGTCCAAAATTTATGTTACTGAGACAGTTAAATGAGTTTTGCCCCCTTTTATGCCCTTTGTTGCCACTGTTGTTAAATGAATCACTGCAGTTATTAACTTAGTAACAGGGTCGTAAAGTGAATCTGGCTTCCCCATTGATTTTGTCAGAAGGTCGCAAAAGGGAATCACATGACCCCAGGATGGCTTCAACTGGCATAAATATGAGCCAATTTCAAGTGTCTGAATTTTGATCACATGGCCATGGGGATGCTGCAACGGTCGTTGACCATGGTTGTTTTTTCAGTGCCTTTGTAACTTCAAATGGTCACTAAACAAATGGTTGTTAGTTGAGAACCTGTATGTGAATTTTGCCATTAGGGATCTGGTCATTAAAATATCAATAGGCACAGAATCCTGGTGAGTACCCTCTATATTTGTTTTCCCCACAATAATTCAATAATTGCACTGCAGAACTAGGTGAGGTTTTGCTTTGATCATTATACAATAATGTTAAGTGTGGTCTTCACACACATTTACTGAGTAAATGACACCTAATCCATTTATATTGGAGGGGGGGGGAAGGGTCTTTTCTTGTCCAAGGTTAAACCTGCCTGTTGCTTTTGAAGACCCTGGTTTTCCAAGAGACAGTTTTGTCAGTTGCACTTCATTTACTCTCCCTTAAAACTTTTATGAGATCCTAGCCTATGTTTTCACAGGCTCAGATCTGTCAGAAAGCTGGGTAAACCACCACTTGCAAGTGGCCACACGAAAAGGCGGGGGGGGGGGGAATAAGCAGGAAATTGTGCCTGAATGATGCAAGAAGATATTTTTTAAAAGCATGGTTGAGCCACTTCTGTGCTACACAGGTTCGACTTGATTATGGGCCATCAGGTTGTTGTCCACTTTTAGCAGCCACATAGATGTTCTCTATGACAATCTGTCCCTAATATAGTGTTTAGGTCTTCCAATGGTATACTCATTGCTTATTTAACTGAGACTATCCGCCTTGTTCCTGGTCATCCTCTTCTTTTCTTCCATCTTTCCCAGCATCAGATCCTTGTCTAGAGTTAGGTCTTTGCTTAATTATCCAAACCACACAAGCTATCTAACAATAAATCAGAGAGGATATCTCTATGTACATATGCTCTTACATTCTTCACTCCTACATCCTTTACCTCTTTGATATTAAACATTTGGAACAATGGGGGCTTCCCTACTACATTTGTGTCAAGAGCACCAAAGCACTTCCAGGTTGAAAAGGTTTGCCCAGGGAATGCCCAGTTGGGGGCTCATGTCCTCCTAAGTTGCCCACCGAAGTGTTGCCCATCTATCTACTCATGGTCATCCACTTTTGAACTCTGCATGGGCTGGAGAAAGTAACGGGAGCTCACCCCTATCCCGTGGCAGCAACCGGGTCTCAAATGCGAGCTTGCTGATCATCAGCTCAGCGTTCTCAACTCATGAGTCACTGCTCTCCTTCAATGGACTCCCAGAAGGTCCAGGAGTCATTTTTACTGCTGAACTGAATCAACAATTGGGGTAATACAAATTACCTTTCAGACCCAAGTATTCCATTAAACTGACTTGGTACCAGACAGTCTCTCTCAATTCAATTATTTTTATAGTTGGGCAAGGGGAGATAAAGTTTGCGGGAAACCCTTATAGGTTGCCTTAAACTCCCAGAAGGATATAAACCAATGTAATAAAGTTTTTTTTTAATTCTAAAACATCACCTACCATAACACCAGACGAGGTAACTACACTGAAAACATACAAGAAATACACTTGCCAAGTTGTAGTCAGAAAGTGCAATGGTGCAGAAGATTGGCCTCTGGTGGAAAATTATTCGGGACCAGCACTTATCACATACAGTACAGCAGAGAAAAGAATGGAGGGAGAAATTTGGAATTCAGTTTTTATTTGGCAGCTGTGGACCAGTCTGCTTTATTTAGATCTCTTTTTGCTTTGTGCAAAGTAGCTTCTTATCATGAAGCAGCATCTCCCCTCACCTTGTTTCACGTTGTGGAGGCTTGATCTGTTCTGCTCCCGTAATCAAGTGGATTGAAGCAGGCTTACCTCTTCACTCTCAGAAGAGAGACACTGCTTCAACTTTCACTTAGATCAAAGCTCTGATGAAGTCACGCACACTTCAAAACTACACACACACCGTCATTTAGGGTGGTTGCCCAATGAAAATATCGTTAAGAAATTTCCTAATCTGGAAGTGGAACATTTTAATCCATTTCTCCAGGCTATATAGCCACATTTGATCTTTAAAAGCACATTTGTTTTACTTTAGCAGTTTTCTTCCTAACACAAAAGCATCTGAAAGTACCAAGAATGCCACCAAATGAAAGCTTCTCTAGCAAAGGTCTGGCCCAGCTCTTCAAGGACTAAAGTAAACGATCCCCTGTCCCTTCTTCCACACTAATTATGACGAAGTTTAAAAGTTTATGATAGCAATTGAAAATCTTTTATCACCCCCAGAACAGATGGCTGATAAGGCAGTTTTGGCTGACCTGTCCAATGAAGTCACCGAGGCACCTTATCTTCCAGAATTTTAATTGTCTTTCCAGAAACTCTGTAATTGGATATTGAATAACATTAGCATGTTTAATATCCAGTGAATTCGAAATGGCTTTTTTTTTTTTCTAGTTTATATTCCCGTACAAACTTTGTTATGACAAGTTGAGTTACAATTATGGCTGACATAATCAATGAAAGCTGCCTGGGAGAATATATTTACTTTTCTATCTGGGACTCCAAGCAGCCAGGGTCTTTCTTTCTCTTTTTCTTTCTTTCTTTCCAAGGAGAGGGCACACTATTAATTCTATAAATCACTTTTCAGGAGTCATTTACCTGTCTTTAGCATTGACTTCAAAGTACTACACTTACATATTTATTTATTTATTCACCAAATTTATACATCACCCATCTTCCTGTATCAGTAACTCTGGGTGATTTACAATAAAAGAGACCCACAAAAACCATACAAAAAGTCCAAGAGTCTCTCCACAAGGAACCAACCACCCCCATGGCAGGAATGGGACAATTTGCCACAGCCAACTTGTTGCAGCCAACTCAGCATGGCCTACTCACTGCGGAACAACTCGCCATGGCCACCTTGCTGCGGGATAACTCACTGCGGGACAACTTAACAGTTCTATTTAATTATTTAAAATAAATAAATTTTATTTTAATTTTTGCCATTCACATTTCATTCTGTCCCTCCTTTTGCATCCTTTCTTTAATGATTCTATTCCATCATTTCTTTTGATATTAGTGAAACTCTTGTCCCTCAGTGAGTCGTCCTGTGGCAAGATGGCTGTGATGAGTTGGCCATGGTGACTTGGCTGAGGCGAATTGTTATAGGCACCCCCTCCCCCATGGCTGCTTATCACTCTTGGATCCCCATGCTAGTTGGCTGAGCCAGAAGACCAAAAGAGTGGAGGCCAACCTTGCTTCCAGAGGTAGGAAGTTCCACAGGGTGGAGTCAATGGCAGCCAAGGCTCTCCTTCTAGATCCCACCAATCAAAATTCTTTAGTCAAAGGGGTCCACACCATGCCCTTCCTGCCAGACCAGGTGGGGTGGACCAATGTAATAGGGAGAAGACAGTTTATCTTTGTCTCAGTAAATAAGCAAAGTACCTGTAATTCTAATAAGCAGATCACCTACCAAAAGGAGGAAACATCCCAAAATACATTTATCTTTCCCATGTTAAAATCTTTAGGTATCAACGAAATGTAAAAAATATACTGATGATTAAGATTTAGATAGTGATGTTGAGCATTTAAAGCAGGTTTTTTTTTTATCGATCATACTTACTAAATTATTTTGGACTCCTACCTTATGTAATATTAAAAAAACAACAGCTACTGGTTGCTAGAAAATGAAATTATTTTTGGTGCAATATAAATTATTTATGGATTTTCAGATTTATGATTTATATTGATTATTTTTAAATGTTGGATAATATAACATTGTTTTGAATATTAATGTATTATGTTAAAGATGAACAAAAGTATATTAATGCTCCATTAATGCTGCATTTTTGGAATGATAAAGTTCAGAATAGTACTAGCCCTAAGTATTTCCCTCATGCTACTGTTATGATTCTGCTTTTGTTTAATCACAAAATTTCATAATTGCTTATATTTCCACATACACACATGTATATATATGTATGTACATATGTATATATACATACATACTATATGTGTATAATAAATATATACATATTATAATATGCATCATCCTTGCAAAAATTGCATAACTGATCCTTTAAAATAAATACCCAATGCTTTAAATAGCAACTGAAACAGAAATTGGGAAGATTAAGAAAGATCACTTTCCTCACATCATTGAACAAGTTATATTATATATTATCACTGACAAGAAATAATAATACATGCAAATATTATTTATGTCTGGTGAACCTCTTCCAACAAAGCTTTCAAAGGAAAGACCAGGACACAAAATAAAGATATAATCTAGTTCGATCAGATGAGTAAACTGAGGCAAAATATAACCCCCTTGAGGGATGAGACATCTGGATTTCCCAACTGTGCAAAATTGGAGGACAAAGTCATCTGATGGAAGGAGAACCTGAATCAGCTGGGTGAATCGTGGTTGTGGTATGATTACATATATGTGCCCTTTATAAGCAACCCTTCTGTAAAACTGATAACTGATTAAAGTATTTTAGAGCTAGGGTTAACATCTGTGAGGATGTTTCCAAGGCAAACATAATTTAACGTATTTTTTATTATTATGTGCCATCATGTCATTCAGTTCTTAGTGACGGCATTTCTCCATGACAATCTGTCCTTAACTTGGTCCTTCAGGTGCACACATTGCCACTTTAATTGAAGCCCCTCCCCCCCCGTTTTTCCTCATTTTTTCTTTCCTTCCGTGGGTCTTTACATAATGTGTCCAAAATAGGATAATTTGAGCTTGGTGATTTGTGCCTTGAGTTCATTTAGTACACATCTTCTTAACTGTAATGTGGCACAGGCAGAACGTAGCGGAAAATAGCATTCTATTTAATACCTTATTATTTCATATGACACAACAATAGGAATAACACTATATTTTTCTTATTTTTAGAACATAACATATTTTGAAATAAAACATTTTATTGTTCACAAACCTAGTCTGGGGAAACGAAATGCTTCAGAAAGCCTATGTTCTTTAAAAAATCATTTTTCAATTTTATGAATACAGCTTTGCCTCTCAAAATGGAGATAAAACATATTAGTTAAAAAAAACACACAAAAGCAAACATGATTTCATTTATTTTCATGAAACCAGGATGGGTTTTTTTTTATAGGCCATGGTCAAAATTAAGCAAATATAATGTTTCCTTCTCTCTTATTTTCTCATGTCTTCTGAATCATCCAGATCTTTTTCTTGATGTTCTCGTTCCCACCTCATTTCTTTAAGCTCTTGCCGGTACTTCCGTTCAATGAACCGTTTTTGATGGGCCATCTGAGGAAAATTATCTGAGACAAGAAGAAATATTTCATATAAATAAAAGCCAGCCAATGACATGATCTTGCCACCATCAAATATAACATTCAGCTGTTATTATTGTATTACTTAGTCAGGATAAAGAGCACTTGTTGCACATACTGGTTTGGTTGTAATCCCCTATTTACTTTGAAGTAGCCTACTGATTTATGTGCATAGGATTTATGTGAATAAGATTTACCACATTTGTTGGCAATCAGGGAATGATTTAAATAAGATTAGTCACAGTGCGACAATAAATATTGGGATCTGGTTGAGATGCCACCACAAAGCTATGGAGTATTTAACTGTATTTTCTATTTTATAAAAGTTTCCACAGAGATCCATTTGAGTTGATGACTGCTTAGAGATCATATTAGGAATGTAAGAAGATGAGTGATCCTCGTGTTCGATAAAATACTTGTTCAGCAAGCTTCTACCATAAAACATGTCAGCAGGAGGGCTGGAAAGATCCTTATGATGATGATAAAATTCTACCATAAAGCATAGATTATTAATAGATGATGCTGAGAAGTCCTGAAAAAAACCTATCATTCTTCATCAAAGATGAGAAGAGGACCATCTGGAGCTAATCAAGACAATTTTCCTCCATTACTACTATTACAGACGTGTGTGAGAGAAACAGAGACAGAGAAGCCATTAGCCTCTTAAAGACCAAAGCACCCAATCTAGAAGCCAAAATCAGTTAACACAACTGAGCAAAAGTGGTGCAAAATAAGGAGTATAAACATATCAACAATGGTGATGCCAGATGGAAGGTCACTGTGGAAAGTGTTGCCCGGGTTGAATTTTGTGCCAGAGAACAAATTGCCATGTGTGATAGATGAGCTAGTGCTGATGCTGAAACAGCTGGTGTCCTTGGGAACAGGAGACTTGACACAGTACCACCTGGGAAATGCAGCTGAAGCAAAAGGTGAAGGAAGAGCTACAGAAAGCAGAGCTGTAACGTGGTTTTTTGGTGTGTTTTTTTTTAACTCAAGAGTATCTTATTAAGTAAACCACTTCTCTGAAACAATGAAATTTTGCAGGTGAGAAAAACCATGACTGAGGGACAGATATCTCCCAGTGGGGAAGTGTCAGAAGTCTTTCTTCAAAGGGTGGATGATGCTTTTAAGAGCTCAGGTTTCATCCCAATGAACAAATGCATTTCCGTAAAAGCTGTGCGAAGAGAAGGCATTTGGGCCAATTGGTTTACAATGGAAGACAAAGCTTGGAGAGGTCGCATCTTCTGAATTTTCTCTAGAATCACCTTGAAACCTTGATCAGTCTTCCAACATTTCTGTATTGTTTAGTATGATTCAGACAAACGCATCCAGGTTAAGAATGTCTGACATCACATCAGTAGAGACTTACCTAGCCAGCTAACATAAAAACTTGTTTTTCATGAGAATCTCTGATCTGGCTTTGAAAATATATGACCTAAATTAAAGTCAAGAAGTATGCAATCTTTTTTGGCTGGGCCCTGCTTTTGGCATTTAAGGGAGCCTGATCAAATTAGGAGGTGACGTGATTTCATGCACATTTATTTGGAGTTAGTATTACTGCTCTTTGATTTAAATCAGCCCTTGGAGGCAGGCTAGGTCAAGAAACCGGCACTGCAGGGATTCCAGGAATGCCACTGTATTGTTGTAAGGTGTAATTACAGAATCTTGAAAGCTTGCCAATATCTCTCTGTCCCAACATATAGAATAGTAAAGAAAAGCAAGGCAGTTGAATTTCTTTCATTTGCTTCAGTCTCTGGACTGTGTAATCTCTTCAGGTCCTTCCTAAATGGCTTGTTGCTTCCTTCTCCAAGGTCAGCTCTAAATTCCTTTACATTGAAAAATGCCCAGTGTTAGGAATAGCTGTTTAAGGAGGCTCCAGGATCGGCCTACAATAAGGGTCCCCAACCCCTGGGCTGCAGACTGGTGGCAGTCCACGGCCTGTTGGGGACCAGGCCATGCAAGTGGTGGGCGAGAGCGAGCAAAGCTTCATCTGCGCATTCCCCTCACACTGCCGGTCCATGGAAGACAAATTTTCTTCCGAAACCGGTCCCTGGAGCCAGAAAGGTTGGGGACCCCTGGCCTACAAGACTAGAGGCAAATCTGGCTCAGAAACTTTGGATTCTGTACCCATGTTATAGGTCAGTGTTTTTCAATCTTGGGTCATTTTGACCTAGCATGCTGGCTAGGGAATTCTGGGAGTTAAAGTCCATACATCTTAAAATAGCCAAAGATGAGAAACACTGCTATAAGGAAAGAACTGTAGCATGATTTAAAAGTTCTATCCCAGGTCTCCATATCTTCCACATTCATACCAGAAAGCAAATAATTAACAGAGAACAAATGTAAAAAAAAATGAAAATCTCTCAGAAGCACATATTTAATGAAAGAAAAGCCAAGCATTTAAAATGTGGGCCAAAGATTACAAGTTGGCTGATGGAAGTAGACAAGCTCAGCTCTGATAGATAAAGCCCTGCTTCAATAAATAAAGGCAGGCAACTTCTGTCAGAGGTTTCAATAAGATGGAGAGTTACACAGGATTGTAATACAAAGATTTAGGTTCCCATTTGGCAGTAGCTTGTGAGTTTTGCCATCAGTCTTACAAGGTGAGCACACTGCCCCCATCTAACAAAATAGTGACTTTATTTTAATCACTATACCTAGATCATCAATGTCAAAGGAATACTTGCATGGGCTTAAGTGCTTTGCTGGAGCCAGGCCAGAGAGCTCTTGTACTTTACTTGACTGAGTCCCTGACTATTGGATCTGAAATATGAATGCTTCCAAGGGATTATGATGATAAGGGGAGAAAGCTAGACATAAAAGTTGCGCAGAATAGCAAGCAAGCA
Organism: Azemiops feae; assembly: GCA_023970755.1. Classification (NCBI taxonomy): domain Eukaryota; kingdom Metazoa; phylum Chordata; class Lepidosauria; order Squamata; family Viperidae; genus Azemiops; species Azemiops feae. The sequence continues at coordinate 1,105,886 of JALGBA010000062.1, read as the reverse complement.
TATATATATATATATTTCCTATCTCAGCTTTCACCAACATACAAGTCAACTTCAAATGGCTCATCTCCTGCAAGTGACATTTCTCAACAGGGAGAAAAGATTTTATTTAAAATCTTTGGTTCTTTCTCACAATGCCCTCATTCTATATGTATGCACAGTATGTACTGTATGTAGCCTAACCCTTTTGTCAACATCAATGGCTCCCTCAGGCTGAAGCCAACAACTAGCCCATCTTCCAAAGTAATCCTCTGCAGATGTTTGCTCGTCTTTTTCAAGCAAGTTTCCATGATGGTTGCCTGGGGCAGTGTTGCACCGGATCCAAGTTGTTGCTCAACTCCATGATAAACTATTACAAATGCTGGGCAAACTTTTACAGGCTGTGAAAATGACCCCGGGGGACAGAAGGGGAGCTGCAGCTTATAAGGACAACAATCAGACAAGAGATGTCTCAGTCCACAGAAGTGGGGGCAGGGGTGGGGGGTGGGTAGAAAGTTTTCTCCCTGAGTCTCAGGAGGGACTCTTCCTTGTTCTCTGGAAAGCGAAAACAAGGGAGGGGAGAAGAGCTTTCAGAGTTACAAGGTTGTTTTTCTGTCATCTTAAAATAAAGGAAGTACTCATGATTTTGATTTTTGGTTTGGACTATCTTGAAGGGCTGACACAATCTGAGCGAGTGGCAATCAAATCCCGACCTGTATGAAAACAGGAGTCTGTACAGGAAGTCCTTGACTTACAACAGTTCGTTTAGTTTAGTTCGTTCAAAGTTACAATGGCACTGAAAAAAATGACTTTTGACTGTTTGTCACACAACCATTGCAACATCCCCATGGTCATGTGATCAAAATTGAGATGCCTGGCTGACTTATGACTGTTTTTCACACAACCATTGCAACATCCCCATGGTCATGTGATCAAAATTGAGATGCTTGGCAACTGACTCATATTTATGACGGTTGCAGGGTCACGTGATCACCTCTGGCCACCTTCTGACAAGCAAAGTCAATGGGGAAGCCTGGTTCACTTAACAACAACAACAACAACAACAATTACTAACTTAACAACTGCAGTGGTTCACTTAAAAACTGTGGCAAGAAAGGCTGTAGAATGGGACAAAACTCACTTAACAACTGTCTCACTTAGCAACAGAAACTTTGGGCTCAATTGTGGCTGTTAAGTCGAGGACTACCTGAGGTCAATGCCTACTGGCAGACCCGTGCCTAAAAACCAACATGAAGTTCAGCATCAGTTGTGACTTCAGAGATAGTAGAACATAAAACAGTTTGTTCCACTAGTCCAGGGGTAGGCAACCTTGGCTCTTTTATGACTCGTGGACTTCAACCCCCAGAATTCCTGAGCCAGCACGGCTGGCTCAGAAATTCTGGGAGTTGAAGTCCACGAGTCATAAAAGAGCCAAGGTTGCCCTACCCCTGCCCTAGTCAATAAGTTGTGTTACTAACAGGAATGATAATAGTAAACAACGCTGGGGCAACATATTTCATTTGTTCACTTTAACCTGTATTTCCCCTCTGTTGCACACACTGCCTACAACTCCTCCCCAGAACAACTCTGTAGTAATTTCCAAGAAACCCTCTTACATTTTTCCAGTGCATCCATTGCTGCACACATCTCCGCTTGCTGAATGCTGCAAAAAGAAATAAATAAATTATGACAAATGTAATTCAGAAGCAAGTTACAGCTTCCCAGAACTGCTGTGCAGTAACTAATTTTTCAAATAATTACTGGCAGTTGTTACCATAAAAACTCTTCCAGTCCCCCACCCCCACTACATACATATACATTACTGCTTTGCGGAGAGTTATTTTAAAAACAAAGATCCATGCTGTTAAACATCACCCTTCAAAATTCTTTGGCAATTTGTTTTAACAGAGCAATTAAAAGTCATTTTAAAAAAAAAAAAAAAACATTGTCAACTTTGAAAATGAGCATGGCTGCGGACATCTTCCTTATTCATTTTTGGTTGACATATCCAGCAGCAAAAATGGATAGCAACATTATAGCCCATTTCTTCCCAAAGCACTTTATTTTATTATTTTAATGTTATTCTTAACATTAGTATGCTTTGTGCAAAGTCGATGACAAGTGAAAAATCTTTTAAATGTTATTTATTCTGCAGATAGCACTTGGCATTTACCGTGTAGAGAACTTTAAGATGTTTTTCCCATTCATCTTACTGAAATCATTTTCCGATAAAATGGACAATCAGGTTGGAAGATACCAATCGGTTTATAGGTTAGACTGAACTATCATTGAGTCTAGATCTAGCTGGGCCTTGACATCAAGCTGGAGAAGGCAACTGTAAGCTAAAACTAAACCACAACTGTGCTCACACTTCCAGCTTATCAATTTGCTGCATTCTTTGAAAAGAACTTGTGGATATTGGAGTATCTTTCCAAGCATTCAAGCATTAAACAGGGTGACTCTTCTCCAGTTTTCCATATATTACTCCTTTACTGGACACTGTGTCCTACCTCTCCCCAATGAAAATTCTTTCCCTCGCTAACGATCATTCTTTTTAATATGCCCCCAAACACAATTTCAACACATTAAAAAAATGGAGTTTAGGACTTTAAAAAAAATGTTTGACAGTACTGACTGGCACATTATCTCTTGACCTTTTGGCACTAAGCGAAGTCACCAGAAAGAATATTTGATGACTGAAAAGGTTCTCTAAGGAACAACATGAATTGAAACTCAGTATTGTGTCCAGTTGTTGCTTTATGCCACTAACAGGCACACTTCCCCATTCTCACCTTGGATGCCTGACACTGAGAATCAGTGTGCCTGTGCCTCTTAGACTGTCTTGATCCCAGGTTAAGATGCACAAAAGGAGAATTCTAAAATTCACTTTTTTAGAAGTCCTATCTAATACGTCAGTGAACATCATATAGCTCTCTTTACCCATTTTCATTGGAGAGAGAATCAGACAGGCAGTCAGAGATGTAGAATATATAAGTATTTAAACATTTTACGTACCTTGGTCCCTTCCCACATCCTATTCTCTCGCCTTTGAAATAAACAGCCACGGTGTATGTCCTTGCATGAGAAGGCCCAACTGTTTGCAGTGTTCTAAGCCACAGAGACAGACAGCCAAAAAAACAAACAGGACTGAAAACATTCTCTCTACGACATCTGAACAGAAATGCAACTATTTTAACAAAGGTCACAGCATATGGATGGAACCCTGACAGATTATTTTATGAGGCAATGCCATCATTTAATTAGGGAATATTTATGTATGCTTGATGCAGAATTTTCCCTCTGTCAATCAATAATTGCTCCTCTTTCTGATATAACCTTCCACTCTATATACATAGTTACGCCGTTAACATCAACTGCATCATATATTTCCCGATTTCATGCTTCAATTTTATAGTCAATTACCTTCCTCTTCGCCACAGCCTTACTTCTTATTTGAAAAGGATGGAATATGCCCTTAATATTTTGCCCTTGACCCAAAAATATAATCTTAAAACGATGAAACATCTTGACATTTTTCGCAGCCTTTTCCCCATACATATGCTAAACTGGTACTTCCTGTTCTAACAGCAACCGTTTTGCTAAACATCAAAAGAAAAAAAAATCTGTTCCTATCATATCTGAACACAGCATTTCTAGGAAATTACTTAGAAAGCAGGTAGGAATGTTCACCAATGTCTCCTACAACTTTGGGCAATGCCGGCTGCACCTGCAGAAAGGTACTGGGTGAGCTTAAAAAGCAACAGCATGCCCGATGCGATCATAGTGGAGAAAGTGAGAAATTGAATGTACCTGAGACTATCAATGTCTACTGTACTTACAGCCATCACACTGCCTACTTGCATAAACCTTCGTGACTATATTTCCAATGGTTTAAACTGAATTTGAGATCCAAAATGTAACAGTACACTTTGCTTTTATCAGAGCAAATAATTCCTTCTTTGAACAAAGGGCATGATAACCCGAATTCCAGTCATATGGGAATATTTTTCTTTAAAAAAAAAAAGGGGGGGGAGTCACAAAGTGATAATGTAGGTATACAAGTCAATCTCCTTACTTATAAAGAGGAATATCTGGCTCCTTCCCTTCTGTTCTGAGAGTTAAACAGCATTGCTGGAGTTGGGACTTTGGATCATTCCAATCCTGATTTAAGATGAATTCCTAAAATGGACCAAAAAAAAAAGAAAGAGGAAATAATAGACTGGAAGTAGGAAAATACTTTAGGATTTTTTAAAAAAAGCCTTTTCAAATGCTATTTTCTCTTAGTATAGGTAGGTTGCAATTTGTGCGTGTTTAAATAATGCAACATTTGATTTAGTGTGATTGATAAATTGATACCAGGTCATGTTTAATGCAAGCCTAAATCCAGTTAACTAAGACTAACGCAACTGCAGTTGACGCTAGCGCATGCACAGTTGCCATTATGGGTGCAGATGTTGGGGTTCTAGATCAGGGGTCTTCAAACTGGGCCCTTTTATGACTTGTGGACTTCAACTCCCAGAATTCCTCAGCCAGCGTGCCTGGCTGAGGAATTCTGGGAGTTGAAGTCCACAAGTCATAAAAGGGCCAAGTTTGAAGACCCCTGTTCTAGATGTTTTAGTTTGTACAAAATGGAGAAAAGGAAGGTTTTGTTCAAGGGAAGCTCAAAAAGAAGAGGCTCATTTTGAAGAAGTACAGCAGAATACAGGAGACAGCAATTACTCTTTCGATATAGGTTTATCCACTTTTAATGTTGTTCAGCATTTCATTAATAAAATATAAAAAAAAATATCTGTAAAAACTTTGCCTATTTCCATTGAGCTGGAAGCAATTACCCTATTTTCCATAGAAATGTCACTCTGAATAGTGCAAATTCAAATCATGTGATCTCTTCATGGGATTCATTAACTGCACTAATCAAGACCTATCTGTATCTAAGCCACGAATGTGAGAGAACAGAGATTTAAAACCTATTATTATTATTCAGGACACCGAGGGCAAAAATCTAGGATTAGCTGGAACTCCGTAGCAAAGTCACCTTTTTAGCTGTGTAACACATACTATCGCTCTGAGACTTACTTTCAATCGTGGGAAAAAGCACACGTTCATGAAGGTGTGGACGTATTCAAGATCTTTATCTATGTACAGAGCAGCGATAAAGGCTGAGAAAGAAGGAATAACCGAACATTAATGAATATTATTTTCTTTCAAATTCACATTAATATTTCTAGAGAATCTTTTGCAAATATTCCAAGTCAATGGTGATCTACAATGGTATATATTAAGACATCAAAAAAAAAAATACACAGTTGGGTGAGAGGTGTTTTTACCATCTTGGGAAGAAGGAAAGACTACGAGGAGGAAAAAGGTAGCAGGGATATTAATGTCCACACCATCCACAAAAGATATATGAAAGACATGAGTAAAAATAGGTAAAAATAAAATGAAAAGCCAGAGCAGATAATTGGTTTACTAATATGTTTTTTTCAGATATAAACAGCATGGAAATAACTTGTGTCTTTCACTTCAAGCAATTCACACACATCAAAGATTTATGGAGGGAGCTGTAGGAAAGCTTGTGCTTTTAGCACTTGCCATATCTACACAGGAAAGTGTGTTTCTGCCCTAAAGACGTGTGTGTGTGGGAGTGCCTCTAAGGATTGACAGGTATAATAAGGGTTATACTCACAACTGGATTTTTTTTTTTTTTTGACTCTGTTAGAACAGAATAAGGCACAATGCTACAATCTCCATCTAAGGTTGGCTGGGAGAAACACGGGATGGAAATGTGCGTAATGTCCTCGGTCTAAATCAGTGTTTTTCAAATTTGACAAATCTGAATTATGGTAGTAGACATCCAAACTTCTTAAAGTTGCCATGTTTGAAAAAAATACTTGTCTAAATTACAAACTGATCAAATTATTTTCAGTCAGTATTTTAGTCCATGTATTTTAATGGAGATGACTCTTCAACCTAGTGTCCTTGGTATAGTTTGGGACTACAACTAATTGAGCATTTTTGGGAATTATAGTCCAAGTGCTTTTAAGAAGGCACTACATTGGGAAAACCAGATCAAGCTGTTGTGTTATTGATCCACTATGAATATTTTCTTTTTTGAGTGAGGAGTGGGCATTCAAACTCTTAAAATGGGAGTTCCACTGAAAATCAGTCAGACTCTACTGTTTAATAGACTTCATTCCTGGAAAAAAAATAGCAAACAAACATCCCGCTAAACTTAGCAATATTTCAATATCGGACTATGTTTTTTTTCTTGCAGCTGCTGCTGTTTTATATTTACACTTTTTTTTTTCTTGCAGCTGCTGCTGTTTTATACTTACAAAACAAATTTCTCCCAAATTGGCCTTCCCCATCCTTGCACTCTCAAGAGTGTGTTTTGGCTTAATTTTCAATCAGGTTGCTATCCTGACATATCAGATCAACTATCAGGTCAAGAAAGTTATTTCTAATCCCATTAATAGATTCTTCCACTTTTGTTCCTGATACACTAATAGGCAATACCTTCCTACTCTTTTCACAACTGTCTCTTCTCTCTTAACATGCTATCTGCCAAGTTTCCACTAACAAAAGTTTCACCTTCCAGCCTAGTTCTGTTTCAGAAAAGAGTTTGAGGCAGTTGGGTTAATTCAAGGTCACTGAGTAAACACATCATCCTTCTCTATTGCGGTATAGCCTTTAACATAAATTGAAAACTGGATCAATGAAAAATGCCAAGATCTACACAAATTAATTAAGAAGCAATTCTGAAAAACTAGACAAAGAGACAGCTCTTCAAATCCCATTGTTTAGCCAGGAGACTATAAGTTTTTAGAAATAAATCACAGCAAAGCACACACTCTCAGAACCTTGGCCATAAATTATGATTGTTTGTGAACTACTTCCATTTACTAAAAGGATCTGGCAAGAGACACTGGGCCCACTCAACTCACAAAATATATTAAAATGCTCTGGATAAAGATTACCTTTTGGGCCTGATATTTATTGCCGCTTGCACGGGAAGAACAACTTTAAAAAAAAAACACCAAACTTAAAATTAAGAAAAAGGCGATGTTCCATTTGCAATGTGGGTTTTCATCACAGTGCCTTTGGAAGCAATACTACTTACAAAATTATAAATTGATTATATTTCAAATCAAAGAAGGGAGACAATTTTTCGCTTTGTTCCTTTAGCTGGGGGTATCTAAGAGCAGGCGTTGTAACAATGGAAAGCAATTCATTTTCTAATGTAAGTTATACAGATGTAGTACTACACATTTTAGATCGTCAGGATGGCAGTTAGTGGCAACACACCTATATTGTAAACAAACTTTCTTTAAGCCACCACCTTAGAGGTTCTTTGATCTGGTTCTTGCCTTTAACTGTTGCTGTACCACCTGTACCAGTAAACAAGTTTTGAAAATTTATTTAGCTATCAAACCACTAGAAAAGGAAAATGAGTTAGTAGCAGTAGGACTTACATTCCAAAAGATCAGCTAATGTTTTTGTTCGCAGTGCCACAGGCCGTTTGGTCTTATCGTTAGTAATGGCAAACTCCTGCATGCCCAGTTCTTCTGCCACTTTGGCTTGTGTTCTGTTGTTGACCAAAGAGCTTCGCAACAACTGCCAAGACAAGAGACTCCACTCAGGTTAAATGTGCATGCAATTCTGAGCAGCCATACCCAATTTTTAGCCTAGATCAGAGGTGGGGAATTATGGCTCTTTTATGACTTGTGGACCAACTCTCAGAATTCCTGAGCCAGCATGAGCCATAGTTCCCCTTCCCTGGCCCAGATACATAACATGTTGCTAGCCTTTGCTTGACTAAACAAAAACAAAGAAATGCTATCGTTTATCTGGTATAAACACCTCCTGTTTTCTTTTAAAAGAAGGCACAAATAGAAATGAGGTGTACACTCTTATCCCATTCCCTCTTTCCTCAACCTCATGTTAATAGGAAAGGACTGCCACATTCATCTCAGTGCATACTTTCAATCAACCTGTAAGGGGCAGAAGAAAAAGGGTAGGATTCAGGTACTCCCAAAATATACAGGTGTTCCCTTTCCTGGCCTGAGAAAAGCAGAATGATATGTGCTGATTGTGCAATACTTTTATTTATCATAAATGTCAGGCATTCTATCCGCATTGTATATGTTCTCTTTTTATTAAGAAAGGCAAAACCTAATGTTATTTGTCTTGGTACCCAGTCAACAGAAGTTCCTCCCAACTCTTTTAAGATTAGCCACAGTTTAGACCAGTAGTAGCCAATAATGTTGAGATAATATTAGTTACCCAGAGAACCAGGGAATTTGCCCAATTGCAAAAGAGATGACCCAGTAAGTGAGACCAATCATGTAATACCAATTGATTAAAAGATAGATTGGTGAGGTTGATCCTTCCCATCCTCTCTAGCTGTCCTCCTCAAACAGACACTTTGAAGCCCCAGATTATCTTTTCTGGACAGGTGATGGACACATCTGCACATAAAGCTATGGACTACAGCCATTCACATCCCTTTAAAAGAAATCTAAGGAAGTCTATCACCCTTGTGTAGAATCGAAGGAGATTCTTGACAATGCTGTTTAGTTTTTAATTCTGACCAAAATTAAAACAATGTTTATTTTTTAAAATAGTTTGAATGAAGGCTTGAAAACAAGAAATTTTCTGCTGTTATGTTGGTACCTGAAGGCACTATGTTAGGCACATCATATTAATCTTTTCATCTGTATCCCAAATTATGCCTCGCTGTAACTCAAGGTAATGGAACCAGCCCAGCTGCATGAAATGCAATTTAAAAGTGAATTCTTGTGATTGTGGTTATCATGAAGCACTTCACTGAGTCTGAACAACAGTGGCCAAATCATGGTTAATCAAAGCAAAACTTTTTTTCTTTCTCCTCACAGGCATGGGAGAAAGAAGCACAAGTGAGGATTATCTAGCGTCATTTTGTAACTGCTTAGCCACAGTTTAATATCACACTGAAAGTAATCCATAGTGTGCCCTGCTACTTGCATTCGAAACAAAGAGAGCTACTTAATGACTTGCTAATTATGAAAGTATCTAAGAATACTGTTCCCAGCTGTTAAAGTGAAGTTGCAAAACTTCGCAAGCTGAACTTTTATTATTTCCATATTTGATTTTGTAAGTGTTATTATGGTTTTGGCTAATTGAGCAGAAATAGTTTAAAAACATATAATCCTCTTATACTGGACAAATGAGGTGGTCCCCAATGTGTCCACTGTAAGAAGATAGCAGGGTTTTTTTTTGGGGGGGGGAGTGTTTAAAGAAATGCAGCCATCTATGAGACTCAAGAACTAGTTGACAGGGGGGGGAAAGGCAAATGTGCTAATTAGCAGCAATAACTTTCCAAAAGAATAAGCACATGATATTCTTGGGATTATTTCTGCTGTGAATCAAAGCAAAAATGTTGAAATTTGCATAGGATATGAAGAGTGGATGAGTAGCTAAGAAGGTGAAATTTCTGCAGAAGACTTAAAAGATATGGGTGGTATTTGAAAAAGAACATAGTAATACTGTGACATGGAAAGTAATGTGTACATGACACAGAAAAGCAAGCTTTGGAAAAACGGTTTCCAATTGATTCAATGAAAAACACAATTTGGAAGCGTCACCTTGTCAGTAAGGAAGTAGCATATAACGTATTCACAAATTGGATGGAACTATAACACCAATCATAGTGAATAAAAGATCTTGGATGCAAATGAGCTCAAGGGAATCAAAACAGAAAGGGAATAGGGAGAGATGTTTCCACTTTCAAACAAAAAAAGTGGGTGTTAAAATTTAAACTGTCTAGAGGTTCAAAGATCATACATCTGCTTTTTTATCTTTTTAAAGGATAGTGATCGTGAAGGAGGATGGCTGATGAAGGGATATTAAGTTTTTAGGGTCTCCTAAGAGGACAGGGGGTTAAACTAGAAGACCTCCAAGGTTCCTTCCAACTCTGTTATTCTGTATCTATTTACACTCTATCACCAAACTCTTAAAAATGATTGTCTCTTTTAATGAAGAAAAAAAACTTTGCACTTTCTAAGTAATGCAAAGATAGTAAATTGTATCTTAGCATCTCAAGTCAAGGCTAGGCATACTAGACGGTTTGAGGTTAGGAGTAGTCCTTACTTATCAACCACTTGTTTCGTGACTATTCAAAGTTACAATGGAACTGAATGAGTTGGACTTATGAGTGGTGTTCAAGTTCTGGCTGTTGCAGAATCCCCTCAGGCCTGTGAGTGTGATACCTGGGCCTGCATTTCCAATTGTTGCAATGTCTTCGGTCATGTGATCAAAATTTGCAACCTTTCCTGCCAGCTTCCCACAGGCAAAGTCAAAGGGGAACCCTGCAGGCCTTGCAAGCCATGGTTATGTGAGCTTCTCATGACAGTGCACAATTTTCTTAACAATGGCAACCAGAAATGTAGCACTACTGTCATTAGTTGGCACAGTCACGTAATGTTGTGCTTTATGACAGTGCTGCTTAGCAATGAAGTTTCCAATCCCAAATTACCATTGTTAAGCAAGAATATTGGTAATCTCATAATTTTTGCCATTAGCACTGCTGAGGCCAATAAAAGAGGAAGTGTAAGTACCTGGAGGGTCAAAGCCTGATGAAGACACAACCAGCACACCCACAAATTGTTTTGTAACCCCTTTCTGCCTGCTTTGGGCAAATGATGAAATAAAAATGAAGGATCTTAAGTCAGGATTAGTAGAGGACAGAGAATGAGAGGGGAAAATAATACACGAGGAAGGGAAAAACGCACTTTGGACACGTCCTTTTTCTAATTTGATTTTATCTATTTTTCATCTAAGAGATGTGTCTCTGTAGTTCCTAAAATTCATAACCCCCCTAGAAATTGTGCATCCACATCCTAGTGCAATGGAGAGCACTATTTTTATACTCAAGGGAACCACAGGGATTCCTAGTTGCATGCACTTATTCATTCACATATATGTGTGCGTTCCTTTTTTCCACATATAGCCCATTATTCATCCTTCTGCCTCTTTTAGCCTTTTTGCTTCTTGAAACATACTGGAGATTGCGGATTTCTAGAATATTTGATTTCCTGCCGCTAACGGCAGCAGAAAAACCAACCGTCAATAACCTTCAAGCTTTTTATGGATCTTCAGCCCCCAGTTCTTGTAGGTGACAATCATATGCAACCTCTAGAATGTAGGATTGTTCACCTACAGCTTAGCTTACTAATCAGGAAGAAAGCTGGGATCAGGCTAGAAAACTTCATAAAGTTGCTGCTTGAACTATTAGCCCCCAAGAAGCAAGAACAGCACCCCATATTAATGGCCTCCGTTGACTTCAATTGCTTTCGCTCTCCTGCAAATGAACTAGAATTACCTCTAGTTTTTAGAGGAATAACTTAATCACCACGGTTATTAAAGCTATTGATTTGTTTTAAAGAAGAGATAACATCACACCCGGACTCCATAAATCACATTTCCTTGATTGTGGCAGGATCCACATTTTCAAATTAACAGAACCTTATTAAGAGCAAGTAGAGGGGTGAAGTTGCGGATATTCAGTTAAGCTCAGAATAATTCACTTGCTGTTTTCACAATGTTCTTTTTTTCTCTGTTTCTGCCCATAACCAGACTATCCCAGTTTTACTCCTGCCAAGAATAGATGGGATGATACTCTTACCGTCAAGTGGCCTTCATGATGATCAGGGAAATGTATGAATAAGTACTCGGTGGCCACCAACTGCATTATGGAATCACCCAAAAATTCCATCCTCTGATTATGGCCCCTGAAGCAGGAGATAAAGGAAGGCAGAGATTATACAGAGAAGGGAACAACACTACCTTGCTTTAGCGCTGGATATTTTTAAAAAGGCAGAACAATACACTCGTGATCGTATCATACAGTTTAAGACAATACACAGTATATTTGTATTTGCTAAATATGGGTTTTCGTGGGAGAGCAAAGGGGAGGCAAATGACGAAACTTATTTAATGTCACCAAGTGAATGTTATGATTATGCAGGTAATTGCAGCATTTCTGTGATGCCACTGTGCATAGAAAGTCATTTTGGCAATATTGCAGGTTGCCGCAAATCCCACTACTGCCGGGTAAGACAAAACAATGCTTTTAGATTGTCAGAACTAATAAGGGGGAACCACTATAAATTTAGCTATGAATCACTCTATGAAAACATAAATTGTAGGAATTGAGGGGGGGATGACATCAAATGTCCCTGTGCAAAAACATTTGTTTGACTATGGTTCTGCATAAGTAAAAGAACTCTGGATACTTTCCGCTTTGGTTCTTCTGCACAAATCAGGTGATTTGATTTTTGCTTAATTTGAATGAAACGAAAAATTGTAGCTAGTTAAAAACAGAAGATTCAACCTATGCCAGGGCCAGAAGCAAACTTTGTGTAGTTGAGCATATCAATAAGCAAGAATGTTGTTTCTTGTCCTTCAATATTTATGTCATAAAAATCTCAACTAATCTGGAACAAATAAGCTTACAAATCTGGCAAACCATAGATGTTTTGGTAAGACCTCTAAGGTCAGAGGTTTTGAAAAATCTGAACTGGGGAAACAGCTGTAGACCAGCACCACCCCACTCTCTCTTAAGGAAGAACATCAGCCACTCAGCTTTCCTGCAGAAAGAAAGTGCAAGATATCTATTTGGGAGGGGAAAAAGTAATAATCTCACAACGTCAGATGGTTAAATCCCACTGTTCTCAAAGTGAAAGCCCGTGCCAAGAGGCGAACGTGAGTAAAAAGTACTCCAATTGCATCCTCAAACTCAGTCAATTTCTGGAGGACAGGAGACGTCTCAATTAGCTGTCTGTCAGTGTTAGATTCTTGCAGCTGTAAATCAATATTAAACAATGAGGACAACAAATTAGTTTTAGAGGAGAAATTTAGAGCTGAATTCAGAAAGCAAATGAAGAAGCTTGATTAGGTACTTTACATTTTATTTTGGCAATATGAGTCTTAATCACCACACAGCCGATATTTTGGTAGCTTGCAATGCTATCCTAATAATACCATTGGCCAAAGATCTGCATTTGGTAGGTCCTAGGAGACATGTCTTCTCTGCCTCAAGGACACCCTCCTGAAATTAGATTAGTTCCATCCCTTTAAATATTCTGGAAGGCCCTCAAGATCTGGTTATGTGACCAGGCTTGGGGCTTCCATGGAACAGGAGACTTGACTAGATGGTTCTATTGTTGAGGGGGAGGTGTCATTTTTTATTTTCCCTTCATTTTGGAGATTTAGGATATCTATTACTACCATTTTTGCATTTGCATTCGTTATTACGTTTTTATCTATTGTTATGCAACAGTAACTGTGAGAGGGACCTTGAAATGCTAAGCAGAACTAGTTAGTAGTTGGGATAGGAGACCCTCAAAAATATCAAGGCTAGACTAGGAAGGTGAAAAAATCCTCCTGGAACAAAGCAACAACCAGGTGCTTTTATAGTGTTGCCAAGAGAACAATGTGGCAGTGACTATGAAGTCAACCCAGTCATCTCAGCCTGAAAGAGATTTTAATCTATCTTTGACTACAGGAAGATTCAATAACCTATGAACATGTATAAACATAATAGTTTCAAGAGTTCTCAATTTTTTTCTTCAGGGTCCTCATGTGTTCCAAGTCTGCAATTTTATTGTTAATAGCAAAGGTCCTATTCTCCCATGCTTATAAATACTTTGCCTTTTTAACTATTGCCATGTTTTATTAACACTCCCAGCTGATTTTTTCTTTCTTTCAGCAATGTTGTTAACTATGTTATATTTTTCCCCCCAGTAGCCCAGGGATTACCTGCATGCTGAATTTTTTTTTAAAAGATATAATCAATGAATCTCTCCTTTTTTTCCTACAAAAACTTATTTCAAAAGGTTTTATTTCACTGTAGAAAATCTCTGCCTATTTTCTTTAATATTTTCCTATTAAATTATTTTAGCTGGAAGCTAGCAAGACTGCTTGCTGAAAGTGTGAAAATAGGATGCTCAAACTTGGGGATATTGCAGGAACTTAATTGCATTTTTTAAAATAGGACCTTGTTCCACTTTTGTTAAAATTAGCTTTTCTAAGGGCGAAACTGGAATGTGGGGAACGTTTCAGTTAGTGGTATGATTTTACAAAAGTATTAGAGATAAACAATGCAATGCTCCAATAAACGATAGGACTTACCCATCTTTATAACACATTGCCAACATTCTGTTTAAAGTATATTGACGTATCCATATGCAAACCATAGAAATAAAATTTTTTAGGAGGTTGGCAGCAATCATGACAAAGAATAGTAGACAAAAATTCATTCTTTTTAAAAAAAAAAAAAAATTCCTTATTTTTAACATCTATTTTGGCTTATTCATCTTCAGAAAAAAAAACCTAAGTATTCATACCATAACTGTGAATAACATACTCCATTTATATCTTGTATCTTTCTGCCCAGGGATACCAAATTGCATATGATTGGCCATCAAAGATGAGTCCATTAAAGAACATTCCCCAAAATTTGCAAGAGCTTTGGAAAGAAGTTCTTTTATTCTGTCTTTCATTCTATATTTGAGAAGGTGGAAGACATTTTTTTTTCTTGCCTGCCTTGGAGATAAAGGAAGAATCAACCTTCTCAGGAGAAGATGAGGGAATAAATTCCTTCATGAGGACATGTTGCCAGCTCAGAAAAGAATCTTCTTCAGAGAACTGCTTTCTATCTGTTTCTTGTTTCAGCAGAAGAAAGTTCCAGCTGAGATGCTGACAGTCTTCATGAATCCCAAAGGAATCAGGTGACATGAAAAGGCCACAAATGTGCCCTGCCTCCATGAGCCTTTGAAATTTGTTGCATTTTTCCATCTGGAGAAGTCTCACGGTGAGCAAAGTTGCCAGCTTATTCTCTCCCTGTGCCACCAAGCTGGTGGTCTTCCACATGGCTGCCTCGTGACTGACATCTGCTTGCCCAATTACGGCCTGTTTGCCTGTCTCCTCTAAAATCCTTGCCTGCCTTTAAGCCCAAGCGCTTGACACTTATTAACTACAAAAAAATTCACAAAGGCCATGTGTGCATGTGAAATGCTCAAAGATGTCAACACAATAAAAGGCATCCTTAAACTGTTCTGAAATTCGTTAGTGAAAAGAGGGACACTTACTTGCAGAGGGTGTAGCGGATAATTAAGCCATACTTCCCGCAGGTCCTGCAAACGTGGAGAGATGCTTTTAAAGCTCAAGGGAACCGTTTAACAAGTTCCACATTGCTAAATAAAATGTCATTCTGCAAAAGACTGAAATGGCTTAAAGATGCTGACTCGGCTTCTTGCAAATTCAATAGTGCTGGCAAACTCATTTTTAAAAAGCAGGCATTCTTTGTTCAAACTGCCTGTAGTGCTTCCATTTAGTTCATGTCAATTAGGTAGAGGGAGAACACACACCGTTCAGGAACTAAATAATGGGTTACTTTTTTCTTTTCTTTTTTTTTTTTGCTTAAAGTTCTCTAACTAAAAATTTGGGAGTTTCATTCCAGCTAAAGGAAAGGAAAGAAGAAGCAAAACCTCAAGACAAATTAACCGAAAGTGAACATGTAGCACAATTATATTTTGCACATCACCCCACACGCATGAGACCAAAAACTTACAATCAATAAAGAACTATACATGTTGGTCATTCCTCCTAATGCTTCTCTCTTGCAACATACAGGTAGTCCTTGACTTACAACAGTTTGTTTAGTGACCGTTCAAAGTTACAATGGCACTGAAACAAAGTGACTTATGATTATTTTTCCACACTTATGACTGTTGCAGCATCCCCATGGTCACGTGATCAAAATTGACAACTGGTTCATATTTACGACGGTTGCAGTGTGCCGGGGTCACGTGATCCCCTTTTGTGACCTTCTGACAAGCAAAGTCAATGGGGAAGCCAGATTCCCTTAACAACCCTGTGACTGACTTAAAACACCTGCACTGACTCACCTAACAAATGTGGCAAGAAAAGTCGTAAAATGGGGCAAAAACTCACTTAACAAATTTCTCACTTAGCAACATAAATTCTGGGCTCAACTGTGGTCGTAAGTCGAGGACTACCTGTTCTTGGCACGCAATTTGCATGGGAGAAGTCACGGGTTGAGGGAAAGCCTTCATCCCAGCCTTTATTCACTGCCAATTCCCTGCATCTCAGCTCAGCTGCATTTCCACATTCAACAAGATGCCTGTACACATCAGGAGATCTAGATGCTGATGGCTGGAAAGCATAACTTTTGATACGATCTTCTGAAGCAAACTTACTTAAGTGTGTAAGCTTACACTGGTTTACAGTTTCTGATTTTCTTATAGCCAGCAACCTATGATGTTTTCTACTTCTAAATGTTGCCTTTCCATCAGGAATTCAAGAGTTGCACAATTACCTTTAGGTTGGACTAAGAAATAAGCCCTCAAAATCATCCCGTGAATTTCCATGGCTACAGATGAGCCTGAACCAGCCTCCACAGCCTACTACTATCTCACCTTGGTCTCATTTACCTTTTTCTTCTCATTTGTTCTCTTTTCACTTATGTTCTCTTCAGCACTGTCAATCAGTTCCCCCACCCCACCCCATCCCGGTCAATCCTCCAAATAAATTATGTCAGATATGTGAAAGATTGTCTGGATCTAAATTACCAGACTTTGCGACCACTGGGCGCTTCTTCTGAGCAAGAAAGGGAAACTTGCTACAGGATAGTCTTTACAGCAGAAAACCAGACCTAGGCGTAATAACAATAATCTTTTACTTTTATTTTGCTAGAATGAGGCATTATATTCTGAGAGGCAGGATTCTTTTCCATTTTCCTTTGAAGCACTTGATTTGAAGCACTACAGAAAAGCAGAAAACACGATTGCAAGGTATAATCAAGACAGAAATGAAGTCATACCTTGTCGTTAAAGAGCAAACGTCCAAACAATTGTTTGGCTTCTTCAAGACTTCCCTCCAGGTAAACTGCCCCTGTGTGAGAGAATGTGCCACAGAAAAAAAAAAGCCTGTATTTAGATCCATTTAAAGAAGCAAGTTGCAAACTTGGGGCTGTTAACATGTGTGTTTCAGTTTCACTTACCTGTAAATTTAGAAGATAAGGGACTGTTTCATATTCATCTCACTCATAATAGCTAGAAAGGGTAAGAGGTTGGCAGTAACTAGGTCTCACCCATGCATGAGATCTGTATCCACAGTGATTTTTGCTACACGTACGTGGCAAAAATAGAGCAAGCATCCATGAACAGGTGCGGTCTTGTTCAATTCATATGCAAATTCCCTTAAATCTATTGCAAAGTCTTTTCTTTGCAGGGAAAAATATTTTTGCTTTTTAATTTCCCCCTTAAAGCAACTTGCTTAAACCAGAGCTTCAAAAGTAAACAAGTCCATGTCGAACAGATAACCTCTCTGATTCATCTACATATATTTCAGTTGTTTAATTTCTTACTAAAATCCTACATAAATTTGTTTAGAATAAAAAGGCAATGTCAAATCAATTGCTATTTGCTACCAGGAAAAGTACATGGACATTATTTTGATTTTGTACCAAAGGCACAAATACAGTTTAGGTGAAACTTGGCTCAACAACAGTAACTGTGAGAGGGACCTTGGAGTTCTAGTGGACAATCACTTAAGCATGAGCCAGCAGTGTGCGGCAGCAACCAAAAAAACCCTAATATAATCCTTGGTTGTATAAACAGAGGCATAGAATCAAAATCACGTGAAGTATCAGTCCTGCTTTATCCAGTTTTGGTCACCATATTACAAAAAAGATGTTGAGACTTTGGAAAAAGCACAAAGAAGAGCAACTAAGATGATTAAGGGCCTGGAGACAAAAACATATGAAGAACAGTTGCAGGAATTGGGTATGGCCAGTCTAGAGAAAAGAAGGATTAGGCGGGACATGATAGCAGTATTCCAGTATTTGAGGGGCTGCCACAAAGAAGAGGGGTCAACTTGTTTTCCAAAGCACCACAAAGGAAGAGAAGAAACAATGGATGGGAACTAACCAAGGAGAGAAGCAACCTGGAATTAAAGAGAAACTTCCTAACAAGTAAGGACAATTAACCAGTGGAACAGGTTTTGCCTTCAGAAATTGTGGGTGCTTCATCACTGGGGTTTTTTAAGAAGAGACTGGCCAGCCACCTGTCTGAAATAGTACTATAGGGTCTCCAGTAACTACAGTACTTATTTTAATAAAACAAAAAGCAACTGGGAATTCTCAGAGATAGAAGATACACAAGCTTGGGAAGGTCACCATGCTTGGGAAGATAGACTACAGGCAAATCCTCACTTATGCTCTCCATACTAGAATGGCATATGGTTGATTACAAAATGGGACCACTGACTTATATATAAAATGGGGATAACTGCACTAGTCCTACCCCTTATTTCACACACTATATGCACAATTCAACCACCACTGGTGGAGACACTCTTCTATCTATAGCAAGGGTAGGCAACCTTGTGAGATATACCACTAACTCACACACAATGTGTAATACAGGGTAGGGGACACAAGCCGCTCTGTACAAGAAATTGGTTTCAGTAAGGAGAAAGATTCAGAGGTACAATAGCATTGAGAACTTTCTGGATTGTGTTTCTCTGCTTCGCATTTCAAATCAGCTGTTCAATCACCAGGCTGACTTCTGGAGGAATGAGGATATGTTTAACATAAGTACATCAAATTTCTATTTCTCCAATAGGACCATCAATCTCCTGGGTGATTGATAGCCCTATGAAATGATGTTATAGATATTGCCATCTAGAAGTTGTCCAGATAATCAAAACAAACAGTAATCCTATTGGAAGCATTATACAGCAAATAACAGAAATTATGAGATGTTTCCTGGACTTCTCCCTGTCCTATGTTCAAGAGGATTATTGCTGGTAAAGCCAGCAGGCCATTCACTGCCTGAAACCACCCTGCATTGAATAGGATTAGGATAGCAGCACTCCCTAGGCTGATTGCTGAAGAAGAATAAAGGGAGGCCAGTGTTTCTCAACTTTGGCAAATTTAAGATATATGAACTTCAACTCCCAGAATTCCCCAGCCAGAAAAAGACAGCACTCCTAATCTCTATGCAACCTCTATGCTTTTTGAATTGGAGGAATGCCTAAGAATCTTCCGAGTTTATATTGGTTATATCTGCACGTCAGGTTGGCCACCCTTGTCATAGAGCAGGGGTCTTCAAACCTGGCCCTTTTATGACTTGTGGACTTCAACTCCCAGAATTCCTCAGCCAGCGTGCCTGGCTGAGGAATTCTGGGAGTTGAAGTCCACGAGTCATAAAAGAGCCAAGGTTGCCTACCCCTGATCTATAGGATCTTTTCATGCGAGGAATCTTCAATGAGGTGGATAGCCTCCCTGGGTAGAATAGTTTGTTCTCTGTTGACAGTTGTTGTTTCATGTTCCAAGAAGGCAGCTTCCTTAGTTATGGGTAGGCCATTGTCCATAAGATCTGAAGAGGCCCCATCTCATTATTTGGATCTGACTGGCTGCACTCTTGTGAAAAATAAGGCCACCTCAGTTCTGAAAAGCAAATATTACAAAAGCAAATCCCGCTGGTAATGCGTTTTCAGCAAAACCAAACATAATTCAGACCTTTCTCAAAAACTTTGAACTCAGCTGTTCCTCTTAGCTAAGAGCAAGCAGGTAAGAGCAAGCGTGCCTGCCTGCCTGCCTGCCTGCCTGCCTGCCTGCCTGCCTGCCTGCCTGCCTGCCTATCTATCTATCTATCTATCTATCTATCTATCTATCTATCTATCTATCTATCTATCTATCTATCTATCTATCTATCTATCTATCTATCTATCTATCTATCTATCTATCTATCTATCTATCTATCTATCTCCACCCGACCCCTCCACACACACTCTACTCTCCCCCAAACCTGATTTATTATACCAATTAATAGCACTATTAGAGAAAACTCAATTCCCCACTTTGTTTCATCTGAAAAACTGAAGCATTTGAATTATACTGGAGATATAACCCTTTGGTTATATATATGTGCCTTTTCGACATTAAACACCAAGGCAGTGTGAAGAGGAAAGCCGAGTTAAGATGGATGGCTTTCTCCCTTTATTTTGATCTGATGAAACACAGTGTAGCCTGGGGCAGAACCCTTATGGCTGTTATGTTGTTTGAAAAAAATAAAAAAGAGGAGAATATATTTTTGCAGGCAAGCTAAAATGCAGGAGAAAGAGACAAGATATCCAATAATAATCTCACTGCTTTCACCCCAACCCCTTAGAGGAGAAATCATGCTGAACTGAGAGCAGGGAAGGGAAGAATAAAAGATAAGATCCGGATGTATTGGCAGATCTCTGTGTGACTCACAGTTGAATAGTGAAGGTTTCAGACTTCCAATTGCTTAATAATAGGAACAACAAAATGTCTCTTTCCTCAGCCCCAAAATTATAATGCTAAAATAAAATCTTAGCTAACTAGAAATTAATTTTGGCTGGAACACTGTGATTGTAATTCTGGCACCCCAGCAAGATTTGAGCATAGAGTTTCGATAGCTTTATCTATATATGACTACAGTATGTTCTCATGTCACACTATGCTTTGGCTTGTATTAATAATGATTTCAATAATCCATGCTGGTTTGGTTCACATATAATGCTAATCCATAAGGGGTGGATTTTTTCCAGGAAAAGCGAATAAACATGTTCTTTACTGTTGGCTGCTTTGTATACCCACAACTGAAAAGGCAGATCTGTTGAAATAGAAGCCTGGTCAAAGTCATATACAACTGGATTTTGTATATGTTGTCACAGAGCATCAATCAGTCAAAAAGAGAGTTAAGACCCAAAGCCAGAAGTAAGCAGAGGGAGATGCATATAAAACAATCAAACTCAATTTCTTCTGCTGTTTAAGAGATATACTCTATTTTCAACCCTAGGAGCCAGTACAGTAGCGCAGGGGACACAAAACACGGCTTCTGGATCAGTTCATCACAACCATTAGAGCTCCTGAACAAATGTCACTGAAATTGGCAACAAACTGCTCAATTGACCAGAAAAGTGGGGCAGAAATTGGTCAATCAAATAAACAGGTACTTATTTTTGGCTGGTGAACGCCTAGGCTATATATATTTCAAAAGGCCTATCATCCATCTCATCCATCTATAACCCACACACCTTCCGGAATGACATTCTGCCCCTGTCTATTTGCATGAGATAATTCCAATTCTACTGTGCCAACAAAATTAATAATTGTTTAAAGTATGGCTGCCAAAAGATTGCTTCTGTAGAGGGGAGCTTTACATGCTGCCACTTTCTGAATCTCATCGTCCAAGATCTGCCACGACAGTTTATTAGGCTCCTAGGTGGATTGAAGAATGAGTTATCCAGCTGGACTAAGCCCTCTTTGTACCCACCTCTCTCTTTTTATGATGACTGATTTGGAATTATAGGGATGGGGGTGGGGGTTTGGTATTCTATACTATTACAGTCACTTCATATGTTTTTCTTTTACTTGCTGGTAATCATTAGACTTTCATTTCCTAACAATGCTTCTGCATTAATCTAGTTTCTGTTCATTATGCTGCATCTTTCATTTCTTGTGTCTTATTAGATTGTTTTTTTAGCAGGTCCTAAAGCTGCTATGCTTAATAATCTTGCTATCTCTTATTTTTCTGGGGTTTTTTTTCCTACTGAAACATGGATTCTCCCATTAGATGCTCTAATTCCTGTGACTATCTCACCTCAATTCTTCCTCTTTCCCTCTAACATTGTCGTCAGCTAATTAGTGAGATTGTACAATAGCCCCTTTACCCATATATATCTGCCATGTTCATCTGCATCTCCATTAAATTTGAGGAAATACCTAGCCACCATATTTTATTAAAAAAATCTTGGCTTGTATGCTTTTGCTGTCTCTTGGCCTGAACCCTTTCTCGTCCCTCCCCTCTTTCTTCACTCTACCATTCTTATAATGGGAGATTTTTTTTTTTTTAATATCTACCTTGGTTCTTTCACTTAATCTCATGTCTACTAGTTCGTTTTGCTCCTTAGATCTTTTTATTACTTTGGCTCCTTCAATTCCTTGTTTGATCTCTTTTCCTTACAGAATTCTACTGAAACTCCACTATTTAAAGCTCATCCTTACGTCCTGCTTCCTATGATACAAAGATGCTTTACTGTTTCTGAGGGGCATGTATGTGTGTAAACTACCCATCTCACCATAGTGATTCTAGGTAGCTTTCAAAAAATTAGAAGCAAAGGAACAAAAGACAAACACTATACAATAAAACCATAATATACTACATGACTAGGGTAGAAAAAAAATAGTTTCATTTCATTTCAATCACTGAAACAACATCTAAAAACTAACCAACGGGGTTCATTCAACATATGATCCAAATGCCTATCTTCAATGCCTAATGAAAGGCCAAGAGGATCGGTGCCGACTGCATCTCTAGGAAACTGTTGTTTCCATGGGGCAGGTGCAGACACGAAGAAGGCACAATGTTTAGGTCTCACAAGGCAGCACTATATGACAGGCATGATCTGGAGCACATGAGCCTTGCTGGTCCTAGTGCAGGGGCCTTCAAACTTGGCCCTTTCATGACTTGTGGACTTCAACTCCCAGAATTCCTCAGCCAGGCACGCTGGCTGAGGAGTTCTGGGAGTTGAAGTCCACAAGTCATAAAAGGGCCAAGTTTGAAGACCCCTGTCCTAGTGTGATGAGCAGACGTGTAAGACAGGTGGTCCCACACATAATCTGGCCCTGCACCTTGTGGGGCTTTAATGGTGATGACTAGCAGTTTCAACTGCATTCATTGCACCATTGAGAGCCAGTGCAGCTCATGAAACAAAAGTGTTATACAGGCGTATCATGGAACGCCCCAGCTTGTTTTCTCTATTGAATTCCTGACAGCTTCTAAATGCTCCTTAGGACCTGCTTGAATTTATAGGAGATGACTAAGACATGAGTTATTATTTCCAGCTCATTCCTGAAGCCACCTAGAGTTATCAAATTGATCTAGTTTAAAAGTAGTATTTCCCCTTCTTTATACACAAAACTTCACATATTGATAATCTTGGGTACCGCAGGGTCAGAGATTATGTGATCAGACCCAGAGAACCATTTTGTACAATTGGCCAAGAAATGCTCCTTTCCTGATTTTGCTCTGCCTCTGTGATCATTTTAAATTTGGTTGTGAGGAAGATTGGCTGTCTGGTCTAGGCCTCTTTGCACTAGTATATCAAACTCCCAAGAGATAAAATATATAGAAAGGTCTATCCACCAGGAATCCTGCTGTCTGGTGGTGTGTACATTATGGTGGATATGTTGGAGAGATAGAGAAAAAATAGAGAAACCATGTGAGATATACCACTATCTCACACACAATGTGTAATACAGGGTAGGGGACACAAGCCGCTCTGTACAAGAAATTGGTTTCAGTAAGGAGAAAGATTCAGAGGTACAATAGCATTGAGAACTTTCTGGATTGTGTTTCTCTGCTTCGCATTTCAAATCAGCTGTTCAATCACCAGGCTGACTTCTGGAGGAATGAGGATATGTTTAACATAAGTACATCAAATTTCTATTTCTCCAATAGGACCATCAATCTCCTGGGTGATTGATAGCCCTATGAAATGATGTTATAGATATTGCCATCCAGAAGTTGTCCAGATAATCAAAACAAACAGTAATCCTATTGGAAGCATTATACAGCAAATAACAGAAATTATGAGATGTTTCCTGGACTTCTCTCTGTCCTATGTTCAAGAGGATTGTTGCTGGTAAAGCCAGCAGGCCATTCACTGCCTGAAACCACCCTGCATTGAATAGGATTAGGATAGCAGCACTCCCTAGGCTGATTGCTGAAGAAGAATAAAGGGAGGCCAGTGTTTCTCAACTTTGGCAAATTTAAGATATATGAACTTCAACTCCCAGAATTCCCCAGCCAGAAAAAGACAGCACTCCTAATCTCTATGCAACCTCTATGCTTTTTGAATTGGAGGAATGCCTAAGAATCTTCTGAGTTTATATTGGCTATATCTGCACGTCAGGTTGGCCACCCTTGTCATAGAGCAGGGGTCTTCAAACCTGGCCCTTTTATGACTTGTGGACTTCAACTCCCAGAATTCCTCAGCCAGCGTGCCTGGCTGAGGAATTCTGGTAGTTGAAGTCCACAAGTCATAAAAGGGCCAAGTTTGAAGACCCCTGTCATAGAGCATCAAGAATGCCACATAAAGGAAGGGGCAAAAAAGAGATAAACAAGAGCCAAATTAGAAGTAAGCAAAACAACACAGAATTCCATACTTAGAATCAGGGAATGGGAATACAAATACTCAACTGATCAAACCTACAGTGTAATAGAATTGGATGAAGTATATACAGTAGCAATGAAAAAAAAAATACTGAGGGCTATTGAAATGCTGAGATCAATAAGAGTTAGCTATACAAAAAAAGGGGGGAAAAGATGTAATAATTTAAAAGTTATGTAGAAGAAGAAATAAAGAATTACAAAAAAATAAATAAATCAAAGGATGAACCAAAAAGCCAGTTCCAAATGAATCTTATTCCTCAACTTGAAAACATCCAAGGGCGAAAAAGATAAAAGACAGGCACATTTTTAACTGGAAAGATGTAGGGAATAGAATCATAATGATCTTATTTATATGAATACAGTCATTAACTGTAAAAAATGAAAGAAAGTTCACAGAAAATACAGAAGGAGTCAAGAACAAATGTTATGGAAAGCAGTTAGAAAAAATGGAAATACCAATGGAAAGAAAGGGTTGTTTAGAGAGTTAATATCTGGATTTTTGTTTGATTTGGTTTTATTTTTTAAAAAATGTGAAGTGTGAATACACAAAAAATGTAGACGATTAGCAATATACGACGCATATACAGGCCCCAAAAGCAAGAAGTCGAATGACTGAATTATGACTGCAAGCTTTCACAGTTACATTAATATGCTTTCCTGCTTTCCTTGAACTGAGAAGAAAGCATATTGACATAAATGGAGGTATCTCCATTGCCTACCTCAGTGGTTCTCAACCTTGACAACATTAAGATGTGTGGACTTCAGCTCCCAGAATTGGCATGCTGGCTGGAGAATTTGGGGAGTTGAAAGACACACATGCTTTATGTTGAATTCTTGACATTGCAATGACAAATGTGATGAACCTGAAGTGCAGATTTAATCAAAGCCTGGAAGAGTTCTTAGGTATTCCTCCAATTCATGAGGATTAGGAGTGCAGACTTTTTCTGCTAAGTTGAAGAGAGACCAGCTTTCTCTACGCCAGCAAGAAAATCCTGTGTGTGTGTGCGTAGCAATAGCACTTAGACATAATGTTCCATGCTGTTTTACAGCACTCTCTGGGTGGTGTACAAATGTCAGCATATTGTCCCCAACACTCTGGGTCTTCTTTTCACCAACCTTGGAAGGATGGAAGACTGAGTCATCCTTAAGCCGGTCAGGGTTGAACTCCTGGCTGTGGACAGAGTTAGCCTGCAATGCTGCATTCTAACTACTGCACCATCACTATATCATATGTATGTGCACATATACATGTACGAATATATATATTTGTGTGTGTGTGTGCATGAATACTGTATGTGCACATGCTCTGCATTCTTCTCATAGCTATCTTCTTCTACTACATCCAAGGATGCTCTCCCCCCCCCCCCAGATGCCAGACATCACTGGTTATCAACCCCATCCCAAAAGACTATCAAAACTGGAGAACCACTAACTATCAAACCCATCTTTATAGGGCACTCCAAGTATACATATCCAGAAATTCCACTGTTTCTCTCAGGTAAGTGGGTAATGGCCTGTAGGTACACATTTCTTCTTTTTTTCTGAGATATTTTAGTCCTCGTCCCTCTGAAACTCAAAATGTATCATTTGCTCCATTTTTTCTCCTATTATATCTCATTTGGGGATGACATGTCTCTTGACGTTGGAATACCTGAATCAGTTTTTATTTTTAAATTGCTTCTCAAGATGCATTTGTACTCTCTGGCCCTTTACCCATTAGCTAATTTTCTTCCATTCCCTTTCTATTATGTTTCCATTCCTTTGCTATTTTTCTTTGTGCGTGAGATTATAAACCGGCAGACAAGACTTGCTGATTTTCACCTGCTTGCATGGCATTTGTTTTGAAAGCACTTAAACATGAAGTTTACACCCTGGTAAGTGCACACAGGATTGCAGCCTTAGTTCCACCAGAGCAATTTATTTTAAAACGATTCAGTTCAACATAAATGCTGTGATCATCTCATATTTAACACTTGCTCATACAGCAGAAGTCTAATCTAATTCCTCACTGTTATACAACAAAAGTCTGATCTAATTCTACCTTGCTGGATCAAGTCACAAACAAGGTAAGCTACATTCTGGCTAGCCTCAGAACCAGGAATTTGACTTTCATCAACTATTGTTTATGAAGTTGAGAAAGAGTTCAAGGTTGAGTGCTTCTCTAGCACATACGTTCAAAATTTCATTTCTAGCTGATGTTAAAGTGTCCTCATTATGTCTGGACCAAGCAGGAAACAATTGGCTTAACATCAGTACAGTAATGCAAGTACCTTATTTTTATATAAATTTGCCAATACTCCCCATGCTCAGTTTCTAAAAGAGAACTAAAGTGACCTCCTTAATTCATTTTTAAGGTCTCGGCCAGTAATTTCGTCAATATACTATATGGTTGAGAAGTAGTAATAATAATTAATATTAATATTAATAATAATAAAGTTGGAAGGGACCTTAGAGGTCATCAAGTCCAACCCCCTGCTCAGGCAGGTAACCCTATACCATTTCAGACAAATGGCTGTCCAGCCTCTTCTTAAAAACTTCCAGTGTTGGAGCACTCACCGCCCCTGGAGGCAGGTTGTTCCACTGGTTAATTGTTCTAACTGTCAGGAAGTTTCTCCTTAGTTCTAGGTTGCTTCTCTCCTTGATTAGTTTCCATCCGTTGCTTCTTGTCTTGCCCTCAGGCGCTTTGGAAAATAGCTTGACTCCCTCTTCTTTGTGGCAGCCCCTGAGATATTGGAACAGTGCTATCATGTCCCCCCTCGTCCTTCTCTTCATTAAACTAGACATACCCAATTCTAGCAACCGTTCCTTATATGTTTTAGCCTCCAGTCCCCTAATCATCTTTGTTGCTCTTCTCTGTACTCTTTCTAGAGTCTCAACATCTTTTTTACATCATGGTGACCAAAACTGGATGCAGTATTCCAAGTGTGGGCTTACCAAGGCATTGTAAAGTGGTATTAATACTTCCCGTGATCTTGATTCTATCCCTCTTGTTAATGCAGCCTAGCACTGTGTTGGCTTTTTTGGCAGCTGCAGCACACTGCTGGCTCATATTTAAATGATTGTCCACTAGGACTCCGAGATCCCTTTCACAGTTACTACTATTGAGCAAGGTACCCCTTATACTATACCTGTACATTTGGTTTTTCTTGCCTAAATGTAGAACCTTACTTTTTTCACCATTGAATTTCATTTTGTTAGATAGCGCCCAGTGTTCAAGTCTGTCCAGATCCTCCTGTAACCTAAGCCTGTCTTCTGGAGTGTTGGCTATTCCTGCCAGCCTGGTGTCGTCTGCAAATTTGATGAGTTCCCCATCTATCCCCTCGTCCAAATCGTTGATGAAGATGTTGAAGAGCACTGGGCCCAGAACAGAGCCCTGGGGCACCCCACTACACACTTCCCTCCATGTAGATGAGGTTCCATTGAGGACCACACGCTGAGTACAGCCGGTCAGCCAGCTACGAATCCATCTGGTGGTGATGCTGTCTAACCCACATTTTTCTATCTTATCAAGTAGTAGGTTGTGATCTACTTTGTCAAATGCCTTACTGAAGTCCAAGTAAATTATATCCACAGCATTCCTCTGGTCCACTAATTTTGTCACTTGGTCAAAGAATGCAATAAGATTTGTCTTATTGTTTTGACAAACCCATGTTGGCTTTTAGTAATGACTTTGTTTGCCTGTAGGTGTTCGCTGATTCGTTTTTTGATTATCTTTTCCAGAATTTTCCCAGGTATTGAGGTCAGGCTGATAGGTCTGTAATTTCCTGGATCCATTTTTTTTCCTTTTTTGAAGATGGGAACTACATCAGCTCTTTTCCAGTCCTCTGGTAGTTCCCCAGTGCTCCAGGATCTTTGAAAATATAGTTCAGTGGTTCTGAGATCACATCTGCCAGTTCCTTGAGAACCTTGGGGTGTAATCCATCTGGTCCTGGTGATCTGAACTCGTCTAGACTGAACAGGTGCTCACTTACCATTTTCTTGCCTATCTTAACGTGTTTCTATTCTGTTTTTTATGGCATTATTTTTGATAGGTTGGTCTGTGTTTTCCCTTTGTGTAAAGACAGATGCGAAAAACGAGTTAAATAGTTCTGCTTTCTCCCTGCTGCTTGTCACCTTCTTGCCACTGTCACCCACTAATGGACCAATCATTTCCTTCACTTTTTTTCTTGTTTTTTATATGTTGAAGGAAGCTTTTTTGTTATTATTGACTTTGGTCGCAAGCCTTAGTTCATTTTGAGCCTTAGCTTTCCTCACTTCATCTTTGCAGGCTATTTGCTGATATTCTGACTTAGTTATGTGTCCCTCTTTCCACTTTTTATACTTGTCCTTTTTATCTTTCAATTTATCAGAGAGTTCTTTATGCAGCCATGCTGGTTTCTTTTCAGAGCTGTTATTTTTCCTCTTTGTTGGTATTGTGCTAGACTGAGCTTTTATTATCTCACTTTTCAAAATTTCCCAAGCTTCTTGAGTTGTTTTCCCCTGGAGGATTCTCATCCATGGAATCCTTCCCAAGTCCTCTCTAAGTTTATTGAAATTAGCTCTCTTGAAGTCCAAGACTCTAGTTTGACTGTGTTCTATTGCTTGTGCTTCCATAATATTGAATTCCAATATTGCATGATCACTTCCTCCCAAGGTTCCTATGGCTTCAACACCTTCTATCATTTCATCTCTGTTAGTGAGAATTAGATCCAAAGTGGCTAATCCCCTAGTTCCCTTCTCTACTTTTTGGGAGACAAAGTTGTCTGCTAGGTTTGTCAGGAATCTGTTTGATCTTCCACTTGGTGCAGTTTGTCTCCCAGTTGATGTCAGGGTAGTTAAAGTCCCCCATTACTATTGTGATGTGCTTCCTACATACCTTAGTTAGCTGACTAGCAAAAAGTTCATCTATTTCCTGTTTGGTTGGGTGGCCTATAGTATACACCTATGGCAATGTCATCCCCCCCTTTTATATTGACCCAAATGCATTCAAGACAGTTTTCATCATTGTTGTGCTCTATTTCTGTAGTGATGTAGTTATTTCTTATATAGAGAGCAGCTCCACCTCCTCTTTTATTTGGTCTGTTTCTTTTAAATAATTTAAATCCCTCTAGGTGTGTGTTCCATATGTGGGTTTCATCCCACCATGTTTCCGTAATGGCAACAATATCATATCTGCCCTCATTAACCTGAATTTCTAGTTCACCCTGTTTGCTGTTCATACTCTGTGGATTGGTGTATAGACATTTGAGTCCTTTATGACTGACCCTGTGTTTACTTTCTACGTAACCTGTGTGGTGCCTGAGTTCCCCTGTCTTACCACCTATTTGGTTAGTGCACTTTGTGTGGCACTCGCTATTAAAAGCTTGATTTTGCTTGACAGCAAGGTTGATATTCTTGTCCACACGCACATCGATGTTACATGCACTGATAGCCCTATAATTTTTAGATTGCCGGGGACAGGGATGTTCTGTATTAATTAACTCACTGTCCCCGTTGTTTAGTTTAAATATTCCATCAGAAAATCTGTGAATTTATAGCCGAGTAACTCAGTCCCTTTCTTTGATGGATGCAAACCATCTCTTTTGTACATTTTTTCACTGGACCAGCTGCAGATATCGTGAAAAAATCTTAATATTTTTTAGAAGGGGAGGGGGTTAAGGGATATATTTAGCATACTAATGATAAGCAAATATAGCTAAATTTATGTCTACGGAGATGATATTTTAAATTATCTTTTAGGATTTCTGTGGGAATCCCCCTGCCCCGCTTTTTTTCTTTGCTTTTCAAAAGTTAGGATTTCCTTTATAAAGTTCATGTATTTCTGCATCAGCATATCATAAACTGAATTGAGCATGGTCAAAATGTGATGGTAACGGACAACGATGCCGGAGACTGCAAAAAATAAGCTGGTGTCTCTCCAGGGCCATAAGTTGCTCATTCCTTTCGAATGAGTATGAAATCCTCTAAGAATCTGAACAGAATCCTCATTGACAAATACACCAAAGCCACAGCACAGTTTTCTTACCTATCAACGCTTCAAAGCAGTTGGCCATTGCATGCCGCAGGTCTGATTCTCGGCATAAATCAGGTCCATGAGCATAAAGCATAAAACGATCCAGCTCCAGCTTCTACAAAACACCGAGACAGGTTATTTTGTAAAATGACAGATGTCCGAAAGAATGCACCATATATATCACGAAGAAAGACAGGCACAAACAGGATTATGTATGGATTTATACAGTGATCTTTTTCAGAAAGAAGGTCAAATGGAAAAGATATTGTGAGCCAGAGACATACTTAATTGACCTGTTGGCTTGCACTAATTATTATAATTTGCATGATGTTTTGATGAATGTAGTGGATGCTAAGCTAAAACTGGCTGAAATGCTGCATTAATCTCACAACACTCCAAACATTAGGTTGAGCCACTAAAATGTTTTTAAATGATGGATAACAACATCGTGGGTTGAAACATAATAAATACAAGCCTACTTTAAATTTCTCTCTTTGAGTCTCATTTCCCTAAGTGACAATATTGTAAGTAAAAAAGGAATCGGGATAACACTATTGCGACAATATTCCTGGTATGCTTAACCTGTTTTTTAAGATTTATTTTATTCAGGCTCTCAAAACAGTGTATACATAGATGCCCCTCCTCTTATATTTTCCCCACAAAAACAAGCTTGTATTGTAAAGAAGGTTTAATGATTGGTCCAAAGTCATCCACTAATGCAGGGGTGTCAAACTGCCGGCCCGCGGGCCAGATGCGTCATGGTGAAACCACGCCCACGCCATTGCCAGCAATGGAAAAAAAGTCACGATACGTCGTGACACATCACGTGACGTTGAGAGTTTGACACCCCTGCACTAATGGTTGAAGTTGGACTTGAATATGGGTCTCCCCAACACTTTAAACATTACATTACCAGTTTGTCAGTATGTATGAACCTCATTTATCCAGAACACATCTATATGCCTGTTCCCATGTTGATTTTGATGGAGAAATATAGACTGGGCCTATTCAGGGTCATTTAAATATCAACATTTTTAGCCTATATATGAATGTCTGTAAAGTCCTTAAAAAAACCTCTGATGTTAATTTTGGAAATCAACATTTGCATTTATTTTTAAAAGTATGTATATATTCTTGGACAAGATGGGTAGGCAAAAATCTAGGCTCTTAGCTTGTTATGTTCAGGAAAATGTGAGAGTGGGTATAGAAAATGGCTTGGGAACAAACATGGAAATTGCAACTGGTAAAGTTCCATGTACTGATCACAACAGTCCTCCTTAGACAAGGAAGCAGATCAGAAAGCATATCCTTAAATGCAGAGCCTACGCTGAGCCAGCCACCAGCTCTATTCACCTGGCTTAGACTTAGAAGGTATTGATCTCAACCCCAACTAGAAGTGGCTTCCAGAGAGCTCTCAAACGCAAGCAGGATGGCTTTATTAAAGCATCTGGCTTTATGAATTTTTGCCATGCTGCTCAGTATCTAATTATTGGTAAACATTTTAACAATCCGAACATCTAAGCATTATGAAATAATAAATACACAAGTGTTCTGCTTCTGTTCAATATTTGGGGTTATTTATTCCTGAAAAATATCCTACTTGACAGAACAGAATAATCAAATTGTATAATGCAGATTAATGGTGACATTAACGGATGATTAAAAGCACCTAGTGTATGTGCTTATGGGGAAGAATAAATGTTGTACTATCAACTAAAATCAACTCAGGTTTGGTTTACACTTTCAATGCCTTGATAATTCCATTTTCAAACAAATTGGTGTGTTAATTATTAAGGTGTAACGAAACAATCAAACTCCAAGGATCTTCCTTTCAAAGTTGCGACTTTCGTATGAAAATGAGAATGTTAATTTTTCTGATTTTTAATTATATCACTGGGCTTATATATTAACCTCTGTGCTGAACTGAAATGAAAATGACACTGATTTATGTAGTGTTATGCACCTACTTTAGAGCTATTATTTGGCACCTTTGAAATCTTGGAAAGTGCTTGATTCTAATGTACTTCCAGCAGTGAAGGCAGGCAAGCTTATTTGCACCATAACTAATAAGAAATTAAAATGTAATTCCTGTGCCAATGAGAAACTGATCCTTTGAAACAATTTATAATTAAAAATGGGATGGATGGATAGGTGGATGGATAGATCTTAAAAGCGGATAAATACCCTTAATTAACTAATAACTCGTGATACTTTCTCTTCTTTTCAGGTTACATTCAAACCAGTAAGTAAAGATAACAATGATGGCAATTCCACAGTCCTACTAAATTAGTTGCTAATAAATCATGTACAAACCATGATTTAATCTTGGATTTAAATGCTGACTTTAAATTTAGCTGACGAAGCCAGATGGTGGAAGATGCAACTCACCTCTCCCAATTTTATCTACCATGATCAAAGTTCAACAGGCAAGGATCAAGACTACAGTTTGTGGATCAGACTTTACCTACATGCAAATTCTGAATGCATGCTACTTCATTTTGGTGGTCAGGTGGTCAGTGTAGGGATTCACCCTATTTCATTACAGTCTGTCTTCCTCAGCAAAGCAAAGTTATTTTCAATTTTAGATTAGCCTAGGCCCTTTATCCTGAGGGATTTTAAACACAGTTAGTCACCCTGAGTACTCACCATAGCAGAAAAGCAGGCTACAGCTCAATCAATACATCTAACATCCAAAGATGCTGAGCTAATTTTTAGTTTTTCTTATAAGGTCCATGGAAATAAGTTTACATCAAGTTGTACTTGAAACCAACTCAATCAATGGCACAATTCACATTAAGTGCCAAGCACAACTCTCTGTTTCACATATGAGGTTAAGTCATAATGTGGTTTGGGAGGGGGGGTGTTTTCTTTCTTTCATATATAAGTACAAAATAACATCAACAAAATAAACCACAATTATTTTTTGCGATGGGTAATTATGAATCTTCCCTCCTAACTACGGAGCATTACAAGTTACTCTAGAAACCTGTCATGTTCTTGTTAGACATTTGTTGGCTCTCTTCTTGTAGGTATCCCCCCCCCCAGTATTGGGGGGAGGTGAGTATTGGCTGAGTATTCCACGATTATTTTGCTCATATGCAAAAGTAGCTTTGGACTTGAGGTAATAAAAATTGGCTTAATGTTATTTGCAAACCAACCACTGCCTTCTCTTTTAGCATTAACATACATCAAAAAGTTTTCACGATTGTTTCATTGAAACACGTTGCCCCTTAAATCAGAATCTGTGACCATAGTTTGAAGCTGATTTGCATACTGTGCTTCTGAGAGAATTGGATTTGTTATTATGATGACAAACATTAGTTTGAGCTAATATCCATTCAATATGGAACCAATGATTCTGGTAGGAGTAAAGGAATCAGAGGAGGGAAAGGGAAGCGAGTAACTAAATGAAATCGTATTATTTTACTAAACTATAATTATGAACCCATAATGGTTGTTTGTAGAACTTGCCAAACCAGAAACAAATAAAACACTTTATGGCTTATTCCTACTTTGCAAATCATGGTTTGCAAGGGATCAGAATTACCTGATTTTTAAGAAAAAGAAAAATCAAATTGTTTGGTAGGAACACAGACAATACCATTATATTATATGCTTTTATTTGCTGAAAAACATGCATTAAAACTTAAAAATACAGGGATA
Source organism: Azemiops feae (assembly GCA_023970755.1). Classification (NCBI taxonomy): domain Eukaryota; kingdom Metazoa; phylum Chordata; class Lepidosauria; order Squamata; family Viperidae; genus Azemiops; species Azemiops feae. Next base: position 1,071,986 of record JALGBA010000062.1, on the reverse strand, counting down.
AAAGCAAAATTATGTGGAACATCTTACCATTTATGTAAATAGATCCTAGTAATATTTTTTTCTCTCTCTCAAAAAAAAAAAAAAAAATCAGGCAAACTTTCAAGCATCTCTTTCAAAGGTATTGATACTTTACTCCACAGCTCCACCTAGGCTTTTCTTTCTTTTGAAATGTAGATTAGAAATCATGTTATCTGGTTATCTTCTTTTTAAATGAAAAGGAGTGTGCAATTTATGGTAATTCTGGCCTAGAAAACTTACTGGGTTTCTACTGTCATTCATTTCTCCTATATATTAGAAAGTGATTTCGTCATCTGTATCTTTATTTCCTGTATGCATTAGAAGAGTTCACTCTGCACTTTTGTATATTTCTATTGATCAATGCATTTCATTTTTCACTCCCTAAAAATATTTCATTGACATGATTACGTAACTGAAACGTACAGCTCTAAAATACTAAATAGGGTTGCACGTATTCTGAAAATCATTTGGATCTTGTTAAAGTCAATCACCTCCCCATGCATTAATTAAAGACAAGTTATTATGTGACTTTGGGCAAACCCCTCCAAAGATGCCTTTACTTTAAGAGTCATGTGAACCAGAATGAGTAAACTTAAAAGAAGCAGCACTTTTTTTTCCCAAGCTCATGCAAGGATCTGAAAAAAGTTAGGCAGCTTTAATGATTGAAGTGGGAGATTCTGTCCTTGTATAAGGTCTAAAGCACTTTTTCCCACATCACTTTTGAGGCACAAGCCTTAGAAATGTAAAATTTTCAGAAATGTTCTGGAATTTTTCTTTCTTTCTTTCTTTTTTGAAAAATGGAAATTAAGAGAGAAATGGATATATACCGTGGATATCAGTCCCATAAGGTAGAGCAGATTAAGGAACAGACCCCATACTTCCCTTTACTCTTCAAGGTCATCATCTAAACTCAATTCGATATATAACATTCATTTTTATTTCACTTGTTACAGGTCCAAAAAAAACCATTGGGGGGGAATTAATTCCAGAAGTGGGGAATACTAAGAAACATGAATCAGGAAGGAAGGAAGGAAGGAAGGAAGGAAGGAGGAAGGAAGGAAGGAAGGAAGGAAGGAAGGAAGGAAGGAAGGAAGGAAGGAAGGAAGGAAGGAAGGAAGGAAGGAAGGAAGGAAGGAAGGAAGGAAGGAAGGAAGGAAGGAACCATCATCATGTTATAAAGTTCTACCAGCCTCTAGAAAAAAAGTTATCAACAGACAAACCCAGGAGCAAATAGGCATTGAATCCTCCTTTGTTCTTTTGTGAGAGCAGCAGTGCTGCTCTGAGCAGAATTGTGTGTTGCTGTTGCACTGGAGAGTTCTATTGGCTTGTGTACAGGAACTCCAATTCTCTGATACTCTAAATAAATCTTCCTAGCAGAAGTTAATAGAAAGGGGGGTAAGAGGATAGCTGTATTTTAGCGGCAGGGCTTACTGCTTTCATTATGTGAAAGTAAAATATTTCCTTTGGAGTTTTGGTTTTACTCTTTCTGAATTTTTTTAGGAAAAAAAGAAGAAAGGCTAGAATTCCCTCCAATTTCCCACTTCTTTCTCCTCTTAACTATTTGCATCTCTAACACACATAAACATACAGACACAAAGAGAAATACCTTTCAGCTTGGAGAAGAATTTGTTGAAAATCTACACAGAACACAGCATTACAAACAAACAAAAATCACTTATCTAGTACAATGGCAATTATAAAGAGAGACAAGCTATTTATAGAATCAACACCAGCAATGCAAATTTTATTTTGGGTTTATTACCTGATCCCACCCTAGTTTGGAAAATGGTAGTTTCTTTTTTTTTTTCATTTTTGTTCTCTCTATTCAAGATGGCCAAATTTTTTTATTTTTTTTGGGGGGGGGGAGATAGTATTAGATACAATAGATCAGTATAAAACAGATTAAAAATTACAATATTCTTATATTATAAATATGTTCCTTAATTTAGGATTAGACATATTTAACATGGACATAAAGGAGACATAAAATGGACATGTGGAATGCTGTGTTAAATGTTTAAATCTTTAGATAGGTGCTACTAGGAAGCCATTTCATAATCAAGATTCCAAGAGGAGACTGTTCTTGAGGTGAAAATTTTCAGAGCAAAGCAAAAAAGGACACTATTTATCTTCTTTAAAGAGCAAAGTATTCATTGGTTTTCATAGGGACTAATTACCTCTTTTGTCTTTGGATTCGGCATCCACCACTGCTGCGATTGTTTCACAACAGTGTCGTTTTTAGTTACACTTGAAAGTGGGAGATTCATGAGTTCCAAGTCCCCATCTTAGCCATGAAAGCCAGCTGGGTAACCTCGGGCCAGTCACTCTTTCTCAGCCCAACCCACCTCACAGGGTTGGTGTTGTGGGAAAAACAGGAGGAGGAAGGTGTTGGATAGGTCTGCCGCCTTGAATTACTTGTAAAAATAATAAAGGTGAGAATAAAATAAAATAAATAATAAAATAAATAATAAAATAATAAAATAAAATAAAATAAAATAAAATAAAATAAATAATAAAATAAATAAAATAAAATAAAATAAATAAAATAGAAATGAAATGAAATGAAATAAAATAAAATAAATAAAATAATAAAATAAAATAAAATAAAATAAATAAAATAAATAAAATAAAATAAATAAAATAGAAATGAAATAAAATAAAATAAATAAAATAATAAAATAAAATAAAATAAATAAAATAATAAAATAAAATAAAATAAAATAAAATAAAAAATAAAAAATAAAATAAATAAAATAAAATAAAATAAATAAATAAAATAAATAAATAAAATAAATAAAATAAATAAAATAAAATAAATAAAATAATAATAAAATAAAATAAATAAAATAAAATAAAATAAATAAAATAAAATAAAATAAAATAATAAAATAAATAAAATAAAATAAATAAAATAAAATAAATAATAAAATAAAATAAAATAAAATAAATAAAATAATAAAATAAATAAAATAAAATAAAATAAAATAAAATAATAAAATAAAATAATAAAATAAATAAAATAAAATAATAAAATAAAATAAAATAAAATAAATAAAATAAATAAAATAAAATAAATAAAATAAAATAAAATAAATAAAATAAAATAAAATAAAAAAATAAATAAAATAAAATAAAATAAAATAAAATAAAATAATAAAATAAAATAAAATAAATAAAATAAAATAATAAAATAAAATAAAATAAAATAAAATAATAAAATAAAATAAAATAAAATAAAATAATAAAATAAATAAAATAAAATAAAATAAAATAAAATAAAATAAAATAAAATAAAATAAAATAAAATAAATAAAATAAAATAAAATAAAATAAAATAAAATAAAATAAAATAAAATACAAGCTCACATGTGGCCGTAACAGTGAAGGGCCAGTATTCAGAAACAGATCAGCAGAAGTAGGCTTAGAAAACACTGTATCGCCTTTCTCTTTTCTTGGAGTCTACTTTATAGAGGCAGAGAAGCAAGAGTTCCCTATGGCCAATCGCTTTAAACTAAACATATAGAAATATGTCCTTTTGATGATTTTCTTCTAATGGAAGTTAGTGGCAATTTTACTTTCCGTGGCTATAAACTCACAATCAGTAATGCCAAACAGGTTCAAGGAAAACAATTCAGGTGCTGGAAAAAGGCTGAACGAACATAATTACTTGGTTTTCTTTAAAATAAAGAGTTTGAACCGACTCTTTTTGGATATAGAATCCAAAACACACAAAAATCCAAGTGAAATTTGATTCAGACATTACCCTATCCTTGAAGCACCTAAACTATCTCCAGGAACCAGGCTGGAAAAGTGTGTCTCGCCATCTTTTATCAGTACGGGCATGGAAATAATCCGATCGCCCAGCCCCTCTCATAGAGTTTGCATTTCATGTCATTCTGGAACTCTGTAGGGGCAAATCACAGGAAACTAAATCTCCCCACCTAACACAGATCTAAATGTGAGCTGTGTCAACTTTGAGACAAATCAGTTTTGAGTAGACAAGCAGGTAAAGCAGACACGACAGAAGGATTCCAGTATTCTTTTGAAATCTAGAAAGATAATCAAACCCTCCCACAGCTGGACTATAGCAACTATATAAGAAGAGCTAACCAAGGGGGGGAAAAAACCCCAGGTCCTCTGAAACCTCTCCTTTTGCACTGCTGCATGCTCAGAATGCAAAATGAATCCTAAATGTGGGGGTGAAAGACAATTACCAGAACCACTTCCTATTTACACCCTTGAACTGAGGGGTATAAATCTGGCACGAGGACAAAACATAAACCTGTCTGCTTCGTATTAATGATGTTCACGACAGTCAGAAAACAATAGCTTCAGAATAAATGCTCACAAGGATAAAGAACAATGACATCTGGCAAAAGGTGGGGAGAGATGATTAAAATTGAGCGAAGGGGACTTAGAGGCATCTAAGGAGTGAAAGGGGAAATCAATGAGCTATGTATGTTTGGGAGCATAAGTGGCACTGGTTAAGGGAAAGTAAATTGAAAGATCAATCGAAAACTCTTTCGGTTGTAAGCAAGTCACTTTGACGTTTTCAGTATCATCTAGCATCCCCATAAATTTTTCAGAAGGCAGGCTCTTGTATTATGGTGGTACTTAGACGGATTGTTAGTGGGAATCATTTTCAGGCAAACAAAATCAGGACTCAAGGAGAGAGGCCAGAATTCAAATTGCTTCCATAGCTGGAAGAGAGGAGCTTTGGGGGGAGCGCAGTGGTTAGAATGCAGTATTGCAGATTAACTCTGCCCACAGCCTGGAGTTCGAACCTGATCGGCTCAAGCTTGACTCAGCCTTCCATCCTTCCAAGGTCAGTAAAATGAGGACCCAGATTGTTGGGGACAATATGCTGACTTTGTGAATTGCTCAGAGATGCTATAAAGCACTATGAAGCGGTATATAAGTCTAAGTGCTGTTGCTATAGTAGCCTAGTAGAAGCTTGCCGGATAGAGTATCAGCCCATCCAATCCATCATTCTGTCCTACAATAGTAAACCAAATGCTTTTAGGAAGACCACAAACATTTCTCCACCACTGTTGCTTTCCTGTAGCTGGCATTTGGGGCATTTTGCCAGTGTGTGAGGAGATACTAAATAGCCATCAAGAGAAAAGAACCCTAACCCTAAACTTCTCTTTGTTTAGTCTTAGACATAGAAAATAGAGTTGGAAGGGACCTTGGAGGTCTTCTAGTTCAGGTGGTCCCCAACCTGTGACCACTACCAGGCCGTGGTCAAATCGCCACTGGACCGCCTGAGTGGCTGGCCCCACTCACGAGACTGGCCCCATTCACACGAACCTCGTTGCAGGAGCTCACAGCCCCACTCACGTGAGCCTCATTGCGGGCACTCGTGCTCGCACTGCCACGAATGTCACAGGCACATGCGCGTGCACATACACACATGCACCTGGCCTTCCCACAAAATCATCCCCTCTTCCCCCCCCACCACCACTCTGGGCTGCCAACCCGGAAAGGTTGGGGAACTCTGTTCTAGTCCAACCCTCTGCTCAAGCAGGAGACCCTGTCCTAAACAGATGGTCCTCACCACATCTCACGTCACCAAACTCCAGTTCCATGTGTCATGTAAATCAGCTCTCCTGCTAGTGATTCTGGATCTTGCCTCATTTATTTTCAGGGATAGCCTCACTATCTGACATTGTAAACATGGAAGAAAAACTTATCTCTGCTCACATGCTCCAAGTTCTGCAAATTATAGATCTCTTCATTCAACTTTACTCCAGATAAAGATCAAGACTGTACAATTTTCCTTCACGGGGATGACTAAGGGAGATGTTGTAACCCTCTAATAATTTTGGTTTCTCTGTGTTGCACCTACAATTGGGTTCTACAATTATATTTGTTCTACAATTATATTTAAAATGTGCTGACCAGAAATATCATATAATTCCAAGAAAGTGGGGGAAGGGAGGATGATTCTCCAAAACTGATGTAATGGCGTATTGGCTGCTTTAATTCCCTTCCTAATAGTCTTGTGCATGGAATTCTGCCAGAAGCAAAGGACCAGGACCAAACATTAAGTTGCAGTTCAAAAAGGATTTATTGTTCAAGGCTATGTACCAGAATCTAATCAACTAAAGTTCAGTACTAAACTGGTGCCAGATAAGGGTTAGCGGAATTCTATAGGGGTTGTACTTGGACCATCTGAGGCAACGTAATGACTTTAAGCTAATGACATGCTTAACTCCACCTCCTGGCTCATTCTTTTTAGAGCAGCTGCACACACCACGTTGATATTTTCATAGACCTCTTTATTCCAATTTCAAGATCTCTTTCCTAAACACTCACTGCTATCTCAGATCCCACTAATATATGTGTGATATTTAGATATTCCTGGGCACCAACATAAATTTCTTGTTGCTTCTTATATTGAACTCTATTTGCCATTCTGAGGGCCATCCACTAACTGATCTATTGATACTATTTGGATCCCTTACTTGCAGGTATAGTGAGGGAAAAACTTTACTTACTAAATTTTCAGGGACAACCTTCAGCAATTTGATAAACCCAGGTTGATCACCCCAACATTCCATCCTACAGTACATAGTCAATTGCCATCCTAACTGCCATAGTCAATTGGGTCCCCTGAATGTTCAATTAGAAGGAACTGCTAATGAAGGCCATTAATGGGGTTGAGAAGAATACCAAATGTAACAAAAAATACTATAATAAAATATATGGTAATAAAATATACTACAGTATGTATAGTATATAATATATAAAATTATATACACAAATTAACAATGTTCCTTAATAGAAGAGAATTAGCTCAGGGTTGAATTGCGGAATCCTTGGTTCTCTACGAGCCTGATTGTTTGCTTGCAGATGTTTCATTATCCAACTAGATAACATCATGACTAGCACTGATTATTTTACTTAGATGGTAATGAAACGTTGGCAGAGAACAACCAAGATCAGAGAGCATCAAGAACTCCAAAGTTCCTTAAAGCATAATATAAGTAAAGAGGCCAGATGATTATAAATAACTAGTAAAAGAAACATTTTTTTCTTTTTTTTTTCCTATTCTGTTTTAAGTTTTAAAGTTTAAGTTTACGTTTTAAGTTTCCTATTCTGTTTTAACTCAATTGTGTCTTGAGTTATATGTGAATTACCAAACCTAACTTTATATTTTAGCACCCCAACTAGGAGCTTTCAGGTGCCTCTTCTGAAGGCTGAAATATCAGACCATGTCACCAATAGGGCAATTGCATAGTTGCTCAAACGCACTTTGACAGTTCTGACCTTCTCAATTTGATCTATTTAGAGTAGGTTTTGCATTCCAACATTTCATTACGGAAATATTTTACCAGTTCCTAATAACATAATTTAGTCTTAAAGAGTTTGTGATGGAAAGTGATTTCTCATCACTTTCAGCCATTTCTTGGGAAAGACACACCTTCATTCATAATCACCTTCCATAGACATATTGGAAATTATTAAGGTCCTTTCAACAGGTTGATAGACAGACCAGGTCATAAAATATGTCCTGCGTACAAAAGAGTTCAGTGCTATTCCTGCAACTTATGGTTCAGAACACACTTGATGTCTTCCAGGTATTTTTAGATTTTAGAATCACAAGCAATGGCTAATCAGGAGATTCCATGAGTTGGGAACAAGACATTAGGAAAAACCAGATTTTATGTCTTGAATCATAAACTGAAAGACTCACCTGCAATTGAGTGCTTTCCATAAGTTCCTATTTGTTTTACCAGCGTGCAGAATATATTAAACTCCTTATGATCACTGCAAAATTTACATAGTACAAAGCATTTTTGTCTCTCTTCAGCCCCTATAAGTAACTAAACCTTTGCGATAATATTAGAGACCGAGTCTCATGATTTGAAGGATCTACCCAGGGCAGTGCAGCACCAACTGTGTGCTACTTTCAAAACCACAAAACTCAAAAAAGTTAATCTGCATACAAAGGCTTTGCAAAAAAAGCCAAGGGATGGGCTGAATCAACCTATCAGCCAGACATTATAGCTATCATAAACCAAGATGCAATAATAACCATATATACCTTAGCCAGCATTGCAAGATGCTGATTCTGAACAATGGCAGTGCGGTATGTTGCTAATCCTCCTTCCTCCAAGCTTGGGAACAAATAGTACAGATGGACACTGGAAATAAAGATAAAAATCACATAATGATCGGTATACTCTCAATTGCTGATATATGTTCCTATCAATGAAAGAATCATTCCAAATTTACTTCTATCTGATTTCTGCAGAGGTAGTGTGCATTCCTAAACTCTGCCCGCCTCAAAACTATTTCAATATAGTAGAATAAAGATTTTATTGTCAATAGTTTTTTTTAAAAACAAAGATGGGCAGGCATCATATGAAAAAGATTAGTGATACAATTCTTTCCTAATTTATTTATTTAGTAAATTTACAGTTACCCATCTCGTATACTTGGTGGCTCGCAATGAAAACAGAATAAGAAACAAAAACATCCAGAGTTAAAAGCAACAAAATATCATAAAAACAGCAATCGAGAAGACTCTCGGCCATGACAGGGGCCCACCTCTCGGCCATGACAGGGGCCCACTATCAGGACCCCAGCTCAGTGACAAAGATATATATATATATATTTTAGTGCCTTGTAAAAGAACAGAAGGGTCAGACCAAAGCTAATTTCTGGAGGGGAGGGGGAGGAAATTCCAAAGGTGGGCACCACAGCAGAAAAAAAATGTCCTCCTGACAGATGATACTTTCTTGAAGACAGAAGTTGAAGCAGGCCTCTCTTACCAGATCTAACAGGATGGGTAAACATCATTGAAAAGAGATATTTCCGTAAGTAACCCAGCCCCAAGCTGTGAAGATCTTTGAAGATAACTAACAGCGCCTTGAATTGCACCCAAAAGCAGCTCACAGAGCAGAAGTGTCACATTTGCCAAATGACTTAGCACCGAGTGAAGCTTCCAAATACTCTTCAAGGGCAGCCCCATGTAGACCACATTGCAGTAATCCATTTGGGACTATATCATGGGTGACTGCGAATGGACAACCCCTCCCCCCCCAGTCCAGCAATGGCTGTAACAGGCATACAATACCAAGCTGGGCAAAGGCCCCTTGCCATGGCTGCTACCTGCTCCTGAAGCAGGAGCTGTGAGTCTAGAAGGAACCCCAGACCGCCCAGGATCCACCCAGGGCAGTGTAACCCGATCTAGAACAAGACATGGAATGTCCACAGAACCAGGGGTTCTAAAACACAAAGCCTCATCTTACTGTGGTTGAGTTGAGACCTATTGTCCTTCATCCAGGCCCACAGCTTCCAGTCACCAAGACAGGACCTCTACAGTATCACTTGGATGGTCCAGAGCAGAGATGTATAATTGGATATCATCTGCATATTTATGATACTGAACCAATGGAGAGCTTCACCCAGCAGCTTTATGTAGCTGATAAAGAAGGAGAGGAGGGAGCACTGAGCCCTACAGCCACTCCACACAGCAGAAGCCACTGGCTGACTTCTTCTCCCCTATAAACATTGACTGAAACCAGCCTTGGGGAAGCAGCACAGCACAGTACTGCCCACTCCTAATCCTTGCATCCAATCCAGAAGAATGCCATTTAATTCCTGCTCCCTCTCTTTTCCTGATGAAGTGAGTAGAAAAACAGGCCATGCATTTGGTGTTTTCATCCAATTACTGAAGGGGTAGAAGAAGCCACAGGGAAGTAGCTTTCCTACTGCTTATTCCAGTAAAATAAGAACAAAAGTTTCTCTGCTTGAATGCTTCACTTTAACACTTTTTCATACTCTGTACTGTCAATAAAACACGAATCTATTTAGGAAGGAAGGAAGGAAGGAAGGAAGGAAGGAAGGAAGGAAGGAAGGAAGGAAGGAAGGGAGGGAGGGAGGGAGGGAGGGAGGGAGGGAGGCCCAAAGTACAAGTTCCATGATGTATTGTGGCTCTCAGTTCCTCGGTTAAATTCAGGAGTTTTAGTTTTAGAACAATTCTGCAAGGTACTAAAAGCTTCTTTAAAAAAAGAACAGAGAGAATTTTTTTTAAAAAAAAAATAGATAAAATTGATTCTATAAGCGCATCATTAACCTCACTCATACATTAATTCCTGGGGAAAAAAAATGACTTTAAAACATTTATTCAGCCTCTTTGCATGTTTTTATAGAAATGATCGGATGAAAATGTAGAATTTTAGAGACATGGCCTAGCCACGCTTCCTTCAAAGTAAATGGCACTGAATTCAATCTCATTATATGAAGATTTATCTGGGAGTATATTTAACCTAATAAATCTATAGTGTGAACCTAAGCAAGATTGCTCAAAAGAATGACTATCTGAGAAGGATAAGACCCGTTTCTCAAATAATCTTACAGATTCAAACTTCATGCTCTTAGGGTGGGTTTGGAGGATTTGTCAGCTGTGGAAAGTCCAAAGTAAGCAGTCTTAGCTTTTGACCCAAAAAACAAAAACAAAAAAAACCCTGATGAACTTGTAGTCACTTCATAGTTTTCTGCCGTTGTGCCACGATTGACTGATATTTGCAGGCCAAGATTGGTAGCATCAGAGTAACAATTGTTGTGAAGCAGTGGGACTTTAGTGAGAGGAGAAATCCCCTTGCTGAAAGGAAAGGAGATGCTTATGGAAAGAATTTAACTGTGACTTTACAAGGTGAGGGGAAGATCTTTTGCAGATTAAATTCCCTCAGGCCAGAGATGTTCTCCATGTTTGTCTGTCTGATCTTCCTCTTCAGTAAATATGCATCAGAGCTCGTCTTTGGGTTTCAGAAACTTTAAGAGTGAGGATTCTATGTGATTCACAGAAATGACATCAGAAGGAGTTACACTTTCACCGTGCCAATTTTCAAGAAAATGCATGAAAAAAAAAAAAACATCCCGAGTCCTGTAATCCAAAATATTAAAACATGTGGTGGCATGATATAAATCAGCTGTCATTCAATATATATTATTTTTAGGATTTTTAAAAAAATATTTTTAATAGAAACAAGTCAAAAGCTACAAACTATTCCTTCAAAGTAGTTGTTAGATGGCATTGATACTAGTAGCTTTTTTCTCCTTTATCTGTAATGCCACAATACAAGTTTAGAGCCTCTCTTTAAATAAAACAACTACTTTTCCTAACACAGCTGAGATCTGAAATTGGTTTTGAAAGCTGTTACCTCAGGTTTTTATTATTATTTTTCATACCGCCTTCTCTCACAAATAACACTCATCAAGAAAACGGCTGCTGTTTTCACTAAGCAATGAAAAGTCAATTTTATGGGGATTTTTCTTTTTTCTTTTTTGGTCATTTTTCAATACTTTTGAAAAACATACAAAGCCAAAATGATTGAGTGATCATCCATTAACTGGAAGGAACTTAGTGATCTTATTGATTTAAAAAAAAAAAAAAAACTGTGAATATATGTATGCGACTGCCTGCTCCTAAATAAGGCAGAATGCCAAGCTTGCCTTTATGAGTTCAGGATTAATGAATAACAAACTTTGAAAGAGAAGAAATGTTTTGAGATTTACTTGGAAACTCACATCATGCTTGAAATTATAGGCAGAAAGATCAAAGAGTTCTATGACAAGAAAATGACAACATCTCAAAAGATGTATATCTTTTATTTGCTGGCTATAAACGTAGAAGCATTTTGGTCCTAAACTAGCCACCGCTCAGAACAGTTATGAGCAATTCTAAATTACAGCTAATGGGACAAAAACATGAGACTTTCACTTCACTCTAGTGTGCTTTCGGGTCTGAATATGGTATTAAATTTCAGAAATATCTATGGACTTCTCTTATTCTCTTCTACGGTAACATCTCCAAAATGTAACACAACAATTACTCAGAAACCAATAGATGGAAGAATTGAGCCAATAAAGAGGGAGAAGGCAAGAACCCAATACTTGGGAAGCATCCCATCGGGACGATAAGTAAACTTCTTGAGCCTTCTAATATTCTTCAGCTTTAGGCATTTCAAAGAGAGATACTAATCTTCAGTTCTAGATTATTAGTTGAAGGAGATTGGAAGGGATAGGAGATATATTTGAAAAAATCTAATATTCTTCAGCTTTAGGCATTTCAAAGAGAGATACTAATCTTCAGTTCTAGATTATTAGTTGAAGGAAATTGGAAGGGATAGGAGATATATTTGAAAAAATAAACAAAACATGCATGAGGGCCAAGAGATAATAAAGGACCTCCATTTTACCTGTGTTATCCCCGTCACTAAAGAAATAACAAGAATAGGGGTGGAAGGCTTGGCTCAGTTACAATTTAGGCTTAATATTGTTTCTAAATAGCCTGCTTGCTTTAATTTTAGAATCAGATCTCCCCTCTCTTTGTAAAATAAAACTGATTTTCAGGTGCATTTTTAAATGAATCCAATTCTTTCTATACCCATTCCCTGAAGCAGTCAGAATATGTAAGGAAAACCTACTTTTTAATTCAACTATTTGCTGGACTATCCTAACAAAATTCCAACAGTTGACAAATAAAAAGTATTTAATGCCCTGCTGATTTGACGGTACATGGCCCCGTCCATTGTCCCTTTGATGCGGTGAAGTTGTCCTATCCCTAGCAGAAAAACACCTCCAAAGCATGTTTCCACCTCCATGTTTGATGGTGGGGATGGTGTTCTTGGGGTCATAGGCAGCATTCCTCCTCCTCCAAACACGACAAGTTGAGTTGATGCCAAAGAGCTTGATTTTAATCTCATCTGACCACAACACTTTCACCCAGTTCTCTGAATCATTCAGATGTTCATTGGCAAACTTCAGACAGGCCTGTACATGTGCTTTCTTGAGAAGGGGGATCTTGTGGGCGCTGCAGGATTTCAGTCCTTCACGGCGTAGTGTGTTACCAATTGTTTTCTTCATTACTATGGTCCCAGCTGCCTTGAGATCATTGACAAGATCCTCCCGTGTAGTTCTGGGCTGATTCCTCACCATTCTCATGATCAATGAAACTCCACGAGGTGAGATCTTGCATAGAGCCCCAGACTGAGGGAGACTGAGTTATTTTGTGTTTCTTCCATTTGCAGATAATCGCACCAACTGTTGTCACCTTCTCACCAAGCTGCTTGGCGATAGTCTTGTAGCCTATTCCAGTCTTGTGTAGGTCTACAATCTTGTCCCTGACATCCTTGGACAGCTCTTTGGTGTTGACCATGGTGGAGAGTTTGGAATCTGATTGATTGATTGCTTCTGTGGACAGGTATCTTTTATACAGGTAACAAGCTGAGATTAGGAGCACTCACTTTAATAGAGTGCTCCTAATCTCAGCTCGATACTTGTATAAAAGATACCTGGGAGCCAGAAATCTTGCTGATTGATAGGGGATCAAATACTTATTTCATTCATTAAAATGCAAATCAATTTATAACTTTTTTGAAATGCGTTTTTCTGGATTTTTTTGTTGTTATTCTGACTCTCACTGTTAAAATAAACTTACCATTAAAATTATAGACTGATTATTTCTTTGTCAGTGGTACAAAATCAGCAGGGGATCATATACTTTTCCCCCTCACTGTATAGTACTTGCTACAGAACTTAGAGACCTAGGTCAATTCAAAATGTAGGTCAACTAGATTTGAAGGCACTTTTCATCAGACTGGTGGAGGGAAAATGCACTTGATGCTTCAATCAATGGGGGAAGGGGGGACAGAAGCAAAGCTAAGCAAATCCCTGTCTAACAGTTTTCATTTCCTATCCTATCTCTAAGGGAAAAAGAGTAATGATCAAAATATGTAAACTCAACTCAAAATACGTCAAAAGGCATATGTATAGTTAAATGCTTGGTACATCAGAAATACTGCATAATTTTGAAAACGATAACAGATTTGGAGGCGGGTAAATTTCCTTGTTAACAATGATGAAATCATACAAGAAATCACTGGCCAGAGATGTATTTTATAAGTTTAAAACAGAGCTGGACCACATTTTCCCCTCTAATGTTAGTTATATTCCGAGGTCTCCATAACCAACAAAAAAGGTATGATAGAATTGCTGCTGTACAGCATCTTTTGAGGGCTGCTTATCTGTTCTCAGTGACTAAATGGGATTAAGAGATGAGAAAGGGATTGATTTATTGCATGGTAGATCCAAGTGTCTCACCTGAACACAAACACTTACCTCGTTAAAAACTCAACCACAGCATCTCCCAAAAATTCCAAGCGCTCATTATGGTTAATCCTGCAAAGGAATGCAAAGACGATTAAGAGTGAATCTTGCACACACAAGTGACGCTGATGGAAAACAGCCATCCATCCCTTCTTTGGGCAATAAGCAGAGAAAGTTAGCCTCCCGCAGTTTTTCTTTCAGAATGCTGAATTCCCAATGCACAACAGTGAATTTCTGGGCTTTTCCTCCGCCATACAAAAGCCACAGGTGGCCTGAAAAGGTAATAAGGCAGATTATAATTTTGTGTTGACTGATTAGTAAAAGAGAGGATAATGATGTGCAAAAGCCTGCTGCGAGGGACTCTTCCGTGTGCTGTTATTCCTGTCAATGATTTAAAAGAAATACCTCCCCCTAGGCCATCTATAGACTCTTGGTGCCATGCACACAAAAAAAGAAAGGCACCTCGCTGGGAGTGCGCTATTTCTTGAAACAGCTATAATAGTGAGCCTGACCCTTCTTCTTCTTTAGCGTTTTTATTCTCTTGCATACAAGCAGGATTACAGCTTACGAGCGGACTACATGCTTCGCATGCAAAACGTTACATAGTCAATCCTTAGCATTTCTCTCTAGAAAAGAACTACTGCCTGAAACTTCAGAAATAGTTGCTGGGCCAGTATTGAAATAGATGGACCCAACCACCTGAAAGGGTAGAAGGAAGCCTCCCACATTTCTGTATAGGAGCTTGCACAGTTCTTAGACGTGTCCTTGCCTTTTGAACAAGGAGGAAACAGTCAGAGCTACAGCCAAAGAGATCAATAGGCCTCTAAAGATTATTGTGCAGGAAAGCAAAACAACGAGAGCAGGACTGGGAGACATCCCTCCACCCACTCCAAAAAAAAGACTGCCATTGGTGATCAGAAATTCAATTATGGTAATCAGTAAAAAAAAAAAACACCACCTTATGGTCAATTCATTTTTAAACTTCTGATGCGGCTAGACAGCTAAGTAGACTATCACTTGCAAATTAGGATTATTTCTTCCACCAGGTTCCAGAAGTAGCATCATGGCTTGAGGGTAGAGAGTGCAATAAACACATATACTGTAGATCCAGCTTTCTGCTACTTCACTATAAGATTCCTTGGGGGTAGCAGGTGAGTAGCTTCTGGCACCCACAATTAACTAGCAAAACCAGCTGAAATGTGTAGAGCCAAGATGGACATATGAAAAATAACATGTGGAGCTCAGGAGAGGCATATGAAAAATAAATAAACCAAAATTCAGTCTAGAGTTTCTGGCATCATCATTCTGCAAGAAAGACGATGATCGCTCCTGCTGGCATTCAAGACAGAGAAGATATAAATGAAGGAACATAGCACAGAGTTTTTCAAGCAAAGGTCTGTCCCCAAATCCACTGCCAGATATTGTCAACGAAACAAGTCTAAATGGATCACTATTTGGACTCAATGTATGGTAGTTTCCAGTGTATCTAAGAAAGAGATTTCAAAAAAAAATCTGAGATAGGATTTCAAAAGATTGCACAGGTCCTTATTCTGCCCCATGATTAGCGATAACAGTATCAATAATTTGCAGGCCATATGTAATCTTTAGGACTCAGTCTTAAATATCATAGTTTAAGCACAGGCAGGGCCATAAATTAAGATTTGGATGGGACGCCTGTTTATGGTATACATCTCACTTGCATATTACAAATACCAGATCTCTCTCTCTCTCTCTCTCTCCCCCCCCCCCTCTCTCTGTGTCTGTGTGTGTGGAGAGAGAGAGAGATTAAAAGTAATTAACTAGAGATTGAATTTAATTAAGAATGAGAGGAGGGTGTAAAGATTTGATTTAACTATACTATAATTTTCTGTGAAGAAAAAGGCTTAGTTGTCCTCTATTTTACTAGGAGCAAACAGCATCAAAATCTTTCAACTGCAGTATGTATGACACTGCTGTAATTACACAGCGTTATCAGATAAAGCCTATGAATGATACACAATCTATAAAATTCAGCTCTCCACACAAACTGAAAGGCAGGGATCCCATTAAATTTTGAATTGCAAACGATTCTGAAAAATGTTCCTATGCTATATGAGTATGATTGGTCTGCACAAGTATTTGGGCTATATTATTTTATGAGAAATCTATTCTACTTTATGAAGTTTGAGCATATGAAGAAAACTAATGGCATTTAAAGAAAGTAAAAACTGACCTGGAGAAAAATATCATTATCAGAACATTGGGAAAAAACAGGCAATAAGAAAATAATATGAAACTGCAATGTACTTTACTATCTTAATTATTTAGAATAAAAAGAAAACTTCATACAACTTGGAAATTGTCAGGCTTGCCTGAAATAGAAATTTCCCATGGAATATATCAGCACTGGAATATTCTCTAGGCCCCGTTTCTCCCCGTAAGCCATAAGAAAAGCTCCAGGAGCATCATTCTAGAACAGGACAACCTGGCTAGGCTGACTGATGCCCTTATCACCATATAGTTTGACAACGAACATGGAACGCCTTTTAAGTCCATCTCAAAAACACAATTGACTAAAAGCAGTGTTCCACGTATTGACTGGCGCTTTGTTGTTGTTGTTGTTAGTTGCGAAGTCGTGTCCGACCCATCGCGACCCCATGGACAATGTTCCTCCAGGCCTTCCTGTCCTCTACCATCTTCTGGAGTCCATTTAAGCTCACGCCTACTGCTTCAGTGACTCCATCCAGCTACCTCATTCTCTGTTGTCCCCTTCTTCTATTGCCCTCAATCTTTCCCAGCATTAGGTTCTTCTCCAGTGAGTCCTTCCTTCTCATTAGGTAGCCAAAGTATTTGAGTTTCAACTTCAGGATCTGGCCTTCTAAAGAGCAGTCGGGGTTGATCTGTTCTAAGACTGACCAATTTGAATGCCTTGCAGTCCAAGGGACTCGCAGGAGTCTTCTCCAGCACCATAGTTCAAAGGCCTCAATTCTTTGGCGCTCAGCCTTTCTTATGGTCCAACTTTCACAGCCATACATTGCAACTGGGAAAACCATGGCCTTGACTATACGCACTTTTGTTGGCAGGGTGATGTCTCTGCTTTTTAGTATGCTGTCTAGATTTGCCATAGCTTTCCTCCCCAGGAGCGTCTTTTAATTTGTTGCAGTCCCCATCTGCGGTGATCCTGGAGCCCAGGAAAATAAAATCTGTCACTACCTCCATTTCTTCCCCATCTATTTGCCAGGAATTGAGAGGGCCGGATGCTATGATCTTGGTTTTTTTAATGTTGAGTTTCAAGCCAACTTTTGCACTCTCCTTCTTCACCCGCGTCAAGAGGCTCTTTAGTTTCTCTTCACTTTCTGCCATTAGAGTGGTATTACCTGCATATCTTAGGCTGTTGATATTTCTCCCGGCAATCTTAATTCCAACTTTTGATTCATCTAGCCCTGCCTTTCTCATGATGTGCTGTGCACATAAGTTAAATAGGCAGGGCGACAGTATACAGCCTTGCCGGACTCCTTTCCCAATTTTGAATATATTTTTTGATATATTTTGATATATTTTGAATATTTGAAACAATACAAAATATTAGAATTGACAATGAAAATACTGAAGTGACGAATAGCTTCTGCCTGTTAGGATCAACTATCAATAATAAAACAACAAACAGTCAAGAAATAAGCCGCAAGTTAGCTCTTGGTAGATTTTACTTAAAGCTGACTCCTGAGTTGCAAATCCTAATTTGTATGGAACCAGCTTGTTCTTCTGAATTTGTGAACTTGTATCTTCTCCAGAATTTTACAACACAAACCTCTCAAAGTAAATACACCATGTTCCTACTAGTTCCTACTAATTCTGAATACTTGTTCCATCAAAGAATTAACACAGGCATAATATAATGTGAGTACCACTGCCACGCACTTGTAATGCATCCTTCATATGCCCAGTGAGGGCAAAAAAAAGTTTATACACATACCTGGAAGGAGTTGGATCATCTTGACCAAGACGTGACATAATATTGATCAAAGTGTTTATACCTGTAAAATACAGCATCACATTTAAAGAGGTATTCATAAACTCCTGCTCAATATTGTATAGCTTCCTTTCAGTCTGGTAAGATAATTTCCTCTAATATACAGTGGTACGTCGATACTCATTGTTAATTGGTTCTGGGAGGTATAATCAGTACCAAAAATGATGAGTATCAAACAATTTTTTCCTCTAAGGAATGAGTCACAAAGCAGCTGACATCGACATTCTAGCTTGTGCGTTGAGTACCAAACAAATGATGAGTACCAGGACAAACTTTTCATGTCAAAGTGCATTGAGTATCAAATTTGATGAGTTTCAAAGCAGTTGAGTACCGAGGTACCACTGTAGTCTGATAATTACAGGGAGGATATTTATGAAGAAACATTAAAGGTTCTGCTTCTCCAACTTGCTTTTTAGAAGGTTCAAATGAAGAACTGTTGGAAGCAACTTCAATGCCCATATCAAAGGAAGAAATGACAACAGGAAAGACAATCAAACTAACCTTTCTTCCTCATATGCATATGGTGAACTTTCCTATCTCCATATTTGGGTTGCCGAATCCCACAATTTGATAAAGAATTTCTGGCATGGTCTGGATTCATTCCAAAGTTCAAGTGATGGCTTGGGTGAGTCATGGCAAGCTAAAAAGCAGAATCCCAAAATCAAACTGAAATGTGTTCATTCAAGTTCAAATGTTCAGTGAAACCCCAGAGCAGGGGTAGGCAACCTCGGCTCTTTTATGACTCATGGACTTCAACTCCCAGAGTTCCTGAGTCAGCGGACTCAGGAATTCTGGGAGTTGAAGTCCATGAGTCATAAAAGAGCCGAGGTTGCCTACCCCTGCCCCAGAGCAATGTCAGGAATGAATCATATATGGTTTTCCAAATGTTGTTGGAAGTGTTTTATCTAGCTAGGTGAAAGAAATTCTTATCGCCCCCCTCCTCTCCACTTCTGATAAAAGAAAGCTAGTGATATATAGGTATTAAAAGCACATTTCTCTCTTCCGGTTTAACAAACCCTCATTATTTGATATAATACTACATGCAAATATACTATAATATTAAATGTATAACTATAATATAATTCTGCTGTGAGAATCTAATTGTTGAATCTAGCTCTGTATTTATTTTTGTAAAGAGTTCAGGCATGATAGTATCTGTGAAATACTATGCACATGACAATTCAGAAGAAAGTCCCACTGTGCCCAATAAGCTTACTTTCAGATACTTGGGCTTAAGTTTAGGTATTCAGCCTAAAAGCCTCTTATGTTTTGTCTGTTACATTATGTTTCATCATCACCAGGATATTTATGTACAGTGCTTCTTTGTTAATTTCGCAATATTTGTAAACCACTGTGGTCAGTTACGTCTTAGATGATGAACAAAAGGTTTTTTTTTTTTAAAAAAAGTGAGTTAATAATTAAAGTAATAATCTCTTTGCAGACCCACTATCAATACTGACCAAAAGCACAATGGAAAAGTTTCATTTTAATTGCCTTAGAAAATGAAAGGAGGGGGCCAGATATATTTCTGGGGAAAGTATATTCCAAAGCATGGAGGCTTTTCTTCAGACAAGCCCTGTCATCTAACCCTCGTATTTCCTGCTTGGTGGGGACATCTTCAGTAGGTTTTCTCAAGATGTTCGGACTAGTTTAGCAGAGACGCATTCCACAATGCAGTGTCTTGATAGTACGTCATACAGAGAGCTTTTAGGAGATAACCGTTTAGAATTGGCCCTTGAACAGGACTAGCAGCCCGTCCTGTGGCCTCAAAATAGTGCTATTCTAAGCGGCAGGACTGCAGTGTGGCTGCAACCTTCTGAACAAGTTGCAGCTTCTGAGTTCTCTTCCAAAGGCATCCCATGTAGTGTGCCTTGCAGTAGTCCAGCCATTGGTGATCAAGGCACGAGTAGCAGAAGATCCTGATCTAGGCAGGGTGATAACTAGAACATCAGCTAAAGATGGTCATGACTTTGACTGTTTATGTCAAATTCAAAAAGATCTCTTCAATTTCAAACCTATTCCGTCATGAGGAATTGCAACCGCATCCTGAGTAATAACTGAGACCAGAGTTAATGGACTGCCCATATATTCATTACCAAATACAGATGTGAGATCACATATAGGAAACCATCTTTGACTCCATTCCAAACTTCTGTTTCCATCTAGGTCCACATCCTGTTTTTCCATACCTCTCTTCCTCACCCTTATTTCTTATTCCAAGGATCAGCAACATTTTCTGAACAAGAACATCCCCGACAGCCAAGAAAACTGGCAAAATCTTGCAAGCTTGTCAGGGAATGACAAGTTTTATGAGATTTTGACGTCTTTGGATAACATTGCTAAAAATCCTTTGCAATCACACGGCCTTATGTTGTTTTTAATATAAAAAAATATTTACAATTGTAAACTTTAAAAAAAATACGTTGCTGTCCTTTATTCTACATTCATATTCCAATTTTTTTTCTATCTAATCAGCCATTGTTCCATGTTCAGAGCCCAGTTAGATCTATTTTGTTCCAACTATCTCTCTTAGTTCCTGTCTCCAGGTTAGTCTCTTAGGACCTGGGCTCCGTTATCTACAGCAGTCTCCCTAAATAAATCGGATTCTGGAGAAGGATGGAGGGATCCTGGAATTGAAGGCCACACATTTGGAAGGCACTCATGTTTGGGCAAATGGATTTAAACATCAATAGGGAGATACCAATAAATCTCTTTCCTGCTGCCTTTAATTCCAACTTAGTAGAGTCGTCATATTGAAGTATATGATTGTCAACATGAGCTCACCTGCAATAAACACCGGTCTTTAAAAGTGTAGCCTATTAGTCTGTCCAAATGCATCAGACACTGATGGTAACGGATGTGGTGTGTTAAGACAGGAAGCATCATGGCATGCTAGAGAAAGAATCATCACAATTCAGGCTAGAAAAATCCTTGAATGCAACAAGATCCTTAAACACTGCTTTTAGTCACTACTTTGCATTCATAATATACATTGCAGATATTATAAGCACTTCCATAATTTTTACAAAGGCTTTGAAAGAGAGCAGTATATTATACCCATACTGCAGAAGGGATACGTGTGCGATAAAGCAGGGAGAATTAAGTTTTTATATTATCTAGTAAATGAGCGGGTACAGATCAATCTTCGATATGAGAGTTCATTGCTTACCTCATCTGCTTAATTCAAATTCAAAATGTAACAATTAATTCTCAGAGTAGTCCCCAATAATATGTTATTTCTAATTCACTCTCCCCCACATTTACAGAAGATAAAAATGATGAAGTATATGATTTATCTCAATCATACAATATATCCATGATTTAATCGAGATAACAGACACCTGAGTGGAACTCTAGAGCTTCGGTATATTGATTTAAGGGCTCAAATTATGGAAACCAGAACTGATAGGCACACAGGTTTAGGAAAGGAGGAAACAGAACATTACTGACTGTTAACTAAATGTTTTTATAAATATAGACATACTCAATCATAGCAAACAATGTTTTGGATAATTAATAGAAGTAGGGCTTCCAAATCAAGGGAAGGACTATTCTGTATTAGTTAGACCCCCTTATTGAATATTGTGTCGAATTCTTGGCACTCTGCTTTAAAAAGTATTCAGACAAACTGGAATATAAAAAGATAACAACAAAGATAATTAGAAGGTTAGAAAATCTTATGAAGAGAGATAAAAGGAACTGAGAAGGTTTAGCTTTGTGGAGAGAAGAAGAGGAAGTGATAGCAGTTTTCAAAGGATGTTAAACAGAAGATGGTCAAGACCTTCATCATTCAAGCATGGAATCTAGAACCCATGGCAAGTTGGAGTTTGGATAACACCAGGGATTACTCATTTACAAGGAGCAATCCATTGTTGAACAGGGTTGATCTCTTCAGTGCCTCTCCATGAAAGTTCTCAAGAGAACTAGCAAGGTGGGAAAAGAAGAGCTCTTGAGATGCAGGAAATATGTCTAAACCCTTAAGCTCTTCACTTGCCTTGTTGTGCCATCTGTCCACGCAAGGCAGGTAGGTAAAGCAGTATGTTATTTACTGAAATCCTCTCTATGAAAACTCTACAACCATCATGCCCAGGGACCGTGCCCCAGGTATTTTGTTAGCAGCAGGTTGAATACAGGAACATTTCAAATTTATTAAATTGAAACTCTAATCCTGAACCAATCTATTCCACTGGGCAAGAAAGAAAAATATTACACCAATAACTTTCAACTACTCTGTAATGTACTTGTGTTCACAGTCTTGATACACATTTAATTCATCCGATCACTTTTTAATTTGGTAGGAAGCAACATAGATATCGATATGGATACACACACACACACACAAACACACATGTAAAGATACACCGTCTCCTTTGATGTCTTGGGGGAATATATGAATGCACAATATGGATATATTTTATGTAGTTTTCTCTCAAAAACAATTGATTCTGCAGTAGAGCAGATCCATTGCCATTTGATACGTTGCTGTCCTTCACAATAAAAAGAAGAACATTTCAGTGGATAAACTGCAAAGCCTTTCAAGGCCATGAACAATGTTGTTTGTAAGTGCTAAAAGAAAGAAAGATGATGTTTGACATGGACTTTCCAGTAGAACATTTATTCCTCAAAAACAAAAGTTACATATAAAAAGGAAAACACTTGGGGGGGGGGGGGAGGGATAACGTCACTGATACCAATTCCACTTTGTACATTTCAGTTTCAAGGCAACCAAGAATAAGAAAATAAGAAGATAGTTAAGCAGGATTGAGAGAATCCCTCTCGTTGAGAATTCCACTTGTGCACTTCTGCACACTATACATTTTTTCCCCCTATCGTCTGCTGTAGACTGGTCCATAAAGGAGTATACGTGCCTTATATCTGCACTTTTCTGCAGTTTGCATAAGTTTGATTGATTATGCACCATCAAATTAGTCACAACACAAGGGTCTATAAGAAACCAGATAGATAGATTTTCTCTAGGACTATTCTGAAAGGGGAACAGCATGATGAGTACCCTATACCCAATCTTCTGTTTACCTCAGCAAACAAATGCAAGAGATACTGGGGGGGGGGGTGTCTCCAGGATTAGGTCCGCAATAGCAGATTTGTTGAATTTTGACAATTTGGGGGGGGGGGGCACGCTCCTTCTTATTTGCATTCCACAGGTTTGAAAGAGCCTTAGTTAAAACTGACTTTCACCATCCCCTTGGGGGTGAACTTAACTCACTTGACAGACGTCAGAACGAATTCCCGTCTTCCAGAATCCTTGGCTGCTCAGCTCAACAGTTACTTCCCGCCGCATGGTATTCTTCTGTCTGATTTTTTGCAGGGCTTCCTTTAGAGAAAGAAAAAGACAATGTGTATTTTGCTAAAGGAACCAAAATCCCCTCTAATTTATGGAAAACCTGAGTCTTGATAAGGGAGCCATCCTTCCATGTGTTGTTTCGAATCTCACAATGGAATTATTAGTCAACTCCAAAAACATACCGGAGAGCTTGGTCTATTGGCAGGATAGGCCAACCCCACTCTGACACCCCTTAAGAGAAAGTATAAATAGGAGTGGCTTTACTACTGCCACAATCCGGCATGCTAATATGCAGAATCAGGGAAGGCTGGTGAAAACCCTTAAAATCAGGACTAGATGCATCCAAATGGCACACTGTCTTCCAGGAAAATATAAGCAGGCTGGGAACTAGACTGTGTTATTTCTCTGTGTCATATATGTGCATGTATATGGGTATATGGGTATAGTTTTTTGTCATGTTTATGTAGTGTATATTGGAGGTGGTTTCCCTTTGAGAGCTGAATGCAATGAAATTTCATTTTAATGTATGCTGATTAGTGTACATTTAAAGTGACAATAAAGTTATTCTACTCTACTCTATTCTACTCTACTCTACTGTACCCTACCCTACTCTACCCTATTCTGGAAAAAATACATCACAAAGTATTTCCTATATTAGTGGGCCTTGGAAAAAGTATCTGCTGCCTCAGCGCCTGTTTGCCTCACAGCCTCCCATACCCGCCTTGCCAACTCCCAGTAAGGCAGTTAAGAAGAAAAGAAAGGAGCATCTGTTCTAATGTAGTTTGGGATATATTGAATTTTAGAAGGGAAATAGTTCAGCTGCTGGGTTTCTCGCAAACCCATCTCGTTCTTCTCAATAAATCTTGCTAAAGAGGTTCTTTGAGAATTGTGCTTGGAAAAGAATTACTTTCAGTTTAGGCAGATGCTAAAGAGCCCCAGAGAGGGCAGGATTCCCACCATAGAACTACCTATTGTAGAGGCCTATAAAGAAGTTCCTGCAAGCACAAATCCACATGTGCAAATCACAGAAACCACAATGAAGAATAATGAAGGGAAGCAAGTGTTTAGCTGTCTCTTTATCTTGCTGAAATCTTTCTATGGTAGGTCTCTGTTAAAGTGACTGCCTTAAGACTCCTGAGTACATCCATGATAGAAGCAAAAAAATGAAGCAGAGACGTTTTCAGGAGACAACCAATCAGCTCAGGTGATAAAAATCTAGAAACAGAGATTTACACCGCAGGGTGATAAATGTCAAAGCAGCACTCCCTTCTCCCTTTTTGGTTTGCAGTGAAATGTAATCACCCACAAACGCTACCTGCTATCATTTTAACAATAACGTGTCCATTATTCCCTAGAAAGAAATTTCCTTTTTTAATAAAAAAAGTATTTGTCTTCCATTTGTTCTACACTGCAGCAATGAAAGGCTTCTGTAAAGTTGAAAATAGTCTACAGTATTAAAAAAAAAAAAAAGTACTTCTCTGTCAATGGGGCAGGTTTATTAGTAGGGCATGGACCTTCCCACTTAAGAGAGGAAACCAAAAGCTGATTTTTGCATGAGTCTAAGCTGGTAACATCATGCAGGCCAACACAGCTGGAATGTGACACTTGGCTGCGCAAGGCTGCTAAAAACATTAATTGGAAGAAGTGCCAGTGCATAAGAGTGGGATTTTTTTCTGAGCCATTATCTTCAGGTTTACACTACGTGATTAAAAAACATAAAGTGTGAACAGGTTCCCTATTTCTCCCGCTCAAAACTACTTCGTGGTACAGTAGTATTGATTAAAAGAAAAAGAAAAAAGAGACAAGTGTTTCATTGTTTTTCAAAAAGGAATGTGGCATTTTCTATTTCCCTCCTTCCCCTTTTGCTCTCCCCTTCCCAAATTCATGAAGTTATAATGCTATTATTTTCTAACCATGCTTTTAGTTTAAAATTTTCTGTCCACAGGGCTGAGATGCCAGAATTTCAAGATTAGATCTGGCTACCTTGGAATGCTATCTCTCAGTTTTGCCTGAGTCCATAAATGTATATCCTTCTTAATTGGAGTCGTTAGCAGTAGAGAAGAGCATTCTGGTTTTTAAAGGAAAATGTGAGGTTGCAATATTTTATAAGTAATGTATGATATATATAGTATATATATAAAAGGACGCTGCTATTAAAAGGAAAACCCAAGATTGGATATATGACAGCTATTTACATTGTCTAAAGCAACTCTTTTTCTTGTTCAGAAGATGTAAATACTATGGATGGGAATTTGAATGTCCCTGGGCTCTAGGCATATCACAAGCCCTGACTACAGCAACAAGTCTTATGATTTGCTTAAGTGATTTGAGCTACCAGCAGTCTTTGCACAAAGCAAGTCCCTTGTCTGTTCAAAGGCAAACCTTTCTTTACTGATAGAACTCAAGGGCTTAGTTGTGATTTGCTGAATTGAGCAATCAAAAGATTGAAACTAAAGGTACGCCTCGACTTGCAACCGTTCATATAAACACTATTCAAAGTTACAACGGAGCTGGAAAAGGGAATTATGGCTGGTTCTTGCACTCATTACCATCGTAGCATCCTCGCAGTCACGTGACCAAAATTCGGGGTCTTGACAACCAGCATGTATTTACAACAGGTGCAGTATCCCAGGGTCACATGGTCACAATATACAACTTTCCCAGGGGGTTTCCGACAAGCAAAATCAATGGGAAAAGCTGGGTTTGCTTAACCACCATATATATGCTTTGTTTAATGACCATGGTGATTTGCTTAACAGCCACAGAAAAATGGTTGTAAAATCAGGCACAATTCACTTAATGATCGCTTAGTGACAGAAGTTCCAGTCCTAATTGTGGTCGTAAATTGAGGAATACAGTATATTTTAGCACTGTGCATTTATATCATCTCCTAAGAATTCTAAGCAACTCATAAACTGGAAGGAGTATGGCTCACGGACAAAATTAAGATGAATCAGATTGGATAATACTGAGTTGATGATGGACCACTGATCTCATTTGTACAAGATAGCTTCCTAAATGCCTAGAAAACAATTACCATTATTTTAGAATATTCTATTGATTCAAAAGATCCCCAACATTGCAGAAGCCATACATAGTCCTTGGGTAGTTTACTATTTACTTATTTTCCTCCTCTCTATCCCCACTTTCCATCCATAAGACCCTCTGCAGCTAAAACAAAATCACAAATACATATACTAAATTAAAAAGGATTAGTAATTTTAGTAAGTAGTAATTCATAAGGTTAGTAAAAGAGCTGTGGTGGCCAAGTGGTTAGAATACAGTATTGCAAGCAAAACTCTGCCCACTGCCAGGAGTTAGATTATGACCGGCTCAAGGTTGACTCAGCCTTCCATCCTTCCCAGGTTGGTAAAATGAGGACCCAGATATACTGACTCTGTAAATTGCTTAGAGAGGGATGGAAAGCACTATGGAGCGGTATATAAGTCTAAGTGCTATTGTTATTGCTAATAATGCAATTTGAAAAACCTGGCTTTTGTGCATACAAGTGAATTATGTTAAATTACATAATTACAAAACCCCAGTATTCTTTCCAAGAACCCCCAAAGCCAGCAGACACTCAGTAGTTTACTCCCTTAAAATTGCCAGCTGCCGGGCTTCCGGTTCCGGATCGCGGCACACGCAGTCGCACGGAGAGATCCATCTCTCCCACCGGCTGTTTTCCCTCCGCCGGTAGACCCTTAATCGGGTCGAAAGTCGCCCTGGAGGGGCGACCACCGTTGAGGAGGCCCTCGTTTGACTGGGGAAGGGCGGCAGCTCCTTCCTCAGTCCGAGCCAGCTCCTTAGGGCCGTCTGAGAAAAGATCGGCCAGTAAAATGGATGATCACTTTGCTGCACCAGCCGAAAGCCAGAAGAACAACTAAGCATAAAGAACCCCCATGGAGAATCCGGGTGAGACCTTTCCTCCCCCTTCTTTCCCTAATTACTCTCCTGTAAAAAGCTTTTGTATTTGAATTACTTCCCTGCTGTGAGAGAGCAGCGTTTGGGCACTTGGGAAAAACAGCTTTGGGAATTGAAAAAAAAAATAAACCAGTTAATTTTTTATTGACTATTCAACTCCTGGAATACTGAGGGAGCCTGAAAACATTTCTATTTTTGATTATTACTATTATAACTACGCTATCTACTATTTTGGAGAGGCCTTCTTCTTTATTTTTTTAATGTGAAAAATAAAAAATCTATTAACTTGGAAAGAAAGACCTTATAGCCTGCTGAGGACATCTTGTGACGAAAAGTGTTACTGCAACTGTATATTTTTTTTCATTGCTGGAGGATGGCTTTAACCTTCAAAGGATGATAAGAGTAAGATAACTGAAACAGCTGTGTGGTGATTTGGTCTACTAAGAATTGGAGGTGAATATTTGTTGACTTTTACGAAATATAGCCTTCACTAAAAGATTAAAAGATCCTTTCACCACTGACATGGAGGTACTTAACACACAGCTGGATTATGAGCTTATACTGGAAAAAATCTTGGAAGCCACGGAGGATATGAACTCTTACTTCCAAATTTTGACGGATCAAGTTATAGGTCGAAGAACAGTGGAGAAGGAGCAGAGTGGCGCTAAAGAGACTAGTGAGCAATATATACAACCTAAAGAGGAACCATATCTACAACTCAACTATGAAACTACACCGGGAGAAATTGTGGAAACTAAGGAACAAATCAACTTTATACAACCCCAAATGCAATCTATGGAGAAGCTTGATGATCAAAGAATAACTTTAACTGAGATGCCTGAAGCATCAACATCAATAGAGACTGACACTCAGATACAAGTTATTGAAAATTGTGATAATGTGGATAAACAACTAGTAACTACAACATGGAATAAAACGGCTTCCACCATCCAAAGGCTACTAGAAGAAAGGGAAGAGAACTTTGACCAATCTGAAGCGTTGAGGAATACTGACTTTCTAATATTGTGGTTTGATGATGCAGGAATTTTATTATGGAAACCGGTGTGGCACAGAAAGAAACCTAGAGTTAGATTTAAAAATGTGTTTTAAAATTTCATTTAATGGGTTTAAAAAGGCTTTTGAGATTTTGACTGATTTAATAACTAACGGAGTACATGAATTCTGTAAGAGGATATCCTTTGTAATAATATTTTGTTTTAGATATGATAATTACTTGGAGAGGTAAACTTTATTTACTGGGTTAAAAAGACTTTCTATAGACATAGATGAATTGATAGAATATATATTTAAATCAGATAGAAATGTATCTATTGGACTGATATTTTTATTTTAAATAAGATAATTATTTTGTAATAGAAGAAGAATAAGAGGGATTGGTGACAAGAGAAGAAATGGTATTAATGAAGAAAACATAAGAATGTTATTGTGGGAATAATATACTCATTTTAGATATAATTATTATGTTAAAAAGGGAAATGAAGGACACCCGAAGTGTTAATAATATGTCTATTTAAGGCTAATTGGAATATGGTAACTGTAAATTAGTAAAGCCTAAAAACAGGACTTGGATTTTTATAATTGAAATGTGATTGATGTTTGATAGGATTGTTTGAAGTTTATTTAGAAATGTATTAATTTGAATATGCAATACTATATGAGGGAATTAGAGAGGGAATTTTCAATGAATCAATTTGAGCTATATATCTGTGATTTTTCTTTTGGATGTTTGATATACCCATTTCCACGGTGTTTCCTAAGCACCTTGATGTAACCTTTCCACCCCTATAAAAATCCAATAAAATATATTTTTTAAAAAATAAAAAAATTGCCAGCTGCCCTTCTCCCAGTTCATGACAGTCTATCTCTTGCACACATCTCTTAGCATCTTCAATCAAAATACAGAATACAGTACCTTCTAGCTGTAAAATTCTTCTAGCTCGGGCCCATCCCAAACAAAAGGAATAACAGAATAACATAAATTAAAACACTAAGATGCCTATAACCTTGGAAAATAAACTAAGACTTTAACTAGGGTTAAAGGCAACTGCCAAACCAACAATCCAAGCATTACACAGAAAGCCAAGGAAAATGAAATTACAACGTACTTCTCTCTGAACTAATTTCTGTTTATCTGCTTGTTTCACTTTGGGACTATTAGCCAGCAGGTGGCGTAATTTCACATAACTTTTCCAGAGTTTTTGGTATCTGAAAGAGGTGAGAAGAACAAGAGTTACATTTTGGAATATTATGAGTTTGGGTTAGTGATCCGTCCAGAAATTATTTTATATACCCGAATTCTCTTTATAACCATACAAAGAAACTAATATAGATAATCCTCAACTTATAACAGTTCGTTTGGGGACCATTCAAAGCTACAACGGCACTGAAAAAAGTGACTTTTTTACCCTTATGACTGTTACAGCATCCCCATGGTCACATGATCAAAATTTGGATGCTTGGCAATTGGTTCATATTTATGACAATTGCAGTGTCCCTGGGTCATGTGATCCCCTTTTGTGACCTTCTGACAAGGAAAGTCAATGGGGAAGCCAGATTCACTTAAGAAACATGTTACTAACGTAACAACTGTGGCAAGAAAGGTCATAAAATGAGGCAAGATTCACTTAACTACTGTCTCGCTTAGCAATAGAAATTTCGGGCTCAATTAGGGCCATAAGTTGAGGACTATCTGTACATTTCCAGTATCATCTACCCTGTATGAAAGTTTAGTATCCAGGTTTTTCATCTCCTGCAGTTTGGAGTTGGAAGCAGAAGTGAAACTGGCTTGGGCCACTGCTAATGGAACGGAATTTTTTCAATAAAGGAAAAAAAGTACCAAAATAAATCTTTTTTTAAAAAAATGTGCTATGGAGTATTCAGGGGAAAGGATGATTGCACGATAAAGTCCATTCAGTTAATTCCACCAAATCTTGACCACAAACATCTGGAATGTCTCATGGAGACAATGGCCCTTTGGCCACTCCCAACAAATGAAAAAAGGAACCAAGCATTTTAGATATGGACACCTGAAAATAATATTGGATGTTTCACTGCTTATACATATTGCTTAGAAAGAAAAAAAAAGTTACGTTGTTGATCAGTTCCATATGACTAATAAGGGAGCAGCTTACTGTGGATCTCCAGCGTAACTAAGTTGAGCTGGTCGTATTCCAAAATGGACGATAATGGGAAAAGTAATCACATCAGGGTTGAATTGTTCACGATCCAACTGATCAATACGAACAGAACTGGGTTTCTGCAGGAAGAGAAAAGGAAAAAAAGAAAAGAAAAATTTTAAATTTTACTAATAATGCCTCCATCAATGCTTCTTTGGGCGATGGAGTTTTGCATACACATAACTTTCTGATACAAACAAACTTAACACACTGAAACTTTCTAAGAGCTTTCATGGACTATATCTACTAACACTATTCTGAAAATAGCTGGCAACTCTACATGAACATTAGCAGTCTGAAACTAGCAGGATCTCTTCCAACTTTAATTGGATTCTCTCTCTTGGGCAAACAAATCATCCTATTCACATGTCCAAATATTATTATGAGAGGAAAAGTGTGAAGTGTTACTCTTCTCACGTTCACACACAGCATAACTACATAGGTTTCTTGGGCAATGAAACATTTTGAGCCGGCTAGGTAAGTTCAGCCTGAACATCAGACAGACATGGAGAAGAATAACAAGATGGTCACCTCCATTCACGCTACTGCTAGATTTAGAACACAAAATGGCTGAGGTTAATTTTGGGTTGATTAAGTCACATATTCACTGATTACAGTAACTTATGGTAGGATTAAAATTAGAATTACCATTGTTCTGTTTCTCCAGAAAGTTCTGACAGAATTAACTATTTATTCTGCTTTTATAGTGCATCGTTCCACCTAGGAATTAATATATTAGGCGCTTATAATGGCTGAAAGGAGTGATATAACTATGGTCTGGGGTGGACTCAGTCTAATAAAAGTTTAATTACTTTGCTGGAGCCACTGTTTTTCTAAACTTTAGAGTTAAAACATCACCAAAGAAAGGGATGGCTATTTAGCCCTGAAGGAGACTCAAAATTCATTTTTATTTAAATAATGCAATGCTATTCTCAATAAATTTACAAGGTTATGCTCTGTGAGATATTCTTCTCTCTGTTCCTAATTTAGTTTTCATGCTAACAAAGAAGCAGAAAACCCACGCAATCTCCCTCTTCTATTTGTTCCTGGCAGAAATTAGAATAATTGCTATTGTCACTAAAGGAACGTGACAGAAAAGAAAAATATGCACACACGAAACCTATTTTTCTTCCTTTTCTCATACGCACTTTAAAAAGTTACATGGAGACACACACACACACACACATACAACCAAGAAAATGAGGCTCCATAAATCCCTTCATGATCTTTAGTCATTATAGACAAGTAGCAAAGGGAGGGGTTCATTATTAAAATACACAAAAGTTACTCTTGTTGTCTGAAGAACGGAGGCTTCTTTTATGTGTTCCACAATACATATTAATACACAACAGGCAGAGGTGTATGTATGACACGATTTTCTTTCTTTTGGGAGATGGATGAAAATTCTGGAACATGGAGGAGAGAGGAAGAAGCAGATCATTTTTTTAAAAGCTTATTGCTTGGATTGCTTCCTGCCTTACTTTTTTTTTATTTTTACAGGTAGTCCTCGAGATACGACCACAATTGAGCCCAAAATTTATGCTGCTAAGTGAGAAAATTGTTAAGTGAGTTTTGCCCCATTTTACGACTTTTCCTGCCACATTTGTTAGGTGAATCACCGCAGTTGTTAAGCTAATAACACGGTAGTTAAGTGAATCTGGCTTCCTCATTGACTTTGCTTGTCAGAAGGTCGCAAAAGGGGATCACATGACCCCAGGACACTGCAGCCGTCATAAATACAAAATTCAAGCATCTGAATTTTGATCACATGACAATGGGGATGCTGCAATGGCCATAAGTGTGAAAAATGGTTATAAGTCACTTTTTCCAGTGCCGTTGTAACTTCGAACGGTCACTAAATGAATACTGTAAGTCAAGGACCACCTATAGTTTCTGAACTTTGTATTCCCTTGCCTGTATTTCATCCTATTGCTTGTTTCATCGGCATTCAGCGTATTAGACAGACCGAATGAAACCTAACGCGTTTAACCCACGCATGAATAAAGGCATGTTAATGCCTTAGACCAGGGGTGTCAAACTCGCAACGTCACATGATGCTACGTATCGCGACTTTTTTTCCATTGCCGGCAATGGGGTGGGCGCAATTTCAGCATGACGCATCCGTCCCACGGGCTGGCAGTTTGACACCCCTGCCTTAGACAATGTCATTGTTAGATTTCGTGTACAGGTAGTCCTTGAGTTACGATAATAATGCAGCCTGCCCATTACGGTCATAAGCCATAACGGTCATAAAACTGAAAAACCAATTAAAACCTTTTTTTGTGGTGGTGGTTAAGCAAAAGCCAGTTGTATAATGAACAATGGTTTTGGTTCGCGGTTTTGTCAAAAACCAGAAGTAACTGCCAGATTTTGGGGAAAACTATAGTAAAATATGCTTATGTGACATGGGACACTATAGACATCCATATATGCAGCTAGGTTGCTAAGGGCCCAAAGTCCGGTCATGTGACCATGGGGGGTGGGTGGGAAGATGGCACGACGTGGGTCTTAAGTCCCCCTTTTTGGGTTAGTCGTAACTAATTGTAATCGCTAAGTGACTGGTTATAAGTCAATGACTATCTGTAATCGGATACTAAATGGAAATGAAAAGCATCTTGTAAATAATAACAAAAGGGCAAACCTCTGGAAAAGACCTCTGGGCTCTGGACCCTGACAAGTAACTGCTGGATGAGGTCCCATTGGGCTTTTATTGCCTCTGCCACCATTATAGCTCCTCTAGCTTTTGAGCTAAAGACATATTTTTGTTTTTAGGGAAGGACTCAGTGATATTGAAAGGCTCCTCCTTCAGCCCCAGCATGCCTTGGTACAAACTTGATATGTGGTCTATTTGCATCTTTGGTTTTGTGGATGCTGCCGATTCACAACTTCCAGCAGACCCAACAATCACAGCCAAGAGGAAGAGATGCTAGGAGTTGTAATATAATTAATAATAATAATAATAATAATAATAATAATAATAATAATAATAATAATAATAATAATAATAATAATAATAATAATAATAATAATAATAATAATAATAATAATAATAATAATGTTGGAAGGGACCTTGGAGGTCTTCTAGTCCAACCCCCTGCTCAGGCAGGAAGCCCTATACCATTTCAGACGAATGGTTGTCCAGTCTCTTCTTAAAAACTTGCAGTGTTGGAGCATTCACAACATCTGGAGGCAGGTTGTTCCACTGATTAATTGCTCTAACTATCTTCAAGGCCACACATCCTATATTCCTGACTTATATATTCCAATCTTAGATATGACCCTGGGAAATAACCTAGAATTTTCCCAGATCTTTAAATACCAAATGAGTTTTGCCCCCTTTACTTACCATAATTCTTAATGAATTACTATAGCTGTTAAGTTAGTGACATGGTTTTTAAGAGACTTTGGCTTTCCCATTGACTTTGCTTGTCAGAAAGTTGCCAAAGGTGACCACATTACCCTGGGACACTGCAACCACCATAAACTACTGTGTGGTGGTGCAGTGGTTAGAATGCAGTATTGCAGGCTAACTCTGTCGACTACCAAGAGTTCGATCCTGACTGGCTCAAGGCTGATTCAGCCTTCCATCCTTCCAAAGTCGGTAGAGTGAGGACCCAGATTGTTGGGGGCAATATGCTGACTCCATAAACCACTTAGAGAATGCTGTAAAGTACTATGAAGTGGCATATTAGTCCAAGTACTATTGCTACTAGCCAAGAGTCCGAATTTTGATCATGTGACCATGGTCGTAAGTGTGAAAAAGGGGTCATACGTCCCTTTTTTCAGTGCTATTGAACAGTCACTAAACAAATGGTTGTAAATTGAGGACTATCTATATTTTGTGCCCTACTTGGGGACGGCAAAGGGGGGTCACAGTTGATGCCATGATGTCATTGAAATATCCAGCCCCGTCCAGGTTAGGGGACTCTGGGGGAACTTGTTAAGGCACACATTGCTCAATCATAATAGATTCTGTGGTAATATAACATTAAAAACATGCTCTTGTCTGTAATAGTTGGAATAGCTAATATTTAGTGTAAATTTTTATTTCAAGAGAGAACATCCCAGTACCATGCCAGAGCTGGTCACTATCATCCCTTTACATTCTTCGGCGTATTTCTGCCACTCCAGCTCTTCCCACTGTAGCATATTGGCAATCTCTTCTTCTGGCACGAGAGGTTTATTGCAGCGTAACAAATACAGGAGGATCTGATGCATTGATAGAACTTCCTTCCCGCCATCTTAAAAACAGCATTGGACCGATTGTCAAACTCTTCTTATACATTGAAAGGAAAGCATTTGAAAACGAGCAATGGTTTCAGGGCAGCAAAATGGCTTCTGCGGAAAATTAAACAGTAGCTTGTCTACACATCACATTAAGCCATAAGCTACAACTGGTGGGATTAACTTATCACACTAATTTATCAACCACGGTCTGCAAATTACGATAGGTGGGGTCAGCCAAAATATTAAACCAAAGCCAGACCAACCATATTCTGGCCTAGCATGATGCACTAACTCAAACAATAAGCTTCCCTATACTAGATAGCCACCATGCAATTTATTTGAACTTGGTGTCGCTCAATGCACAAAATCTATGGAAATTCACAACAGGTCCAGCGTGGAGGTTGTGTACAACTTGAACCAGCTGAGAATGACTAGTTTCCCTCTTATACATTATACCGAAAGTTTAATGTAAATTATTTTACATTTTTTTGTTTCACAAAGCAAATGCAAGAATTTGAGGGGGGGGTTCGGAAACTTCGTTATATCATTTTAAGTCTTGAAATAAGCAGCAAAAAGACTATGTTTTCATGACAACCTGGACTTTTGCCTTCAAAGCTAGTAGGATTGTGATACCACATCAAGACATGATATACACTTGGCTCTTTTATGACTTGTGGACTTCAACTCCCAGAATTCCAGTGTGCCTGGCTGAGGAATTCTGGGAGTTGAAGTCCACAAGTCATAAAAGGGCCAGGTTTGAAGACCCCTGGTATACACACTTATTTCACAAGCCCGAAAGTCTACACTCAGCTGAATTTTAAACATATTTAAATTAAAAAAAATATTTTACTTATTTATAAGCCACCAGTCTGAACCCATTCACCCGAGGCAGTGCAATACATTCAAATATAAGCTATAGCAATAAAATGCAATAAAATTATATTAAAAAGTTAGAATCAAACCTTAACATTCGAAACAAAACAAAAAAACCCAAAATTACATCAAATATAATTCAAGCAGTAGAAGAAAAGTACTTCCAGTGCTAGACAGAAATACTAAAAATATCAGATCTTTAAGAACAAAACATCAAGAAAAGCACACCTTCCAACTGATATAAAGACACCTTGGCAAGATGTCTACGCATAGGAGATAAAAACAAACTCGAGGGAAATCCTTCTTATTATTTGGGCAAAAGTTGTATTTCAGTGAAAATTTTGTATGATGGCTGCTGTTGCTAGATAATCTCACTGATCATTCTGACTTGCTATAAAGCAACTTCCTATAAAAATTCCATTAGAACAATGAAATAATTTGTGCTGCACATTCTCCATTATAGAGAAGTGCATCTAACACAACAGAAAGTGGTTAGTCCAACCAGAAGTAACCAGAAGTAAAAGTTTCCTATAGGTAAGAATAATTCCAGACTCTCTTTGTCACTTCCTGAAGTGACCAACCTCAAAAGAGTGTCTATGGAATTTCTCAGTCATCCAGATCATGGTTGTCCCAAAGGTGCTTTTTCAAAAGGCAACTGGACTTTTGTTTTTCCCCCTTGAAGATGTTTCACTACTCATCCAAGAAGCTTCTTCAGTTCCAAGAAGGTTCCATACCCATTTACATTATTCAGGTGACCCTGAGGGCGCAGATAAACTGAAGAAGCTTCTTGGATGAGAAGTGAATCGTCTTCAAGGAAAAAAACAAAAAACAAAGTCCAGTTGCCTTTTGAAAAACATCTTTGGGTATTATATGAGTGGCAGACAGAAATCAGAATTCAAACATTCCACAAAGTTTCTGCTGCTTTTATGAATAATAACCAAAAATTCTCAACAAGTCCCAGGCTACATTTAAACAACATACTTAATCAGGGCAGCTGAAGCAATACATAATTCTAAACTTGGTTACTTTTAGGCCTGGTTAATTTTGTTTTCCTTATGGGTTCTGCTTAGCATTCTATCTGAACCTTAGTAGCAATCTAAGCTTTGTGCACGGTAGAAAAATAAGTATTATGGCTGAAAATAGATACTAAATTACTACAAGTATTGAAGCTCTTAAAATAAACTCTTAAGAACAGACATGGATAATATAAATATATGCCAAGGTGACAACTAAATGTGTGGATTTGCAAGCTTGGAAGAGGTACCAGTCCAGGCCAATGTTTGTCATGCTTGGCAACTTGAAGATGTGTGGAATTCAATTCCCAGAATTCTCCAGCAAGCATAGCTGGCTGAGGAATTCTGGGAGTTGAAGTCCTCACATCTTCAAGTGTCAAGGCTGAGAAACACTAGCCCAGCCATAGGTTTATATCCTCTTAGAGAGAAATAACTAAAAGAATAGCCATCACACTGAAACCGAATACACTTACCTGGAAGAAACCTTACGAAGCGTGGCATGAAATGGAACCGAGGACACGAAGTATCACTGTTTTCTGATGAAGGACCTTATATAACAAAATGAACAGCAATGTGCTACATATCACAAGGTGTAATTTCATAGAGCATTTATCTGCATCTTTGGTACCTCAGTAAAATCAAGCTACTTTTATAGAACTGAGCGTATTCCACAAATGTGCTACAAAGCAAATGATTTTACATCCTGTGAAACAGTATTCTGTTTTGTAAAAAGCACATTTTTAGCCAGTTCCTCTGGAAAAGATTGGGAACAGATGGTCTTCTAAAGATCATTGTACTATAGATCTCATCATAGGTGGGACTGATGGGTGGGACTTATGAGAATTAGCATCTGGAGAGAAACTTAATAGAACTAAACTTTTTTGTCTAGTAGAATGAAAACTCAGAACATACAATTGCACGATTTCAGAATTATAGTGGACAATAATGAGCATATACCACAAAATCTGCCATGTGCATTGCTACAATAGCTATGAAATATGTAGAAGGTTATATCAACTATTTATGTTCACCATGCAACACAAACCTGGCTTTCTGTGACCATTGAACATAATGGAGGGAGAAGTTATCCCTTATACTTTTCTCCTTCTCCCTGCAAACTTTGAATTCTTTGAGTATATCTATACCTTGTTTTGTTTCTCAGCAGCTATGCAATATCCAGCAGCTCTAGATTGGATATCTCCTTCCCTTAAATATTCTGAATTAATTGACTGTCTCGTAATTTAGGGGTAGAAGCAGTTCGGTGTAGTGGCATCAGGCTAGAAACTGGGAGACTGTGAGCTCTACTCCCATCATAGGCAATAAAGCAACTGGCTGACCTTGGGCCAGTCACTTTCTATCAGCCCTAGGGAGGAGCCAATGGCAAAGTACTTCTGAAAAACCTTGCCAAGAAAACTTCAGAGATTAGAAAACTAGCTAATCTCTTTTTTCCCCTGGACAAACGGGAAAAGCTCTAAAAATCACAATACACAAATGTGATATAAGTCCCCAACGTTTCCTTTTTTTTAACAAGATACTTTCCCTTCTTTCATTAAAAGAATCTATAGTCAGATGGGGCAGGGGTTCTAGCATGCATCAAGAGAGAATCTACCAGCATATTAATACAGCAAATAGACAACTATGCAGCAAACTAGAGATCTCCCATAAATATATATTTTAAGTAAGATAGTTACCAATCAGATTCCAATCGTACAGTTCTAAAATATCTTTGAAGAGATAGGAAGAGAAAAGTTCCAGGCCTCGGACACAAAAGTTCTGGGGGAGGAGAAAAACAGACAAGTCAAGACGTTACAATAAACATCTTCACCAACTTTCATCATGAGAGTTGAATGTATTCCAATCAGGCATTAGGAAAGGAGAGGAGGGGAGGCGAGGATGGGGAGGGGAAGAGGGGAGGGGATAGGAGGAGAGGGAGGGAGCACAGGGGAGGAGGGGAGGGGAGAGGGGTGAGGAGAGGACAGGAGGGGGAGAAGTGCACGATCTAGATCCATGCATGTGCAGTTTTGCTCGCCTGCCACTCAGCTCCAGCTGTGCAACCCGGTTCCTAGCAGGTCACGGACCGATACCGGTCCACGGCCCAGGGACTGGGGAGCCCCGTGTTAGGAAAAGAGTTTTCATTTTTCTTTTCTTCTTTTTCCCTACAACTTTTAATTGCTTCTGTCTCAAATTGGGAGGGGGAGAAAGATTATTAAAATTTTCTGAATCACAAAATGATTCCCACAGAAGCTTTTTTAAAAGTAAATGGTGGCGCAGTGGTTAGAATACAGTATTGCTGACAAACTCTGCCCACATCTGGAGTTCAATCCTAATGGGGCTCAAGATTGACTCAGACTTCCATCCTTCTAAGGCCAGTAAGATGAAGATCCAGGTTGTTGGGGGGCAAAATGCTGACATTGTAAACAGCCCAGAGAGAGCTGTAAAACATTATGGGGTGGTAAATAAGTCTACGTACTATTGCTATTAAATAATCTCTAAATATGGTACAACCAGAAGATATTTAGGTAGGACATTCACAGTATCCAATCTGATTAGGCCCTGTATGCAGAGGCTGTGCTATACGATACAGCTCTCAAATACAAAATCAAGAATGCATTTCTTCTACTAAGGATCAATGACATTTTCATAATCAAAGCAAGAATACAGTCCTTCTGTACTGATGGGCTTGCCTCTCTTTTTTTAACTTCTGATCCAAATGCTGTTGGGTTTCTAATTTGACCTCAAATTATGGGGTTTGAATATCAGGGGAAAAGCATACATTGATAAGCAAACCAAGTTCAAATTGCATCTTATAAAAAAAAAGCTGTTAAAAATAAGATTTACATAGGTTTCAGAGTTTCCCCAAGTGTTTGCTTTCCCCCCCAAACAAATCAAGAGCTAAAGAATTGTGTTATTGCTGTTTTTCCCCATTCTTTTAATTTCCAAACTGTCTACTTGCATAGTATAAACATGGAAGCCTAGAGTTCTTTTCAAGCGTCCTACAGACTTTTATATTAAAATTCCAAAGCCAGACTAAATTCCTTAAAATTCACTTATTGTTAACGTTGGTAGTGGTGTAACAAGACATTTCCCTGATCATCTCCCATGTAGTAGCGCTTATCTTATGAAGAAATGTGGAACAAATAATTTAAGCATTGATACACTAGTTTGGAGGAAAAAACATTGACTGTTGAAGAAGCAAGAAATAGAAGAAGGAAAGGAGGAAATACAGAATAATCTCAGCAGAGGATCAATATTTAGCCTCCTAAATAGGAATTTCCTCTCTGAAAAATATTTATTTCAGGCCCCAACTGATAGATTAAAATCATTATACACAATTCCACCTCTTTTCACAGAACATTTTTTTCCACCAAAACTAGTTAATTTTGTCAATTGAAAGACACTTCTTGTGCTGAAAATTTTACCTCTACCCCCAAATATATATCTTTTTTTGGTAACAGAGGTACAATCATGTGATTGTTTTTTCCCACCTGAGGAAAAATTTCAGCAGCACTTAATATTTTACTCAGTTTCGGTTACGGCCTACTCTTATGGGGGGCATATGTTTAACTTGTTTTAAGTCTTGCTTTATTGTATTTTTATAATTATATTCCAGAATCATAGACATTGTTATTCTAAAACAGTGTTATCTTTAATTACAAGTGCCTATCCAGGCATACAATATGTTCCACTTCAGAATATGCATGAATCAAAATCTAAAATATCTTGGTGCAGTGCAAACCAAACAGATGTCTTGAATAATCACACTTATAACTTACTTCAGGCATCATCTCCTCAATGAAATGAATTGTATAATCAATGTTAAATCTGATTACTTTACACAGAGGAATCTAGAAAGAGACAAAGAAACATGGAACACTTTTAAGGAGCAGTGCAATCAACACTCTTAAAGCCTTTGCTGTCTTCTGATACAAATGTAGTAGTGTTGCATATGTAAAATAAACTTTGTGATGACCAGCTGGCAAATGGCATAGAAAGCAGAAAAGTAATGGCATGATCAAATGCTGCCATCTATTGGACATTTAAAGCAAATGCACCAAAGCGACTGAATATAAACAAGTTATGTGCGTACTGTGTATATACATACATTGCAAT
The DNA here is from genome assembly GCA_023970755.1 of Azemiops feae. Classification (NCBI taxonomy): domain Eukaryota; kingdom Metazoa; phylum Chordata; class Lepidosauria; order Squamata; family Viperidae; genus Azemiops; species Azemiops feae. The sequence goes on along the minus strand of JALGBA010000062.1, from coordinate 1,031,195 downwards.
GGGAAAATATACACTGTAATGGAAATACAGGAAATCTATTCACACAACTTATGCTATTCTAATCCATCAAATAGTTTATACTGTTAGAAGTTGAGATGTAAATACACTATCAGAATACAGATCATTCATAATACCAGTGGGCATTTGGTAGTAAAGAAATACTAACATTGATTACAGAATAACAGAGTTGGAAGGGACCTTGAAGATCTTCTAGTCCAACCCCTTGCTCAGGCAGGGAACCCTATAACATTTCAGGCAAATCGCTATCCAATCTCTTCTTTAAAACTTCAGTGTTGGAGCATCCATAACTTCTGGAGGCAAGTCATTCCACTGATTAATTGTTCTAACTGTCAGGAAGTTTCTCCTTAGTTCTCTCCTTGATTAGTTTCCATCCATTGCTTCTTGTTGACTCCCCCTGCTTTGTGGCAACCCCTTAGATACTGGGGTTGCCAGAAGGAAGAGGGAGTCAACCTATTCTCCAAAGCACCCGAATGACATAGTATTTGTTTTGCTTTAAAAACCTCACATCAGCATTCTGAACCCAATATTACGCAAACAGTTCCGTGGCTTATTCAACAGTCACTTCAAGACAGGAGTTCCCAAATCTCACGCTCCTGTGATCCCTAAAAGAAGGCTCCGTGCCCCCCCTGCCAGGGAACAGAACCAATGCTTATACTGAGGTTAGGAAATGGAAGCCTTACTTTAAATTCCGTAACTACATTTTAATCTATATTTCATAGAGGTTCACCAACCTGCACGGGCAAACAACAAAGAAGACGGACCAGATCAGGTTTTGCCAGTCAACCCTTGGCTCTGTGTTTGCCTGAGCAAGCCTGCAGCCGGTTTACAGGGCAAGATTGGACAGCACGTAAGCCCCTTGCAGGGGTCGTGGTGATGAGAGATATCCCAACTCACACTCGGAGAAGGCCTGCTGCACGTTATTAGCTGAACTAAGATTTGACCAGGGCCTTGCTATTCCCAGTTCATGCTCTTCAAACATAGCAGAAAAGGAGCTCTCGTGGTTTAATTATAAAAGGTCAAGAATCCTTGACCGCCATCTCACACAGGCTACAATTTTCTAACTGAAACAAAAGACACACTCTCTCTGAGATAGATGCTAGCTCAGTCTGAGGGAAAAAGTTCTGCTTTTCAAATAAAGTGCGTTTTTCCCTGAAAAATGGATACCAGATTCTTTCTGATTTTTCTCTTGTTGCAAAAACTCTTCGGCCAGAGAACTGCAGTTTTGGGCCAAGAATTATTCTTGGCTTTAGATTGTTTGTCAGAATACCTTGGATGAGTGCAGGCAGTCCTCGACTTAACAACAGTTCATTTAGTGACCATTCAAAAGTACAACGGCACTTGTAAGTGACCTAGGATCATTTTACGACCGTGGCAGCATCCCTGTGGTCACGTGATCAAAATTCAGACGTGTGGCAACTGACGCGTTGCAGTGTCCCGGGGTCAATGTGTGATCACTTTTTGCGACCTTCTGACAAACAAAGTCAACGGGGAAGCCGGATTCACTTAACAACCATGTTACTAACTGAATAACTGCCGTGATTCACTTAACAACTGTGGCAAGGAAGGTCGTAAAATGGGGCAAAACTCACTTAACAAGTGTCTCACTTAGCAACAGAAATTTTGGGCTCAATTGTGGTCGTAAGTCGAGGACTACCTATAGTAGTTTGTTACTTCAATAATAACGCAACAGGAGGAGAAACCATCAGTATACTGCAGCAGTTTAGGATTGTGTTCCTCTGCCATCAACCTGTTTATGTAGTATGTGTTAAACCAGGGGTCTTCAAACTTGGCCCTTTTATGACTTGTGGACTTCAACTCCCAAAATTCCTCAGCCAGGCACGCTGGCTGAGAAATTCTGGGAGCTGAAGTCCACAAGTCATAAAAGGGCCAGGTTTGAAGACCCCTGTGTTAAACCTTATGAGCTTAAAAGAGAATTGAGAAGATGCAAAATAGGATGAATGTTCTCTCTTGTACTTGAACAGATGATGTTTTAGGAAAAGACACCGTTCTTCAGAAAAAAGGTTCTAGAGAAGAGCTCCCCAACCTTTCCGGCTTGGCGGCCCGGAAGGAAAAGGAGCAGCGAAATGTGCACGTGCACAGCCCCGCAAACACATGCGCAAACAGGCGTGTGCATGATGGCGGTGCTAGTGCGCATGCATACACAAGCATATCATGCGCACCCCACGGCACGCACGCTGGCCCGTGTGCATGCGCAAGTGGGCCACTGATGCCCACACACATGCGCAAATGGGCCACTAGTGCCCGTGTGACACTGGTGGCAGTGCTAGCATCCCCACGCATGCGCAAATGGGGCTGCTAGCACCCGCGCGGCAGTGCTATCATGAGTTGATGGGGCTTGCCAGCTATTCCCAGGGCCAGTACCAGCCCGCTGACCATAGGTTGGGGACCCCTGCTCTAGAACCAAACTTTTCCTCTCTACCAAATATATGGTTCTACCCCCAAAAAAATGTTTACATGTTTAGAAATGCACCATTTCATAAAACAAAGTAGTAAACAAAACAGCTATATGGAATACAGGCTAAAGTGAGAAACTCAAATGAACCCAAGGGAGACAGGCAATCACTCTTATGATTAACTCTGTAGAAGTATTGGTTTCCCCCCTCCAGGCACCTTACACATTTCAATTTGGCAGCAACTTCAGAAATAATAAAACAGAAGTAAATAGCTGCACTCTACAAAGCCGTATTATTAAGGCCTTTTTATTCCAAAACTATTTATTCTGCTTGCAGTGGTTCTTCAATCCCACAGAAAATTCCCTCTGGAGGATTGTTCCAGTAAAATCCCTGAAGAGATGGTGGGAAATTAATTGGGCTGTGCTGGCTTGGAAAATTATTTGGAAGAAGTGCTTTGGACCTTACTCTGCTATTCATTGAAGCAGCCCAACTTTGCACAAGCCTGTAAACTAAGATGCAATTACCTTAAGAACTTGGCCATTCAAAGTAAGGCAGGTTTTAAAACATTGTCACTGTTTTTGTTCAGGCATCCGATGCACAAGGTCCAGAACACTATTTCCGAGGTATTTCGGAAACATGCATGGCCCTAGGAATTAAGCTGAGACTTGTTTACATGCTGGGGCAGAAAGGTAAACACTGTAGGAAACAACCAGAATTTGTCCGGTCCCTGCTGCTCTTTGAGCTTGTTTGCTTGCAGACGTTTCATTACCCAACTAGGTAACAGCATCAGGGCAACCAGAATATAAAAGAAAGCGTACTTACATTTGTGAGAGGAGCGTGGGAAAACATGGAAAATCCTTCAAAAATGTATTCGTGGTCATCGTACTCTATGACGGTGGGTCTGTCTGTCTAAAGAAATAAAACCAAAAGCTGGGGAAAGCCGTGCTAGGAGACTCAAGAAGCTGCTATCATGCTTCGGATTACTTACTAAGAAGTTGGTAGGAGGTGACACCGTAATGCGGTAATGGAACAATCTTCCAGCATTGTTGGTCATAGGACGGCAGGGTTTAATAGGCTTTAAGGACGTAAGAATAGAGAAAATTAATGTTGAAGGAAACTGAATCCCCACTGGAGAGTAGAAAAATCCTGACCATTTCAGTGGAATCAAATTGTGGTTGCTAAATGAGGACCATCTGCAGAGTCTGGATTATGCACGTAGGTACCATAAATAGCTGATCCCATTTGGTTGCGAAGAGATTTCCTTTCAGTTTTTTACAATACCAATACTAAGGGAGCATATACATTACAGAATGGAAAGTTGTCATTTTTTTCAAGACGTTAAAGGGAAGGTTTTAAGTTGGCCAATCTCATGTTGGCTTAAACCAGGACAAATGGGGAGATGAGACTCAGAACAATCCAACTTCATTATATTTTAGCCCCCACATTCTTTTTTAAGGGCACCAAAGAATCTTCTACTTTTTCCTGGCTGCATATCATTTGCTTGTCTTATATTCCAATCCATACTTGGTGGGAGTTCTAACATCAGGGCAGGCTGATTGGTCATTCCAAGAAAAATCATATTATATTTTATTCTACACTTCGGGGGAGGAAGGAAAGCCTATATTGGCTTGGATCCTAAGAAGAATGGAGAAAAGAAATGATGAAGGAAACTTAATCCCCACAAGAGAGCAGAAAAATCCTGCTTGCTCTGTCTAAACCAACCATCCTGAATTTAGAACCATTTAAACATCTGGACTGCCTGAATTCCCAGCCATTGCCGAGTGTTGTGATGTCTACACATCTAGAGGGCATCGAGGCTGGGAAATGAGGCAGTCAGAATGGCTGAACTGAAGCAGAAGCAATAAAAGTCAGGTTGTGTTCATGCTAAACAGCAGGGGAAAGAATGGACTTTGCTTCAGGATCACTGAGAGCGGGGGGGGGGGGACAGAGAGTTGTCTGTTTTGATGCTTCCCAATGTTAAAAATATCTAAGTAAAATTATTTATGCATTTATTTACTAATAGCATTTATATGGCTGCCCATTTCAGGAAAGTGACTCTGGACGGCATACAACAATTCAATAAAACAATAACTATAAAATAACGATTACCTCAAACCATTGTATAATAATTATTTTTTAAAAAAATAAAAACTGTAAAAGTAGAATAAACCAGAAAAGAAAATAACAGACAGAGGGATGTTAATAATAAGGGAGTTAATAATAGATTAATGCACTGACTCAGCTCTTCCCACCTGAAGCAAGAGGCTACGCATGTAAGACATTAACAGAATTACAGTGTTGCAGAGACTGAACCAGCCTATCATTCCCAGCTGGGTATATTTTCTTTATACAGGTTGCCTTCAAGCTGCCAGATGTTCTCCTCCTGGCTATAGCTTTCCAAAAAGGGCTGAAATATTCCAGCAGCCCCTGAAAATAATAATTTATTAAAACCTGTATGCCATCTGACTCTCGATGAACATGGCTAATGGTCAGGAATGCCAAGAGCTGCAAGCTCTCCACGTCTGTGCTAATAGAAAACAAAACCTCGTTTTAGTCCAGTCTGGCAGATCTCTGCCCATAGTAAGCCATGTCCACAAGCAATTCTTCTCACTGAGAAACTGAAATCCGGTTACCTCTTCTCCAGGATAAATTCCATGTCTTATCCCAGTTCTCCTGGCTTTGGCACTGCATTTGCAAAGAGGCCCGTCATTCATCTGTTTTGAAAAGAAAAAGGGTTCAAAATGATACTTTGAGTTGAACTGATTATGAAGAGGAATATTTAAAGCGAGTGGGCAGACATCCAAGGACCACAGATCTGTTTTAAGTACTGTAGTTTTTGACTTACGACCTGTCGTTTAGCCATCTTAGTTATGATGGATGACTCCAGGTACTACTTACAACCAGGTTTTGATGTTTCAGTAGCTGCCCCTTCCCTCCTCCCCATGGTCACATGATCACATTTGGGCGCTCAGCAAATGGCCCCCATTTATAACCTTTTGCAGTCATGCGACTTTTGCAGTCATGTGGACTGTGGTTTTATGATCACTCTTGTTGGTAAAAGGTGCTTAACAACCGCAGCATTCACTTAATGACTGGGATGATTCAGTTAAAGACCACCGCAAAAACGGTTTCAAAATCAGGCATGGTCATAGTGACCCGCTTAATGTCCAGCCCAACTTACGCCCATAATTCCAGACTCAACTGTATTTGTACTGTAAGTTTGTAAGTCAAGGACTATCTGTAACATCGATTCTATTATTAAATTTCTTTTTCCCCTCTTTAACAGGGAAGCTTTTTCTGGAGCCAGTAAGCCCACTCAGAACTTAATACAACCATTTATCATTGCCTTATTTTGTTCCCCCACCAAACTCAAGACGAAATCCTAATGATGAAATTGCTGTTGTTACGGAAACGGCAACAAAGATCTCCAGATCAACATCAGGAGGCTGAAATGTGATCTGTTTAAGGAGGGTGGCCATATCTGGGTTGCAAAAGTCCAAAAGATAACTGGGTGGCAGCAGAAAGTAAGAATTTTCTGCCTCTTTTTGCTACCATCAAGTGATCATCTGGATTTCTGCTGCTCAGAAAAAGGCATTTAATTTAAAAACCTAAGGCGATACGCAAAGTAGAGCCAATGCATCTATTTCTTTAAACACTGCCGGGTAATAATTATTCATAACACTAAAAATAAAAAAAATGGATTAGCAGAAGCCCCCAACCTTTTGGGCACCAGGAACCAGCTCTGTGGAGAAATATTTTTCTGCGGACCGGAGGGGGCGTGGTTTCGTGTGCTGCCTGCATCCAGCAGATGGGGCTTCACTTGTTTGCGCGGCCCGGTTGCTGGTATGCCGCGGCCCGGTGCCGGTCCACGGACTGGGGGTTGGGGACCCCTGGATTAGAGTACTTTCCAAACTGTATCCCCCCTTAAGATTCATAAATGGAATTGGTCAGAATGATACCCAGTGATCTCTATTGGGGGGGGGGGTACTGAATGCTTAGAATCCAATTCTAGCCTAAGCTTCTTGTCAACACAGCAATTTTCCACCTAAAGTGAGGTTTGACATTAGAAAACATTCCTACATGAAATCTGAAGAGATTATATTATACAGGTAGTCCTCGATTTACGACCACAATTGAGCCCAAAATTTCTGTTAGCTAAGCGAACCATTTTACGACCTTTCTTGCCACAGTTGTTAAGTGAATCACTGCAGTTGTTAAATTAGTAACATGGTTGTTAAGTGAATCTGGCTTCCCCATGGACTTTGCTTGTCAGACGGTTGCAAAAGGGGATCACGTGATTTCCCCCCCACCTCCCCGGGACACTGCAACCGTCGTAAATATGAACCAGTTGCCAAGCATCCAAATTTTTGCTCACGTGACCATGGAGATGAAGCAACGGTTTTAAGTGTGAAAAAAATGGTCACAAGTCACCTTTTTTCTAATGCTGTTGTAACTTTGAACAGTCAGTAAAAGAACGGGTATAAGTCAAAGACTATTTTTGTGCTTTTTTTCCTGAGATATCCAGTTATTAGCCTCCCTAATAAAAAGTACTAGAAGCCAAGCCTGACTATAGGTAGTCTTCGGCTTGCAATAGTTCATTTGGTGACCGTTCAAACTTATAACGGCTCTGAATGACTTACGAATTTTTTTTCAGAGTTCCAATCTTTGCAGCATCCCCATGGTCATGTGATCAAAATTCAGATGCTTGGCAGCTGTTTCATATTTATGACGGTTGCCGTGTCCCGGGGTCATGTGATCACCTTTTGCGATCTTCTGTCAAGCCAAGTCAATGGGGAAGCCAGATTCACTTAACAACCAGGTTACTAACGAACAACTTCAGTGAGTCACTTAACAACTGTGGCAAGAAAGGTTGTAAAAGGGGACAAAACTCACTTAACAAATGTCTCACTTAACAACAGAAATTTTGGGCTCAATTGTGGTCGTACGTCGAGGACTACCTGTATTGTTCTATTTACTTCAGAGCTGGGCTAATGGGAGCAGCAAGGACACTTGTTAAGTCATATTTTTCCCATGCTCTGGAACTCCTCTATATCACAATTGTCCAAAATGCAATAGGCAATGAATGTCCCACCTTTATAAGGAAAGAAGAGCATGAAAATTATAAGCTAAACATTGATTGAAACATTTACATTTTTCTTTTTTGGGGGGGAGGGGGAACACAATCTCTCCTCCAAAATCTGTTTTGTCTGCACACAACTCCTTTCTTATATAGAATTTAAAGGGCACTGTAGCACACTTGCAGCTTCTGTTAACAATAGCTTGATGATCCACAAAGGAAGACTATTACGGAAAGAAAAAGATGGCCCCAAAAGCATATGATTCTTATAAAAACATAGATGGAAGCTAATGTTTTTGGATACAGCTCAATAGTTGTTCTCTGGGCATATTTCAGTTTCCGGTGCTTTCAACACTACAAGAATATAGGCAAAATTAGAACAAAATATAGTGTTCAAAATTAAACTCCGTCTATTGAATACCATCTTTCAAGTCTCATTCAAGGTGTCAGAATAATTCAGAAGATGCTCTCAGAATGGAAAGGGGGGGGGGAAGTGTGTAAGATGCTCAAATTGCTGCTTTTATATGAAGAGTATGTAAGTCTATGATTTCTCCTCGATATAAGCGGCTGGTCTTTCTAAATTTATGCCTGCAGAATGTATCCCTGTTATTTGCAAAGCTGGTTTCAGGACACAAAAGCAATATGCCAACAATTTTAAGTGCTTTCCATCCTATGATGTGTTTGTTTTAAATTAAATGAAAGCAATGCACAATACACCGAGATGCCTTGATACATGGATACAACCAAATGAAAAAGGATAGCTAACACAATGTACTTCATTAGCTCTCGTTTGTTGACAACAGTTGTGTTCTTTAAGATTAGTGCAACATTAAAATTCTTGGAATTTTAAGGTAAACAGACTTGTTCCAGCTAATTTGCTTTTAGAGAAGTCAAGGCCATCAATTTCCATTTAAATTGAGAAGTTCCATTTAAATTTAATGACTAATGGGGGACACAAATGTAAGAAAACAAACGTGGAAGAAAAACAATTAACAGAAAAAGAAGTATGCTGTCATACTTTTAACCTGTAAACAATTGAACATCAATTGTTAAATAAACATTCAAATTTGCAAAAAGATGCTACATTTCACTTTCAACTTTGTACCTGTAAAGTACGGGTTTTTAAACTTGGGGATCCATGTTAGATTACAGGGGTCTGTGAACTTGGATGGGAAAAATATAACAAGCTTATTTTCACTAAATTTTAACTGAGGTTTAGTTTATAATTTAATAAAGAATATATGCAACAAAGTAATTTATGCCCTTACACTCCAAAAAAAGCTTAACTTCAATCAACCTCACTAGAATGATTATACCTTAAAAAAATGAAATACAAATACACTTAGTGTTTGAACTACATTTTCCTCTAAAAGCAGGATTGATAATGGTGAACAGTTTGCATTTCAAAGGTTCTTTTGTAGTTAAATATCCATTCAAACCATTAATATTTTAATAGCTGAATTTAAGCATAATTGGTTTCCTTTGCAATACATCTATATCTAGGCATTTTATTTTATGCATTTAAATATATTTTTCTAGGAAGGAGTCCATGGCACAAACAGATTAAGAATATCTGACATATAGGTTGTTTTCTCTTCTGTTCACTTACAGATTCATTGAAATAGACAACTTGACAGGAGTGCCCAAATTTTTGCACAAGCTATAGGTTAATCTCCCAATCAAATGAACGGAAAATGAGCATAAGGAAAATAGACTATAAGCCAAAATACTCCTAAAAGCTACTGAACTGAATCCCTTTTGTTATAAAAACTTGCTTGATCGGTTCATCTTTGACATTTTTCCCATTCTTAGCCAGTAATGACTTTCCATTAGCAATTATATCTAATACTTGAACTCGTTCAGGCTCTTGGGCTTAACTTCTAATCACAGGTAATCCTTGAGTTACGAACACCGATTCAGCAACTGTTCCAACATTACAACAGTGCTGAACGAGGGTACTTATAAGTGGTCTTAAAAGTTGTGGCAGTTACAGGATCTTCACGATCACAATTCAGGCACTCAAAGGCCCAGCTCATAACTACATCACAGCAAGCCACAATCACGTGATTGCCATTTGCAACCTTCCCTCCTGCTTCCCACAGGCAAAGACAATGGGGGGAGATGGCAAGGAAGGTTGCAGATTTTCTCCCAAGGAGGCCCATTAAGGAGTATGAGTTCCCAGGAAGATGTCTTCTAGAAGACTATTTGCTTTACTGAAAGGTAGAAGACAGGCAATTTTTTTAAAAAATAAACAATAAACCAGGGCCACGGCTGATTTTGTACCAGAGTGGTACAGGCCAGTAGCACTTGAAATACTTAATAGTGCCCCAGCTTGATAAATGGGACAATTCTCCCCAATACCCCCAGTTAAATACTGTTATCGTCATACAGAACAAGCTGAGCAAAAAATAAGTTTGGAGGCTGAAACCAATGCTAAAATAATAGCAATAGCAATAGACTCATATACCGCTTCACAGTGCTTTACAGCCCTCTCTAAGTGGTTTACAAAGTCAGCATATTGCCCCCCCCCCAATAATCTGGTCCTCATTTTACCGACCTCGGAAGGATGGAAGGCTGAGTCAACCTTGAGCCAGTGGGGCTCGAACTGCCAAACCGCAGTACTGCATTCTAACCACTGCGCCACCAGGACTCTAATGGCCTGTGATATAGCCTTTCTCACTCCTAATGGCCTGTGATACAGCCTTTCGCTCCTTTTCTCAAGTGGAGTACCTGTCCAGGATCATTGTACCACAGCTCCTCGTGCAGGCGATCAGGGTGGGCCTTCTTCCGCTTAATTTCAGCAATGACATCAAAAACCTCCGAGTCAGAACTGCTAGAACAGCTGTCATCTTCTGAGTCACACTCAGAATCACTGGAGCTCCCTGTAGTCATCGAAAGACAACAAAACAGGAGATGAAGAAAATTACCTCATTTGTGTCCTCGAAAGTCTTACATGAGTCAGGGGTCAACCAATGGCCTTTTGTTCCAGAGGCAAAAGGAAGTGGAGAGACATTGAAGGGGCAATCAACAAATGCTTTCTTTGAATCAACACATCTATCTATCTATCTATCTATCTATCTATCTATCTATCTATCTATCTATCTATCTATCTATCTATCTATCTATCTATCTATCTATCTATCTATCTATCTATCTATCTATCTATCAATCTATCTATCTATCTATCTATCTATCTATCTATCTATCTATCTATCTATCTATTAAATTTGGATGTCCCTGACTGAGATGGCTCTGAGAAATTCACCATATGCTTTCTTTGAATCAATACAACTATCTATCTATCTGTCTGTCTGTCTGTCTGTCTGTCTGTCTGTCTATCTATCTATCCATCTATTAAATTTGGATGTCCCAGACCGAGATGGCTCTGAGAAATTCACCATATTAAATAAAAAACAAATTAAAAGCACAATAAGATAGGAAGAACCAAGATGGCATCTGATCACTCAATGAAGAACTTGTACAAAAGTTCATCCAATTAGGGGATCCCATCCTCTCTAACCCAAGGCTTGGGACAATAACCATAAGGGTGGGGAGGAGGGAGAGTCACACAGACTTCAGGAAGGATTTCATTCCAGAAGGCGATGGTGCTGTGACAGAGAATGCACACAATGACATTATTAAGTGTGCCAACTCTGCCAGCTTTTACCACTTGGGCAGAAATCATGGGAGAGAAGTGGACCCTCAGGATAATGCCATGTAGGACTTTATAGGTAATAGCTGAGTCTCTCTAGCACCTCGAATTCCATCCAGAAGCATACCAGCAACCAGTGCACCTCATAAAGCAGAGGTGTCACATGTCCACACCATTACAATCTGAACCAGTGAAATTTCCATGGCCTTCAAGGGAGTGCCATGTAGTTGATCCAAGTTGTGATGAGGGCATAAGTGACTGTCTTACAGCCCCTTGATCCAGCTCAACCAACATAGAAGATAGAATTATGCAAAGGCCTTCCTAGCCATAGCTACTACCTGTCCTTCCAACAGGAGCTATGAATCTAAGAAGACCCGCAGACTGCACACCGTTCTTGATTAGGGAAGTGCAACTAAGATTCCAAGATTTTAAAAATACTGGTTATGGGGGTTCAAATAATCAGCTTAATAGGATTAAGTTGAAGGTGATTTTTCCCCAGCCTCCAAGCATTGAGACAGGACCTTGACTGTACATCTTGACCAGATCAGGGTAAAAAGATATAATTGAGTATCATCAACATATGGATGATACCAAACCGCAAACTGGCAGATGATCTCGCCCAGCAGTTTCATGCCGATGTCATACAGGCTTCCATTAAATGAAGCAGACACTGCTCCAAAGGCCCTTCTTCTTCTTCTTCTTGTGCCATATCCGTTATTGGACGTTGGCGATCATGTTGGCGATCCTGTTTTTATCAGGAGCCGCACGAAAAAGTGCTGCTGAGATTTGTCCAAACCAGTCCCTTAGATTTTGAAGCCATGATGTTCTTCTTCTGCCTGGACCTCGTTTGCCTTCAATCTTTCCCTGAAGGATTAAATGGAGTATGCCATATTTTTCTGGGTGTCGCATCACATGTCCGAAATATTCTAACTTTCATTTTTTAATTGTTTTGATGATTTCCTTTGGCTTTCCCAGGCGGCTTATCACCTCCTCATTTCTGATCTTGTCAACCCAGCTTATACGTAACAGCCCAGCCACAGCATATCAAAAATAAAGCAGAATTAAACTATACTTTCTCTGTTTTTGGTAACCTCTCTTAAAATAGACAGATCATCATAAGATTCGTTCACATTTGCTCCGAATCAGTTATCAGTTATTTCTTGCATCTAGCCTTTCATAAAACTGCCCTGACATGTACAGAATGGGATAAATGGAATGGATGAAAGAAAATAAAGAAATTGTAGTTGGAATGATAAACCAGAAACTTAGTGTGGGATTAAAATTGGTTTTAATGACTCTGTTAAAAATAGTATGAACCATACAGTGATCTTTTTTTTAATCAAGTTAACTAAGGAAAAAAATTCAGAAAGAACTGCTGCAATAACAAGAGATAATTATCCATCTTAAAGACTATTTTACAAATTCTATTAACTGGATTAGTAAGTGAAAATTTGAATCTAATTATTGTAGTTCTTATGTTGAATCTTTTTTGAAAAGCTAAAAGATTCACTATAAAAATGTTATCAAAAGGTAAATGAAAAGTATTATTTTCTGATATACCTCTGTAGTAAAGAATAGTTTTACTACTGTAACTAATAAGACTTTGGAGTAGGTTGCTCAGGACTGCAACTCCCCATGTTAAAAATGGGAACAGGAAACCTGTGGTCTCACACGTAAACATGAGGAGACATGAAAAGAAAGAAAAAACATAATCCTGCCAAGTTCCAGCATCTGTTTATTAATAGCTCTGATTCCGCCCGTCATTGGCACTTGGCCCTCCAAAAATTATTTCCAGGAAGAAAGCAAACCTTAATAGATGAAAAAGTCAAAGACCCATGACCTTATCTTCAAAATATGATACCTCTCTTTCATTCCAAAAAACTTCCGCAGCCTCCTGAAGACAATGCCAAAGGGTCTCTCGTGGGGAAAAATGATGCAAACTTCATTCTAGTCTTCTCAGGAATCACACACAATATAGGGAATTATGTATCACATAATGCAATACAACGCAATACAGACAGTCCTCGACTTACGAACACAAATGAGCCCAAAATTTCTGTTGCTAAGTGACATATTTGTTAAAGCGAATTTTCCCCCATTTTACAACTTTTCTCGCCACAGTTGTTAAGTGGATCACTGCAGTTGTTAAGCTAGTAACACAGTTGTTAAGGGAATCTGGCCTCCCCACTGAATTTGCTTGTCAGAAGGTCACAAACGATGATCACATCACCCCAGGACACTGCAGCCGTGACAAAAATACGAGTCAGTTGCCAAGCATCTGAATTTTGATCACGTGACCATGGGGATAATGCAATGGTCTTAAGTGTGAAAAACGATCATGTCACTTTCTTTCAGTAGTGTTGTAACTTTGGTCACTAAATGAACTGTTATATGTCAAGGACTACCTGTACAGTATAGACCCAGCCTGGTCTAGTGGTTAAGACACCATGAAAGAAACTGAGAGGCCAGAATTCTAGCCCCACCTTAATTAGGAAAGCCGGCTGAGTAATATTGGGCCAGTCTCAGTCCAGCCCACCTCACAGGGTTATCTTTTGTGGGGAAATAGGAGGAGGAAAGAGTATTAGGTATGTTCACCACCTTGAGTTATTTATAGAATAAAGGCAGAATAAAAATGAATAAATAAATAAAGATTGATGGTGATAGGCTTCTTGATCTTATCCCAGCTTCCCACAACAGAGAAAAAAAGGTTGAAGAAGTGAATACTTAATACAGAGTTGAAGGGCCTAAAGAAAGTCCTCAAAAGCTGAATTTGGTTAACCCTTCAAGAAAAATAGAAAATTATCTTCCTGCAACCTATAGATTTTACCAATATGACACTCACCTACATCTTCATCCAGTTTGGTCTTAGGTGGCTCCCATGGAGGCCTGGCAGCTTTGGCCTTTGCTTGACGCTTTCCTAGGTCTTCTTCAAATTTTTCATACAAATCTCTGAGACGGCTCGTTCCCACCACTGTGGAATCCCCCTTGCAAAAGCAACCATGGGAAAACGGAAAAGTTACAGCTATTTTGAAAGGACAAGGATCTGCTGAAAGCAATCTACTTATTTAAAAAAAACAATCTCTCATCATGCAAATAATTTACATCAGTGTTGGCATGTAAACAGAGATATCCTACCAGAGTAATATTTAACATCCACCCAGCACTGATCACTAATGCAGAGTAATAAAAATGTGGAAAAATGTTCTGCTCCATACAGACGGACATGAAAGATCATCTGCTCTCTGTGGTTTCGTGCCTCCAAGATAAACATGCACAGCAGCAAAAGCATTTCCAAATTGTAAACAGCAAGCAATTCCGGTGTAAATTGTTCTTTTGTGAAATAACAATAAAACCCTAGTTATAATGAGCTGCAACCAAACATGAGGCAAAAACTGATGGGCTGGACTGCAGGATTTCCTTTTCCAAAAGTGCTTTTCATGACTGCATAAAATAATACAGGAAACCCTCACTTACCAACTGCATCTTTCAGAAACCATTCAAAGTTATAATGGCGCTATCCCTCAGTTATGGGATCCCCAATCATGTGTTCACCATTACATTCAATATTCATTGGCCTGGGTTTTTTTTTTTCTCCTTTGCAGAGCAGAGAAATGGGAGAAGAAGGGATTACAAGAGAGTAAAAAGGCACACAATGGGAAATACACCAGCTTTTAGTTGAGCATGCTTAAGGCTGCCAGTGCCACCACATTGCTTTTGATGTGTGTTCCACATTGTATGCTTGCTTGCTCTCTTATAATCCGTTCCTCTCTGTGAAGGGGAGGAGAAATAAGCAATTTCTGTAGGCAAGTGTTTAACGCACCAGGCTAGAAGCCAGGAGATTATGAGTGCTAGTCCACATTAGGTAGAAAGCTGGCTGGGTAACTACATCAGTCACTCTCTCTCAACCCAATTCACCTCACAGAATTGTTACTGTGAGGAAAATAGGAGGAGGAAACAACATTGTAGGTGTTCACCACCACATTTTTATTTATAAAAACAATGAAAGCAGGATAAAAATAATAAAATAAAAATAATAAAATAAAATAAAAAATAAAATAAAATAAAATCTCTCCTGTGCCTGATCCTTTGCCCCCTTGCTCACAGAGCAGAGAGAATGACAAGAGAAGATTATAAGACAGTAAGTAGGCACCCAATGGGGAAATCACTGGGCTGTGTATTTTTATTTTATGCGTATCCCTACTTTATATGTCTACAAACCTAAAAAAAAAATACCATGCAATGTTTAAAGAGATATCCCAAATTTCTCCTAAAAGTGATGTTCAAAGCAGTTCACAAAAATGGTATATAGATCAAATGTAAAACTATAATTAAAAGCTTAAAATTAAATCAATTTTACAAAAAGAATCAACGTGCATATTTATCCTGATACTTTTTAAAAAAAATACATCTGATTTTTAATTGTAACCTCAAGTTTTAAAAACTGTATTTTGCTAAAGAATATTGATCTTTCACAGAGATACATTAAAGTCTGCTTTCAGAGTTGTTTATCAGCATACTATTGAATATCAGGGTCAATAATATGTATTCCTGGAGATCAAACACTTTTATTTAAACGTTTTCTCCAACCACTTCCTTGCTATGGAAAAATAAAGCCCTTCTAATAACTGACATTGGAATCCAATATATGATGCAGTTGTATATATATTTTTATTATTATTCTAGATGGCTCAAAGACTACAATTCTGTAGCTATGCACCTGCTTATCTTATTTACTTATTTACTTAGTATACATACAAATACCAGAGATCCTTAATTAATTCCATTAGCTAATATAAACTCTAATTTAAGACATGTAAAATTCACAATCACAAGTAGTCCTCATTTAGCAACTGCCTCGTTAGGAAACTATTTTCACATATAATTGTAATTAATTGTAGCAAAAGAATAATTCTCCAACCAATGCATGCATGTATGCCAAAAAATTCTGCACCTGACAACAACACATGCCAGAGAAACGCTGGCATCGCCACATGAGAGAACTTTGGCTAAATAACATGGCAACAGCCAGCAGCATGTACATACCATTAATAGCTGATTCCATTTGGTTGCAAAGAGATTTCATTTGGGTGTTTTTTACAGCATTAATTTTAAGGGAACATATACGTTACAGAATGGAAAATCTTTTTAAAAAGATTTTAAAGGGAAGGTTTTAAACTGGTCAATCTCATGTTGGTTTAAACCAGGACAAATGGGGAGATGATCCTCACAATAATCCAGCTTTTGTTGGGCAGCTCAATATGTTTGAGCCCCCAAATCCTTTATTAAGGGCCCTGAAGAATATTTCTACTTTTTCTGACAGTATGTCGTTTGCTTGTCATATATTCCAATCCGTACTATTTTCTTGGTGAGCGTTCTAACATCAGACTGAACATTCCATGAAAAATCGTATTATATTTTATTCCACAGTTCAGAGGAGAAAGGAAATATCTATTCTGACTTGGATCCTAACATCAACTAAAATTAGTTATGGAAAGCAAACTTCAAATTTTCTCTCCCCCCATGAGAAGACTCTGGAAGATTGGTAAATTCTTCCTGTAACATAGCAAAATAGTGTGTAGAGCAGGCATGTCAAACTTGCAACGTCATGTGATGTCGCGCAATATATTGGGACTTTTTCCCCATTGCCGGCAATGGGGTGGGCGCGGTTTCGGTGTGACGCGGGCTCACAGTTTGACATGCCTGGTGTAGAGAGAAAGTGGAAAGGAATAAGGCATTACCCCAAAACCAGGCACCTCTCCCCTCACCACAATTTTGGGTAATGTTCTGAAAGGCACAGCCCAACAGGTATCCAGAGATACCTTATGGTGAATTCAGAGAGCTGGGAAAAGAAATTCTTACCTGAGCTTCCTTAGTCAGTTTTATTTATAATCCAAGTAATAGATTGCCAAGAACCCTAAGAATACATACCACTTGATCCATGGGATCATTTGAATAGTAGCTTTCTGAATGGGTACAACGAATCCACACTGGCTTCAGTAGATCCTCTTCTTCTTCCTCGTTCTTTTCACCTGCAGCTTCTTCTGGCTCTTTGTCCTTGATGGAGGTATAACTTTTCTCTCTATTGGCATTTTCTGACCATCTCTCCCTGTCTTCTTCCCAACGGGGTCTCTTTCGGTCCTGGCTAGGAGATCGACTGTGCAAGAAGGGAAGGGAGTAAAAAAAGTCCACATTTAATAGCAAAACTAGCCCCAGTTCACATATAAATGAATCAGTGCCTCCATAACCTTGTGAACGCTAAAGCTTCCTCTAAAGCATCCTCCTTCGGTTATGTATTTAAGATGGGCAGTGATTAATATTTATACGTTACTTATATGTAAGGGTGTAGGTCTATATATATATGTTGTGTATAGTATGTTTAAATGTGTGTTATGTATTGTGTACACTTTGAAAGCCTGCAACTAAATTTCATTTTTAATGTGTGCCAATGTGCCCACAGTTAAAAAAATGACAATAAAGGTTATCTATCTATAAAAAGGGAACCATACGATCTCAGGACAAACTGTGTTTCAATTAAGGAGGTGCTGACAGAATGTCATACAGCCAGTTCAGTGCAGTAGTTAAGCTTCTGGATTAGAAACCAGGAGACCGTGAGTTCTAGTCTTCCCATAGGTCTGAAAGCTAGCTGGGTGACTTTGAGCCAGTCATTTTTTTCTCAGCCCAACCCACTTCACGTGGTTGTCATTGTGTGTGTGGGGGGGGGGAGGTGGGAGCATTACGTACACTGCCTTGAATTGTAGAAAACAAACACAGAAGATAAATCTAATTAATAACAGTGCCATTCCACTTCAAAATACCTTATCGTATCCTCCTAAATATAACATATTTAAGAATTAGGCAGAATATAAAGCCAGGGCAATCATATCAGTTTCTCTTTTACATATACCACTTCTCAGTGGTGGGATTCAAATATGTGAACAATCAGTTCTCTGTGTGGATGCCGCTTCCAGAAGTCCATTCTGGGTCTGGGCAACAAAAAATTAGCTACTGGTTCTGCCGAAGTGGTGCAAACCGGCTGAATCCCACCACTGCCACTTTCTCCTAATACAAGGCAAAACTAATGTTACCTTGTCTAAATTAACCACTTAGATATGTTGGCTTCATATCCATTATGCTTAACCAAGATGGACGAGAAAATAGGATGATGCTAGCTAGCTGAAGTCCAGCTACTTTGGGGGACAACACATGGCCACATGAGATGGTCTTGTGAAAGTAAAGAAACAAAAACACCCAACAGTCCACTCAATACAGTTAACTTAACAACTATTCGAAGTTACAACAGACCTCAGAAATGCTATAGTCAATCCTCCACTTATAACTATTCATTAACTACTGTTCAAAGTTACAACAGCACTGGGAAAAAAAGTGACTTACCACTAATCCTCGTTCCTACAACCCTTGTGGCATTCCCACAGACTATGGGATCAAAAGTCAGGCATGTATTTATGACGGTTACAGCATCCCAGGATTATGTGATTGCCATTTGTGACCAACAGGCAAAGCCAATGGGGGAAGCTAGATTCACTTAACAACTATACGATTCACTTAACAACTGCTGTGATTCACTTAACAAGAATGGCAAAAAGATTGTAAAGGCAGGTGCAACTCAACAACTATCTTGCTTAGCAACGGAAATTCTGGCCCCAATTATGGTTATAAGTCAAGGGCTACCATTTACTTATGACCTGTCCTTGAAGTTAGGATTTCCACCACCACCGCCAGCATGGTCACGTGATCGATTTCAGGTGCCTGGCAACCAGCTCGCATTCACAACTAGTTGCAGTGCTCTATGATGATGTGGACCAGGATTTGCAATGTTTTTTTGCCTGTTTTGCAAAAAATGACCATTTGGAAGAATCAAGTTGCTTCTTTCCACACGGTCCACTTAACAATCATGTAATTTGCTTCATGACTGCAATGACTCGATTTATGACCACCGTAAGAACAGTCATAAGATTGAGTCAAGCCATGTGGTGAATCATTTAACCATGACGACTTATGACTAAAAATCCAGGCTGAACTGTGTTCCTTAAGCAAGGCTACAGTTCTTAGCAATAGCAATAGCACTTAGACTTATATACCGCTCCACAGTGCTTTTATAGCCCTCTCTTAAGAGGTTTACAGAGTCAGCGTATTGCCCCCAACAATCTGGGTCCTGATTTTACCGACCTCGGAAGGATGGAAGGCTGAGTCAACCTTGAGCCGGTGAGACTCGAACTGCCGGCAGCTGGCAGTCAGCAGAAGTAGCCTGCAGTACTGCATTCTAACCACTGCACCACCACGGCTCGTAAGAAGAGTCAAACGTCTTACCTTCCTGTCCTTTTGTGATCTTTCCTATAGGACTTTTCTGTAGATGGCGATCGTCGACTATCCCGGTGTCTGTGTCTTTCCCTTTGATGCTCCCTTTAAGAATATTTTTTTAAAAAAACACACAATTCTCAGTATAGAAACATTCAGGTCCCAAAATACATGGGGAGAACCAGAAGCGAATAGATTATCAAGCTAAAAGCTCCAGAGTGAAAGACATAATACCACTGCCTCTCTGCATGTCAGTTATGATATAACATCGGCTAGAAACCTTGTTTTTCCTCCTTAGCACACTCACAAGTTTCTAACCAGGGTTTGAAAAAGAACCCTGACATACTATTTATGGGATCTCAGAAGGAGAAGGAATCGCTGTTTTATTTTCAACTTGGCTATAACACAACACAAAGATCAACAGCCTTTTCGTGTGCACTTGCATGAGGGTATGGTTGCCTGCTCCACCACCCCACCCCCCCAAAAAGCCACTCCAAACTTTGCAAAATGATTGCATTTCAAAATATAGTGAAAATTTTATGTAAGGACCCCAAACTTTCTTGAGATTCAGGTACTTGATAACATTTCTCACATTTTTTAAAATCAATCATAATTTGGAGTAGGGAGGCATGGATGTCATTAAGAGTACTTCCAAATATGGCAGATAGGAAGAAGATAACCAATGGGTTCTACCCACCTATTTCTATTTATCTGTTGGTTTTATCTTGGTCTTTTAATTTTAGCAATGCGATACTGAAGAACAATCTTTAGCAGGAATTAGTAATCACTTTTTTTTCTTGAAAACAGTAACAAAGGGAAAGCAGAAGAGAACACCTCAAAACAACTCGTTTACTATGGTAGAAGGGAAGTTAGACTTGATGAACAAAATGAATCTTACACAACCTGGAACTAAAAACAGAGGAGATAAAGCTTCCTTCCCCTTTGTTTACAAATGTTGTTAATCTGCGAGGGTAGAGCTGTAGCAACTATGAACCCTCCATTCTCCAACTCAGACCTGGAGATGGAAGGAATAAACATGTGGAATCCCCATACTCAACACTCTCAAAATTTCTAACACAGAGATCAAGAAAGTTGGCATGTCTCTACCTCTCAAACAGGAAGAAGTGGAGACACCTCTGGACTGAATGTTCCCACCATCACTTATGAGCAGAAATAAAGAAAAGCTGTCTCCTCTTTACTCCTCAGTTAGCTGGAGGAGGAACACTTACTTCATGGCTAACAGATTTCCCCTGCTTGCTTCCAGCTCTGAATTTCTAGGGTACTCTACCTTTTAATAGTGGGGATCACCAAGGAGACAAAGTAAAGGAAAAATAGTTGCTGAAGATGTCTATGGAGATTCTCAATCATCCAAGGTCATGGTTGTTCCAAAGGTGCTTTTCTCAAAAGGCAACTAGATTTTCTTGGGTGTTTTCTTTGAAAATTCTCATTTAAGATTTCCTCACCAGTCAGTTAGGACAGAAGCTTCTTGGATCAGAAGTAACATGTTCTCAAAGAAAACACCAAAAAAGTCTTTCGGGAAAAACACCTTTGAGATAGCTGTTGAAGATGCAACAGTGTACAAGTCGCATCTAAATTTGGACAGAAGATGCTTACTTAGAAGTTATTCGACAATTGCAAAAGCGTTAGTGATTCTAACCCAGGCAAAGAGGAAATTGCCATCAGTGTATCAGTCCTATCGGTTGGTTGTAGCTTAGATATTTAACTAAAGGGGTTTATGTTTCCTTTCTTCTTTCTTTCTTATAGAACAAAGATGCTTCTTTTTTGTATATTTCCCTTGATCACTCAAGTTAGGATTATATTCAGAGGTCTGTCAATATTGTCAAACAAGGATCACTAACAAGTGCAAGCCTGTATCAACCCAGCAGTCTGTGGGGTTCAAGAAAGCACCAAACAGGAAGCCATTCTTCTATGAACTACAAAAATCTGAACTAGTTTCCTCCACTAATAGAGCTGCCGTATGTCATCCTCAGTCCCAATAAAAAGCAAGACAGAGGAGCTGAGAAGAATAGCACCACAGATACCACAGATACCTGTACCATTCATAACTTCGATGGCGGGGTGGGGTTCTTCCTCTGACATAATCTGATCTATGACGACTGCTTTCTGCCCGTCGGCGATCTGGGCTCCTCCCTCGATCCCGCCGGTCCCCATGATTAGTGGATCGATGCCGATCCCCATGTCCGTGGCAGTGATCCCGATGGCGATGTTCGTCATAATATTTACTCCTCTCTGGAGACCTCCGGTCAGTCTGAGATTTTTCTGCCAGGTATTCACTTGGATGCCGGAAGTTACTGCTGGTGTTACCACTGCTATTAGCGCTACCGCTGTTGCTTTGATAAGAGTTTGCATTGTGTTGGTAGCTATTAAAGTTAGGAGGCGAAAAGGTCTGCTGGGAGTACCCCGGAGAATACACGGGCTGGTAATTCACCTGTTGAGGGATTACCGGTGGAGGCACAGGATGTGGTATGGACGGAGGTGGCATCATGTAAGGGAATGTGTTTTGTCCAGTCGCACTGGCTACAACGGGAGGGTTACCAGGGCTTGGGACAGGGGGAGGAGCTGGGGGGAAACAAGGAGGAAGTGGGAAAGTCTGCCTCATTTGAGGGCCTGAAAAAGGAGGCCGGGGCGGACATTGGGTGACTGAACTTTGAGCCGAAGGGGGGATTGGTGGGGGATATGGGACAAAATCTGGCCTAGGAGGGGCATAGTTTGCAGCTGGGGGGTTCGCATAGATAGAGGTGGTTGCAGTTGGCTGGTCATACTGATACTGCACTGAAGACTGCTGAGGGTGTAGCTGTCTCAAGTTTTGGGGCCGAAAGGTTTGTGATGAAGCTCGAACAGTAGCTCCTCCTCGGCCCCGGGGGCATCCACGCCCAGAATGAAAAGACATCACCCGGCTAGAAAGAGAAGAAGCAGGGAAAAATGATTTCGTCAGATTCCTTTGAGTTGGAAGAGGAAATCTTAGCAGCTGGCTGTGAAAAGGAGCCCATGCTGCAATATTTTAATAATGCCAACTGATTTCACTACACGTTTGTTTGCTTAGTGTTAATAACCACTCAAAGTTTTTGGTTGAAAAATTAAATTTTAAAAAAATCAGTTGAGATTATGTCTATCTCTCCGTGAAAACTTAAAAATGTTTAGATAATATCATCTAAACTATTATTGATATGATATAAATTATTATTACTTCTAAATAGGTAGGTTTATTTTGAAATTAGTAGCTGATTATAGCAGCATTGTTCATACTTTTATTCACTGCATGTTTGAAGCGCATATTTGTTATTCACTTATGAACTTTGGTGCTTTATCCTTGGTCTACAAATCTACATATAATCTTTCAAATGGCATGTCTAGCATTTGCAATAATATCTTCCTGCAGGTTCTTGAGCAAAGACTCAACCACTATCAAATGTAAATATTAATTCATAAGGGACTCTTTTACATTTTGCAATCCTTAAAAATATTAACTAGGAAATAAATCCTGCTTATCTTTTTGGAATTTGTTTCTGACTGACCGTGCTTAATAAATCTGCACTCTAAATTGTATACACTTATTAGTTTTAATTCAGAAAATGTGTTGTTCATCAACTGTTTAGTTTATGCATATCTTTTATTACCTTTTGGTAACTCTAGGATACTTTGACGGACAGTTCAGGCCTTAACGTCCAAGGAGATTATACATTTGATTGTACTCTGTCTTACACAGAACTCCATCTTTTCAAAAGAAAAACAAAACACGTGCTTATTAGGTTCCTTGTTAACTTCGTGAGATTCCGATTTTAAATCGGGGAGGGGATAAGATAAGCAAGTTGAAAATTGAAAATTCCAAGTGTTAAATATCAGTGAAGTTATTTCTCGCGCTATATATTTCCAACATTGTGCATAGCTTTGAAATAAGAAAAGGACAAGTGTATTCTCAAACATGAGACATCGCATCTTCCACCAGAACAAAGAAGACAGGAAATAATCTAAATCCCACTTAGCGTCGTAGAATCATTACCCCCCCCCCCCATCAAGAGTACCGTGCAACTTTGCTTTTACCTGGAAACACTGCTTTTGACATTCCACAACGCAGAACGTAGGTACCGGCAAAGACAGAGAAAATTTGCGTGTAAAACCCTTACACCGGAAGAAAACACTTGGAAGGAGGAGCATGCATGATATCAAAACGGAAGCTCAGGGGGGAAATGTTAATTTTTCTAGCAAAGGAGAAAAGAGTCAGGGAAACTTATGATTAATGACATGACATGTCATTACAATATTTTGAAGATTCCTGACAGCCAAGATTCCTTGTCCTAAAAATGGAATAATCATTGCTCCCCTCCTCCTTTCCGTTCCCAGCATGCCTATGTGTGTCACGTTTAGACGTGTCCCCTGTTCTCTTTGGAACACGACCTGGGCTAGAATTCCGGTCTTAGAACGTAGCGTTTCCCAGCATTCGATGCCTTCCTGCACTGAAGATCTTTGCGTTCTATTTTAGAATCTTCGATGTCCCGAGCATTCTGTGATCTATAAGCTGATCAAAATGAGTAGCGGCGGTGGCAGCGGCCGAGGGAAGGAGCAGAGTGTTGGACACGAGAGTAGCGCGGGTAGCTCCCTCCGCACGTACCCGAAGTTGCCAGTTTGGGTGGTGGAAGATCATCACGATGTAAGTTAAATGCCGATCAGCAAATGGTTTCATTGCAGTTCGCTAATGCGCGGCGTTGTGAAATTGGGGAGCAGCTCCAAAGAATTCGTGGGACTGATTCTTATTGAGAATAGGCAGTTGAAGTTGGAAACCTAAGACTTTGTGACCATTTGCACTTTATCATACACAAAGATGCTTTGATCACAAATCTTCTCTCTTAGCCCCACATGGTTGTCCACAACCCAAGAATAAAAAAGTAGCAATTTTAAAATATTTTTCTCTTTATGGTGAAATTGCTACACTTTGTTAACTAATAATCTTGAAAACCAGGTCAGCTGATCTGTTATGGATGTAAACAGAGGTGTGTTAGGGGAATATATAATCACTTTCCTCTTTAAAAGTATTTATAAAGCGATCAGGCTTCTACTAGGAAAGTGGTTTTCCCTGTATAGTTCACTTTTAGCAGCAATCTGGAATATTGAGATTTTCTTTTAATCTAGTTGGAGTTGAAGAGAGAAGCCCTTGCATTTTTCTGCTATAACATTGTTCTGAAACAGTTTTAACTTTACAGGCAGCAATCCCATTTTTCTTCACTGTAGTCTCTGGTGACTATAGGTAATTTTTAGGCCCTCTTTATTTCATGAATAGCACTTGAACTCAATAAGAGCCTGAGTATCTTTTAGTCAATTCGGAATACTTGGTACTGAGACTTAGGACTGTAGTATTAGTTAAGAGTGAATTTTATTGATCTTGGGTTTTATAATAGGGCATAAGAATTTTGCTGCAAAGATTATTGGGACAGAGCCAATTATTTCCAGCCACCCCTGCTTTCTAGTAACAGCCCCTTTCTGATGACATTCCCTGCAAACCTGATGAATTATAAAGTTTATCCATTGTTTTTCTTGCACCCACAACATCTGCATTGGTGTCATTCCAGGTTCTTCCCTTCATTTACCGAGCTATTGGCTCAAAACATCTTCCTGTTAGCGACATCAGCTTTGTTCATTTGGACTCCCACCCAGATCTCCTTATTCCAGTGGACATGCCTGCAGATACTGTGTTCGACAAAGAAGCTCTGTTTAGGTATGATGGTGCAGGCTCGTTGACTGGGTAGAATTTTAGCTTTAAGTGAACATAGAATGGTTAGCTGTTGGGGAAGTGTTTTCTGTGTCTTGTTCTTGGAGTGCCCTGAAGTTACATAGGCATATGACAAAAAAAACTATTCAACTCACACAATCAAATAAGTAACAAAGAAATTTGGGAGCGAAACGTTTACATTCTTTAAGCATTATAATTTTGTGTATGTCTTTTACCTAAATGGCCAGACGGGGGCATCTGAAGCTCATGCGAAGAGTTCTACTCACCTAAGACTTGGTATAGAACTAGCCATCCTGGCCTTTATTTCTGAGAAGTCAGTACTGTTGCTTATGTAGAACAACATGATGAAGTTTGTACATCATTTAAGAAGCAAGCCCCAAAATTAAATGGGGTAGACCACAGAATGCCGACAGATAAGGTGGTCTTGGAACCTAACAACTGAAGAATAAACAGGAGCACTGAACGCTGCAATGCTTTTGCTACAGCTCCTGTAATTTTATGTGCTAAGTACACCGGAATGCTCAGAGAACTGTGAGGTTTGCAAAATTATAAAAATGCTTTATGTTCTGCAGAAGTTGAACAGCAAACAGTTTGCATGTTAGCATACAGTACATGCAGTCTATCTATACATATATAGAATGCTGAATAGGGACATTCAGAATGCAACATTTTACAGCAGGATCCCATGGCTACATATTCCATAACTCAGTTCAGTTTTACATCTTGCCTATCAGTGCCATTTGAAAGGGTAAAACCTCCATCTTCATGCACGGCGAGTAAAGCCAATTTATATTTGCCACAATGTTCTTTATTCATGTGCAGTTTGGTAGGTCTGATAGGGTGCCAGATTCCACTTCCAGATCATGTGTGTATTGAAAGAAGTTTACCGTAGGCTATACTGTGAAGTTACTGGGGAAATAATAGAGTTTCTTCAGTGAACCTTAATTCTAGACTGCCAATCTTTCATCTGCATGCTGTAGGACAATAAAATCACTTCATGTACTTGACATTCTTATCGCTATCTCTGCTATTCCTAGGCATCTACACAAGGATTAATTATCTCAATAGGATGTTAAATCTAAAATTTAAATGTGAACTATGCCAAATAGCTCAGAGTTGCATGTGGGAAATTTACTTGAAAAATCAATGGAAACAAAATCAAATATCTAAACCTATGCAATATCTCACGATATAGTGAATCTTAATTTCCTGGATTCAGAACATAAGTTATGTTGTTAGAAATTGGATCTTCTTGGCTATACATATATGTACGTGTTTTATAATTTATTTATCTATTAGAGGAAAAAACCCAATAAAGTTGGTAATTTATTGGAGGTACCAAATGGTTTCTACAGGCTAAGGCTATAAATAACAATTTTGCTATTGCCTTTTTCCTGTTACATATTTATATACTATTATGTGTCGTAAATCATGCTGATCATTAAGCAAGGTTAGAACTAAGGTTAAAACTTCAAATCTAGGTCATAAGTACTTTTGGGGGATCTGTTGTAACTTTGAACTAAAAGATCTTTCATGAGTCAAAGACTACCTTTGTACTGTTTCGCATTTTTAAAAGATATCTTAAAACACTATACTTCTGACCCTGATTTTGTATCTAACAAAAGCATTCTAATATTTCTTAGGAGGGTTTATTTTTGTATGGGCCAGTATGTTGCCAACATTGCTTTTTTTTTTTTAATTATGTCATCTGTACCCAAGTTTCTCAGACATTTCAGCTCATATTTACCCCATGTTCTTTTACAGTGAACTAAGCATTGAAAACTGGATTATACCTGCTGTTTATGCTGGTCATTTTTCACAAGTAATATGGCTACATCCAGATTGGGCTCAGCAAATAGAGGAAGGAACTCATCATTTTTTGGTGGGCAAAGATACCTCTACTACTACAATAAGGTAACTTAGGGAATATGTTTCTTGCAGCATTCGAAGAGTTTGTTTTTGGATGTGTGTTTATCTTTATGTGTGAGTTAGTATAGGTTTTTTATTATTTATTAAATTTATATGCCACCCAACTCTTTCACATAAGAGTTCCTAATAAACGTCAGAATGTGTATATGGGTTATTCAGTATTCTAATAGCCGTTAATAAGACCCAGAGTCAGGATTATAGCAATTGCAATCTAAAACATTCTTCACCCATCCACAGGATATTGTGCTATCCTGGTACTTTATCATGGCCTGTTTCTCCTGTGCTGTTTTTATTCTTCCCAGTCCTGTGGAATATTAAAAAGAAATTATGTAAAGTGGACAGCAGGATAACTATGTGAATGAGAGCGAGTTTGATGTGGCAGGATAAGTTGGCGAAAGAAAGATTAAGTTCAAAAGTCAACCAGATTTGGCCAAGAGATGCAGATAAAAATATTTCCAGAATAACCTTCCAAAACATCTCTATGGAAGAAGCATTTGAACACTGATTCCAAACATTTCTGATTTTTCCATTCTAATCTTCCTCTCTGTCTTCCTCCTGATTATGTCTTTGGCTTTGCGGACCGGTGGAGACGGGTGGGGAAGAGGGGATGGTTCCAGGCTGTGCAAATAGTGTACGTGCAAGCTCACATGCACATCTCCATTTGCACAAATGGTGGACATGCACGCCGCTCACCCAAACGGAGCTTCATGCACAAGCACCCGCTGCTCATCCACCGCTTGCACAGCCCGGTTCCGAACAGGCCTTGTGCTTCGTGTGTGTGTGTGTGTGTGTGTGCGTGCGTGCGTGTGTGCGTGTGTGTGAAGGAAGAGCAGACACATACACAGAAGCGAGACCTATGCACCACCCTGAATAAACTTTCGCAAACCTATATGGACAATATATATGCTTAAATACTATTTTTTTGTTGTTGTTCTGTCTCTAAGTAGAGTGACTCTTTGTGACTCCATGAAAAAACAACACATTCATTTTTAACACGTATTTACTTCTTTATGGGGAAGAAAATAAAGATGTTTCATATGAACATGGCTAGTAAGAGAGTTAGAATTTCTGGACGTCACAACCTATTGCTATAATGGGCAGGCTCCATTATGGCCATAATTCAAGGACTATCTGTATAGCATTCTTAAGAAAGCTTTTTAAAAATACAACTTCTGAGAGCCGTGGGGATATGGTAACAATACACTAATTGTAAGTAGGGCCAAACTTTTCTTCTTGTTTTGAGGGTGGTTTTTGTTTTCTTTTAAAAGGAAAATGTTATAGCAGTCTTACAAAGACTTAGCCCGTCAATTTCATGCTTTATGCATTTTTATGCTTTTATGTTTTGAGGGGGGGAAAGTGCATAATAATTTTACTTGCGGGAGAAGCTGATTGTTACGGAAGGCTATCTGACCATGAGTTGCTCATTCCTTTTTTTTTATATTGATAGCAATAAGCTAACAATAACAATAAGCATTTATTATTCTAGGGTTACAAGCACAGATGCTTACTTCCTTTCTGATGGTCTCTATGTCCCCGCTGATCAGCTGGAGAACCAAAAATCTTTACATCTGAGTGTGTGCCTTGTGAATCCCTCCACAGCTTCTGGGGATTGGGAAGGCAACCAAGCTCCACGTTCCGCCAAGAAGTGCAAATTAAGTGTGGATGATGCAGAAGATGCCTCTTCATCAAAGGACTCTGCTGATCCGACCCACAGTTGCACAGTTGGACTGTCTGATGGCTTTGAAAAGAGTATCTCTGGGCATGAGAAGCCGAGCAATTTCCAGGTTCCCTCTGCATCTGGTTCCACAGGAAAACAGCAGTCTCAAATGACAGAACTTGTCCAAGACATTCTCCAAGTCCTTCAGAAGGGCACTGCTTATGTTTTAGATATTGACCTGGACTTCTTTTCAGTTAAGAATCCTTTCAAAGAAATATACACACAGGTAACTATCCAGTTGCAACACCCATCTCGCTCATCCGTTCTTTTTAAAGAAGGCCTATTTCAAAAGATAGTTCCCCCTCCCTTCTTAGTGTGACATTTAGTTCAGAATCTTTTCCGCTGCTTTTCCTACTCAACATTTCCTGTTTGCCCAAAGCAGCTTACAGTGCAGTGTTAAAGCAAAGCTTCAAAACAAGAAGCAGTGAAAGAACTGAAAAAAATAATACAATACAATAATACAATAAAACTCAGTTAAAATAGCAGAATGGGGAAAAAAACCTAGCACTTAAAATACAACTTCTTTCAAATACACTCCCAGCAGCTCAGGCATTTTTCTCTATGGTGAGTTTACTGGCATATATATAAAATTCAAAGCAGAAATGTTCCAAAAATGGATATATTTTATCAATCAAGTGTTTTTCTTAATAAATTACATGACTATCTCTACACCTTAGGCCTAAAATTTGCCACAAGACTGTTGCAGTATGAAAGCTTTTAGGGTACCAGTCTCCTAGGCTTATTTCATTCCTTACTACTACTCCCAAGAGTCAGTGTGTATCCACCAACTATCCTTGGCCCTTTTACAGTGGTTTCTAGCTATTTCTTTCTACTTTGAAGGGATTTCCTTTTTTTGCTGTTGTTGTCTTTTGCCTGAAGTTGACTCAAGCCTCTTGACATCTCTCGCAGTTATATAGTAGTGATAAACTCAGCACTCATTTGAAGACTTCAACTTGTTATTTGAAGTTAGTGTATAACTAACCCTACAATCTGGAACCCTAACATAGCTCCTCTGAGTACTGGGAGTATGTGAAATTCTTTGTCCTCAAAATCTATTGTAGAAAATCTGAACTGCTTTCAGAAAACATCGCTGTTGCTGGTGTGTCTGTTATAAACTTTCTTTACTGTTCTGAATATTAGAAATTTGATGGCCTCTAGGGGGAGTAGGCTGAATGTCCATCAAACCACCAGCAACAGCAACCAGGACCATGGTTCCAGCATTGATTCTTCTTATAGAATGTCATAAAAGTCTTAAGTGTTATTGCAATTGCTATCAGAAATCATGTTTGATGGGTTGTGAGAAAAAAAAGAGGCACTGATTTGGGCTCAACCAAAAGCCTAGATCAGGGGTAGGCAACCTTGGCTCTTTTATGACTTGTGGACTTCAACTCCCAGAATTCCTAAGTCAGCATGGCTGGTTCAGGAATTCTGGGTATCGAAGTACACAAGTCATAAAAGAGCCAAGGTTGCCTACCCCCGGCCTAGATTATTCCAGATCATTGCTGCTTACCTGAGTACAAAAATATTTTCAGGGCACATGACATAGTGCTGCGTAATTGCTCATTTGAATGTCTGTCTGGTCTTTGTACTGAATTGCCTGCTGCTTCCCACACTGCCCTCTGCCTCCTTCCTTAATGTGCAGCAGTAATGATTCCTCATCCAATAGTCCAGATATAAGTGACAGGTAGATAATAATCCTTCAATTCAGTTGCCTCTGCCTGGGTCACTGATGTACATATAAGGCTATACTGTATGAACTGAGAAACCAATGTAACACTGGCATTAGAAAAGGATTAATAGCTATAGCATTTAGACTTATATGCCACTTTCATAGTGCTTTACAGCCCTCTCTAAGTGGTTAACTGAGTCAGCATATTGCTCCCAACAATCTTGAGTCCTCATTTTACCAACCTTGGAAGGACGGAAGACTGAGTCCTTGAGCCGGTCAGGATTGAACTTCTGGCAGTCGGCAGAGTTCACCTGCAATACTCCGTTCTAACCACTGCGCTACCACAACTCATTAAATCAGCTTTATGGGGAGGAATTTGCCTCCGTGGCTTATGATTTCAGTAGATTGTTTATTAAAGATACTTCCTGTAATTAGGTTAGCAGTATTCCCATTAAACAGGGGGATAGCTGTAGTGTAATTCAAGGTGCTGGTTATCATGACTTGGGACCTGAATAGGGAACAACTTAAGTATCTTCCTGCCCAAGATACTTGTAGAGCAGGGAGGTCAAACTGGCGGCCCATGGGCCGGATGCGTCACGCACATGCCACTCCCACCCCGGCTCTGCAAAAGCAAAAAAGTCACAGTAGATCACAATACATCACGTGACGCGGTCGAGTTTGACACCCATGTTTTAGAGAGTTCTTGCTACCCACAAGGATAGGATATTCAGAGGCAAGAACCTCTCCTCCCACCAGACATAAGGATGGTGGATAGGTTATTCTATTGTTACAATGCACTGTTGTACTGTTTGCTGTGTGATTTTAGTGGCACTGATCAAAGATAACTGCTATATGCTGCTTAGGGTCATATGACTGAAGTAGCTTAAAAGCATTCAAAATAAAAAAATCTGCTGGATTCAGCTGGATAAAGCAAATTTTAAAACGTAGTAGCGGAATTCTGTGTGGAAATTTTTAAGTCTCTGTATATGGAAAAATCCAGAATAACTGTGATCTTGTACAGTTTGGTTTTGACACAGAAAATAGAGAAAATGTCTAATAAAAACAAAGTATATATTTGACAATGCAGTTTTCTCTTTGCAGAGAGTAAGGGCAATTTCCTATGAACTGTGTTTACGACTATAAATGCTGTTTTTATTAATGGCACATAACTGCAATATGCTATGAATAACGTTTTTCATTTATTTATTTATACAGGAAGAATACAAACTCTTGCAAGAACTGTACAGTTTTAAGAAGCCTAAAAGCAATTTATCACAGGTAGGATGCTTGTAATTCTCAGTAGAGAATGGCGGGGGGGCGTTTTCGTCAAAATTGCTTATCTCAGGAAGAATATAAGATGTTTGAAAGAGAAGTGATCAGAATGGGGGTAATGGACAAAGAAGGGCTGCCTTCTTGTTAGTGCTTTCAATAAGATTCTCAGAATGTACTCTGGAGCATGACTAGAACCCATCTCCACTTCCTTAAAGCAGCCGGTAATCCCAGGACATCACTATTTTAAAGAATGGCCGCTAATACTATATTCACCTCAAAGCAGATTTTGGGGGGTTGATTCAGAAGGATTTTGGAGCGGCGTGGTGGTCTAGAGGTGAAGACACTCACCTCCCACTCGGAAGGTTGAGAGTTCAATTCTAGGCAGCGGCAGATGTTTCTCCATCCAGGATGCAAAGAGAGAATATCTGCTGAGAATGCGTAGGCGTCAGGAAAGGTATCCAACCAGTAAATGCTCAGTTCCATTCAGTTGCCCCCACTCCACCTCAAAACAATGGGATTAAAGGGTTGGAAAAAGAAAAAAAAATCAGAAGGATTATGAAGTGCCTATATCTACAACAGCAAAAACCACATTTCCTCAGCTGCATAGCTGGCCTTCTGGCTTCATACAATTGCTTAGTTCTTCCTGTTTTTATATTTGAAGGACGAGTTGGTTGACTGCGTAGAGAATCGCACACACCAACTAGAAGACCTAGAAGCAGCTTTTGCTGATTTATGTGATGATGACACTGAAGAAAACCTGAAAAGATGGGCTGCAAATCCTGGGTATTGTAATTAAACCATGTTCTTGACACCAACTAAACTTTTAAGGAGATGATGCTGGGAGATATACAGACACTGAAAGGCATTACCTTTCTGTGAACTCAAGTTATTTTTGGAGGGAGAACAACTTCACACTTGATGAATTCTTGCTAGAATTTTTTATAGCTCCATACAAGACACACTTTTTTTCATATCATACCATCATGCATCAAACTTTGCTTATACCACAATGAATCTTTCAAAATATGGGTTATTTCCATATTTGAAGTGCAATATTAGGGGCAGCGCAATGGTGAATAGAATGTAAAGGATATGTGTATATGTATGTTTTTACTTGTGGTTTTTATTTGTGTGTAGTGTGCGCTGTGAACAGGACTTAATTTCGTTGTGGGATACACAATGACAATAAAGATTATTCTATTCTATTCTATTCTATTCTATTCTATTCAATCTCTGCTCCTTCTTTCAGCCAGGCTTAGTGCCATGTAAGTTTCCAAATAGTTTTCACAGTAACAAGGTATGAATAATGAAAGAGAGAAATTAAGTACACACAGATAAGTCTGTCAAATGTTACAGCCTGTTCAAAGAATCTTTGGGGCGGAAAATATTTACCTGAGTTTTTAAAAGCCACTAATTACCAGACTGTTATAAGCTGTTAGAAATAGGACAGATATCACCACCAATACCAAAACCCACACTTCCTCAAAAAATACATTTCTTTTTAGCAGAATATATATATAAATGCTGATGCTAGGCTCTACAATGTATCCATATTTATGAATAAATTAGGCTTAGCTATAATTTCCCAGCAACTTAACTTGGTATTATATGATACCTTAAGAGAATAGTGCTTCATCCTAATGCTAAGTTCTATTTTTTTTTTCTGGAAGAATTCTGCAGTTGTCATTTTAATGTTGTCAAACTTTGAAAATAGAAAGTTTTACAATTTGTAGAATGAAGTATTATATATCATAGTTTCTCCAGCTTGTTTGGAGTGTGCCTAGAATATTTGCTCTTTATATTAATTGCACAATTTGTATTTTAATTCATTGTAGAATGAAACCTCTAATTCCACTTGTGCATAATTTGAAAGATCGAATGGGAACTCCAGATTATGAGATGGTAAAGCTATTCATTTTTTATTATTATTTCTAGACCATGATATTGTCATGTAGATATTGACCCTCAGATATTGGTTGCATTATATAACCTGTGCTTATCATAACAAGATTAACTTCTCTCTTCCCTTGAATTCATCCAGCTGTAAGATTAGAAGCGGAAATTAAGTCAACCATAATTTAATGTTGCTCTTAAAATTTGCAATTTTGAAACAATTATAATTTGTTTCAAAGAACTCGAGTTCATAAACCAAGGTCTAAAGTTGGCTTAATTTTGGCAAGTACTTATTTCTCAAGCAAAACATTTTTAAAGCAAGCACAGTAAGGATTTGTTCAGGACTGCTTTTGGTTTGGTTTTGTTTGCTTGTTTTATCTTTCTATTTCTGTTATTTTTTCTATCTACCTTTTTTATTATTGCAGGTAGAACTCGACTTATGGCCACAATTGAGCCCAAAATTTGTGTTAAGTGAATCTGGCCTTCCCATTGACTTTGCTTGTCAAAAGGTTGCAAAAGTTGATCACATGACCCTAGAAAACTGCAACCGTCATAAATATGAATTAATTGCCAACTGTCTGAATTTTGATCACTTGACCGTGGGGATGTTGCAGCGATCATAAGTGTGACAAATGGTTATAAGTCACTTTTTTCAGTAGTGTTGTAACTTCGAACAGTCATTAAATGAACTGTTGTAAGTTGAGGACTTCCTGTATTGCTCTGTTTTGTCAGAACACAAGACACTATAAATTTTGTGTGTTTTATTTGATACCAAAAAACCTTGGGACATTCCAATGTGTGTCATTCAAAGCAGAACTATTTGTTCTGAGATCTGATCAGAAGGTTGAAAAGAGGAATGTAAGGGGAAATGACCAGGTTCTTTTCCATCAAGGTACAATATAAACATGGCTCATTGTAACATTAAATATATCTAACTTACATGATTTTAGGCCTTATATTGAAATATGTCACGTATTCTTGACCAAATTAGCATTCTTCGGTTGTGTCCAAATTGGCACTCTGCAGATGTGACATCAACATTTCTAATCATCCTGGCTGGAGATCCTTGAGAAATCAGATCTTAATCACAAGAGAAAGTCAGGGAGGAAAAGATGGATTTAATATCATCTGACGATGTAATCAGAAAAGTGTTTTAACATCTTTTCTATTATCACCTATACTGAGTTTGCTTTTTAATTTGCTTGGAGAGGGAGTTCTTGAGCAATGCACTAATAAACAAATGTGTGTCCTTTATTTCTCAGGTTCATCAGGCTGGCCTTACATGTGATTACTCAGAAATACCTCATCATGTTAGCACCGAAGAAGAGATAGAGAGTTTTGTACAGTCGATACAACATCTCTTGGGAAGCTTACCGAAACCAACGCTTGTGACCATAGCCCGGTAAGTTTAATATTTTTAAATATAATTTTTATTAAAATCTTTAAAAAAGGAGATTAAAAAAACTAAGACAAACGATCGTGTTTTCCCGAAAGTAAGTCCTCCCCCCAAAATAAGCCCCAGCTTGATTTTCGGGGGTGGGCCTAATATAAACCCTCCCCCAAAAGTAAACCCTACTTAAGAGCCTACGCAGAGGCTGTCAGTGCCTCTGCGACAAAGCGAAGCTGGTGGGGAAGGGGGAATCTGACCCACGTGCCCCACTAAGCTACGGTATACCTTAGCGCCAACTCTCATGCCGCCTGGTTTGTTCCGTGGCCGGTTTTGGCTGGCCATGGCTTTTTGCCACATCGTGCGACGCGCCCCATGCCACTGCCATGAGGCTTGGCGGATCCCCCCCATCTGACCCACGTGAGGCCATAGCCAGGCCTCCCATGCATATGGTAACCCTAATCCCCACTCCCCCCCCCCCAACCCTAACTGGAGATGGGAAGCCCTGGGGGAAAAAACGGAAAAAGTTGGGTGGGGCAAAAAACATTTTTTCCCGTTTGTTTCCAAAGCAGTTCCCATGCCCAGGCCAGCCCCTGCAGCCCAGAGACGGCTGTGCTGGGCAGCGGCAAGAAGGGTGGCGGGAAGGGCACCGAGGTAGGGGCGGCCAGGCCAACGCTCCTCCAGCTGGAGTGGGGGGCCTTTGCCCTGGGGAGCCGGGGAGGCCGCCTTCCTGGCCTGGCCGGGTCCGCCTGAGAGGTGAGCAGGGAGGCGGCAGCCCAGGACCAAAGTGGCAGGTGGAGTGCCAGAGGCTCGGGGAAGGAGGGTGCTGAAGCGAGCGGGCGCCTTGCCGTCAGCACCCATGCCGGCTACCCCTTCCATGCCAGAGCCATAATGCCATCGTGTTTACCATAAGTGCCAGTAGATATCGGCCTTCCCTCCAGCGGGCCTGGGCAGCTGCGGGGCAGAGACAGGTCCGTTTCAGCATCTTGCCACCTGCTTTGCAGCTTTGTCGCAGTTCTCTGCTGCTGTGGAGCTGGAGAGCTTGCCACACCACCACCCAGATGCCCTCGCTTCCCCCAGGAATTGCATGTCTTTGCTTACCTGACTTCCAGCCCCGTCCCGTTTCTCCTTCACGCTCCTCCGCTGTCGCGTGCAGGGAAACAAAAGAAGTTTGTGGGGGGGGGGGGGAAGGTCAATCAATTCCAACTTTGGGAGATCTTTTTTTTTTTTTTGCGAGAAGTTGGAATTGATTGATTGACCATTTTTTCCCCCCACAAACTTCTTTTTTTCTATAATCTATCCTATCTAATCATTAAATCACAAGTTCATATTTTTATACAAAAAGTCCATAGGAGGTTTCTAGTCACCAATAAACGTAGAGAGTATCTTTTATCTAGTCAAGAAAGTTAATTTATTCATCTCTCTGAATTTCACCAACCGTTCTTCCATAGTGAGTAGTGTCAAAATCTTTCCATCTCTGTGCATATAATAATCTCATCACAGTAATCATATATTACTGTGGCCTTTATTCTAACTTCTGGTAAATTTAGCTGTGAGTGTATCTTCAATGCAGCTTGATAGGCTGAACATTGTCTCACCCAAAATGCTTCTCCGGGCTTAGTAACCTAGTTCATATTTTACGCTAAGCCTTAATTAGCTTTGCTTTGGCTTTGAGTGATGCTTACAGTTGTATGCTGCAGTTACCACTATAGTTAGTTCAGTATTCTGATTTAATGCACTGTGGTTTAATCCTGACTTAATGTATTATGAACTTAGTGGTTCAAAAGATGTAGATGTTGCAGATACAAAGGAAGGAGAGGAAATAGCACTTCCATTACTCCTAAATAAAACTAGTCAGAGAATCAAGCATGACTTTTAAGGAGAGATGGCATCTGTAGGTCCCATAATATATATATATATTTCATAGAGAAAAGGGAGAGAATTTTTTTTTAATAGAGAAAAGAGAGACATTTATAGAACAGGAAAAAAAATCACATCTAAATGCATTGTGCTTGTTGTTCTTGACCTCTTGGAGTTTTGCAGGTATGTTTCTTAAGGTTAACTAATTATTCCAGGTAGCCTTTCAAACAATTAGCAAATGGAGATGAATGAAATGTTCAGGCTTAGAAATGAATGTTAATGAGAGATGTTCAAATAAGCATGCAGGGGATGGTGTCAAAGGATTTCATTTCAAAAAGGTTTCCTCTTTGCAGTTCTTGCCGAGCTACTAATTGCTCAGCTATTCTACCCGAATTGTCTGGATATTAATGCTTCCATCTTTCAATTCTTGGGTAATGTCAGGCTGAGAAACATTAGCACAGTCTCCAGTGATGTGGAAATGAAGCTCTGTGATTTAACCATAGTATAGCCAGACAAACTGACTGGATAAGCAACGAGCCTGACAGTTAAAATGCTATTTTGACCATGAAAGAAAATGA
The DNA here is from genome assembly GCA_023970755.1 of Azemiops feae. NCBI lineage: Eukaryota > Metazoa > Chordata > Lepidosauria > Squamata > Viperidae > Azemiops > Azemiops feae. The sequence continues at coordinate 993,664 of JALGBA010000062.1, read as the reverse complement.
TAGCAATTATTTGAAGTGTTTCATTATTTCACTCCTGTTTCTAGTAAGGTGCTATAAGATGTCACTTCCACCCTTATAGCTGCCTGGCTGAAATCTCGGGAACTCCAGCTAACCAGTTGTATGTTTCAGGAAGCAAAAACAGCTAACATTGCCATTTTAGACCGGGGCATCCTGAGATTGTTTGAAAACTTGTCTGAGCTTCCCCATTAAGAAGATCAATGGGACAAAGGGTGGTGTTTTCTTTTTATCATTGCAAGCTAAGCTTTGTGGGAGAATAAGGGACATTTGCGTAAAAGCTGGTGCTGCAAAATGAAGGGGGGGGGAAATAAGAAGGATGAAACTGTACCTTTGAAGAACAGCAGGAAACATTGTTCTTTTGAAATAAACTTAAAAGTGTTAAATGTTGGTGTTCCCAGATCCAGCTTGGATGACTACTGTCCGGCAGAGCAAGTTGAGTTCATACAAGAGAAGGTCTTGAATGTACTTCATTTGGTATATGGCACCCTGGATATTCATTTGGAATACTTGGAAAATGTATGTCCCACCAAAACGGAATTTGCATCTACAGCATAATCAACATGACCGTTCTTTATGGGTGTAAAAAAAAAAAAAAGAGATTGATACTACAAAAAGTATTGTGCTTTGCTTTCTGTGGAGTGGTAATTCTTAAAGAAGTATTTTATGAAGCTGGATTGGGTATGTAGCACTTATTGATGATACTTGCGATCCCAACCCATTTCTCTCTTTCTTTTTAATTGAATTGTTTTTCTGCTATGTAGATTACTTCTCCATATTCCTTTGCTTAAGAATGTGATGCAGAACTTTGGATATGGAAAAGCTAGCAGAGAAAATTAATTTCCCTTCTGTTTGTATCTAGTTGCCATAAGCCAAAAAAACCCACAACTCTGTCAGATACTGTCAGATATATATATATATATATATATATATATATATATAAAGGGTGAAGCACACCTGCCCCAAATGTGAAGCAAGATTGTCTCAAGTATTTTGAAGATGTTTTGTCTCAAAGCAAGGATATTTTGCACTTGAAATACAATGGTTCCAAGCTTTTGGAATGCCCAGCACTGGAAATGGTTCTTTTGCACTCGAAATTGGCATTACAAACTTGAAATTGAGAGTTTCAGGTTCAGAACCTCTAATGCATTTTCAAATACTGTATGTACTTTTTTTTTTTTTTTTTTACTTCTGGAGTATGCTACTTTTGGTGGCAGTGAGGGTCGTAGTCTTATCATCCATTGCCTTACAAATCTTAGGTTAATGATTCTCAAATTGTATTAAAGAGAGAGAACTTAATTGTCAAGCTTAGTAATAATAATTTATTAAATTTATGTGCTGTCCAACTCCCATTACAGTCATGTGTGACCTCTGAATGAAATGGTACAGAATTTAAAGCATGCCACGATTTAATTGTGCATGTGGTAAGCCAGGAGTCTTATCTACCTCCTTAGAAACAGGTAGGAGGGACTCAGAGAATAGTGGGTGTAGGTAAGGCCAGAAGACTAAACACCGTACTCAACCGGAACTTTCAGAGTACAAGTGAAACAAAGGCAGAAGATACATCCTGTTGTTTAGATTTAATTCCCTCTTGCTTTTCTTCTTTTGTGCTTTCAACATCTGCCCTATAAGACAGTGATGGCGAACCTTTTAGAGACCGAGTGCCCAAAAACCGCCCCTGCCCCCACTCCGCCTCCCACCCTGCCTGCTCCACCCCTGCCCGCCCCCTGCCCCACCCACCCGCAGGGACACGCACTGCCTCCATGGCCCGCAGCAGATCATCCAGGCAGCCCTGCAGCACCATGGCAGCCATGCCCTCTGCCCACACCCCGCAGCAGCATCTGCACGCTATGGGGTGCAAGGGCGGAGTCATGTCCCTGCTGCCCAGCTATGTTCTTGGCTGCGCTGCTCCATGCGGGCCGCACCCGGGGGGCGACTCTCCTCCAGGGAGGCTGCTGGTGAGGAGGGGGCCATGGGGGGAGGCGGGGCTGGGGCGACGGCACGCATGCCCACAGAGAAGGCTCCAAGTGCCACCTCTGGCACACGTGCCATAGGTTCGCCACCACTGCTATAAGATGTCTCAGTCTTTTAGGACAAGTGTGAGGAGATCAGGGATCAGGAGATATCTTTTTTTGGAAATTAAAGAGCATTGAATCTAATTAGACATGTAGTTGAAAGCATTCCTATCCTTGGCTTGAGACCATGAAGACCTATGGTTTAGTCCCCAGAAGCTGTGAATGCTCCAACACTGGAAGTTTTAAAGAAGAGACTGGACAGCCATTTGTCTGAAATAGTATAGGGTTTCCTGCCTGAGCAGGGGGTTGGACTAGATGACCTCCAAGGTCCCTTCCAACAACTGTTATTGTTATTATTATTATTATGTGTTCTGCTAATGTCTATAGTGATTAGTGTTGAATCAGCATCAGCATACCTTATAATTTACCATTTAAGTGAAATATTGCTACTAGAGAAAAATCTAGCCAGACTGTCACCTTCTGCTAAAATTCCTATTCCGTACACTTTAAAAAAATGAAATCCGGTAGATATTATTTAGCTCAGTTGTGCTAAAAAGCTCTAATAGCTGTTTAAAGTTTCAGCCGGTGAGAATTTTCTTAACTGTCTGTTAAAGATTCTGATACATTTGAACCCCTCTGCAAATAGAGCATATTCTCTTTCATGGGCCTCATTTACAGACACTGGAGGGGAACGGCCTCTGATTTGCAAAAAAAAAAAGAAGCCCAAATGGAATTATAAACCCTATTTTTGAAGTTTAGTTTGCTTGTTATGGAGTATTCTGCTGAAGTGTGCCTCCTTTTCCCCTCAGGATCAGTTCATATTTTGATGTTCAGAGCAGATCTATCTGAGGTTCTCTCCTATACTAAAAGTGGGGAACTGATGTTCCTTGGTCTGGTTCAAAACAACCACTGAGAGTTTAGCACAGGCTGTTGACAGAAATGCTCTCTCTTATCCTACGATTGCTTGCTGGTAGGAAACAAATCATGCCCTTTGTCTACTACAACATTGATCCTATTAGATATGCAACTGTCGGCCCTCCCAGGTAAACCAGACAGGAAACAGGATTAGACGAACTAATTCTACTTTATTGTAACAGTACATTAACAGAATCTTGCAAGTCTGAAGGCACAAACTTCCCTCCGAACGTTTTTAACTGCTTGATCCATTAGGGTGGATCCTTCCTAAGTTTCTTTCTCTGACTGTTAAGCCACTGGGAGTACCTGCCTCTCTTGTCTGATCGTTTCCTAGGCAGCATCTCTTCTCCTGTTTCCCCAAAGTCATTCACACATTCCATTATACCAGAGGTAGGCAACCTTGGCTCTTTTATGACTCGTGGACTTCAACTCCCAGAATTCCTGAGCCAGCCATGCTGAGGGGAAAGAGAGGTTTCCAAGCTGAGCCATGCTGGCTCAGGAATTCTGGGAGTTGAAGTCCACGAGTCATAAAAGAGCCAAGGTTGCCTACCCCTGCATTATACCAACCACCAGCAGATTGTGGCCCTTCGCTGATAAAAGGTCTCCCAGATTGGCCCTAGCTAGAGGCTGCCTCCTCTATGAGCTTAAACAGTAGCAGGATTGAGACTAACATCTATAGAAGAATTAATGCAAATCCAGTCTAATTTTGGGGATTAGTTACAGTAACAGCAATTCTTTTAGCCGTTCAGTCGGTGGTGTGGTTTACACAAAATTAATTGATTTCCTCATTCCTTAGGAAATAATAATGCTCCAACACTGGAAGTTTTTAAGAAGAGACTGGACAACCATTTGTCCGAAATGGTATAGGGTTTCCTGCCTGAGCAGGGGGTTGGACTAGATGACCTCCAAGGTCCCTTCCAACTTTATTATTATTATTATTAATAAGTTTCTTTGTGCATGAGGGATTCTTTAACAAATCCTTTGCAATTTAAAATTGATATATTAAAGAGAGTTATAATAAAAATGAGAAAGGTTTATACTTAACAGTATTTTCACATATTGTGCAAACACCATTTATTTTCCATTAATATCGATCAAATGTACACCATTTTTGTCCCACCATGGCAAGTGCAATTCGTCACCCGTGTATTTCAGCCTTCTCAGTAAAACTATTAGCTTTCTTGCCTTCTGGGAAGGTGTAAAATAGGATTTGTTTGGGACCTGACTGGCAGTATATGTTGATTAACTCAGTCACAGAGACTGAAATTAGATGACAAAAACCTGGCAGGGGAAGTTGGAAAAAAAAGTGAGTGTGGATAGTGAGAAACGATAATTTGAAAATGGTCACCATCCTGGGCCAATTTTCTAACTTTCAACTGTGAATCTAATATAGCAATATAACTCTCCTTTGATTTTGTTTTTGTAACACTTTGAAAGCAACTCATATTGAGAAATAACAAAGTGAAACAGCTACACAGCACTTTATGTATTTATTTTGTAAAATCAGATTTACCGACCTGCCTAACTCAATCGACTCTGGGTGGCTTATGATAAAAATGATCAGTCAAAAGTCCAGAATAAGATGGCCTGATAGAAAACAGAAAATGACAAGGTCCAATAGTATATGTTTATCCAAGGAAAACCACACATCCCAGATCTTGGAGAAATAATCCAGTCTTCAAGACTCTTTTAATGATCAGCAGAGTCAGAGCAATCCAAACCTTGCAGGAGAGATTATTCCAGATGTCACAATAGAGAAGTCAGGACCTTTCTCCACCCATTGGAGGACATTGTTTCAAGCATGGGATCTGGAGGATGGCTAGCCGGCTGGGCCCAGAACAAAGCTGTAGAGTATCCCATTGCTTCTCTCTTTTTATGTAGGCATAAACCCATTAAGAACCCCATGATGGGTATTGCAGGTCAACCAATTGTAAATCTCTTTGGAATTGGAACCATTTGATATGCACTGTTCCATTTTATCATAGGGTGACTATGGTCAACTTAATCAAATGCCTTACTGAAGGCAAAGTACATTCATCCACAGCATTCTCTTGGCTTACTGATCTTTTTTTGTATGTATGTGTGCCTTCAAGTCAATATTAACTTCTGGTGAATGCCTGGACAAGTCTCTGCAATTTTCCTTGTCAGAAGCAGTTTGCCATTGTCTCCTTCCTAGGGCTGGGAGAGAATGACTGGCCCAAGGCCACGCAGCTGGTTTTATGCCTAAGGTAAGACTAGAACCCAGAGGCTTCCAGTCTTTAGCCTGGTGCCTTAATCTCTACCTGGCTAATCATTACATTCATTTATAAATTTATTTATTTACAAATCTAGCCACCTTACTTAATTAATTACATTTTGAGGCCACCTGACTCCTTAAACTTTCCAGGTAGCTTACAATTAAAAGGAAAAACAATCCAAAGCACGTAGAGAGAGAAAAAACCTTAAACAAACCCACAACTAATTAGAAAATAATATGCTACCAATTAAAAAACAACAACAGGGGAGTCTGCAACCATTCTATCCCCAGAAGAACAACCCAAGTTTTTAATGATTTTCTCAATGTTACTAGGGTGGTAAGGGCACACATTTCTGAGAGAGTCATTTCAGAAAGCAGGTGCCACAACAGAGAATGCACACTTCCTGGTCCTGGAAGGGGGCATGGTTTAATCGATAGGACCTAGACCAGACACACACACACACACAAACCTGACAGGAAGAAATAACTGGAGCCAGGTGGTCCCTTAGATAATCAAGCCCTAGGCCATGAAAGGGTTTATAGATGATAACCAGCACCTTGAATTGCACTCAAAAGTCAACTATTAGCGCAGTGAGGACATGGGGGAGGGGGCTCATCATTTTGCCAAAAGAAAATACCAAGATTTGTCTGGCATAATCTGATTTGAATAAATCCATGCTGGCTTCTAGTAATCATCTAACTCTGCCAAATGCCAGCAGTTCGATCCTGGCTGGTCAGCCTTCCATCCTTCTGAGGTCGGCAAGATTAGGACCCACATTGTTGGGGACAATATGCTGACTGTAAATTGCTTAGAGAGGGCTGTAAAACACTGTGAAGCAGTATATAAGTCTAAGTGCTACTGCTATCTCATTCTTTTCTAAATGCTTGCAAACTCACTGCTTGATTGCCTTTGTAGGTACAGGTATCAAGCTGATTGGCCTGTAATTTATTTATTTTTTAAAAGGGAAATATTCTAAATTGTGTGGCCAATACATTTAAATAAATAATAAATACTAATAATGAGTTCTCTTCCAACCTTCTGGCACTTTCCTTATGATGAAATCCAACTGGTCCCAAAGACTTGAATTCAAACGATGCAATCTGTCCAATAGGCATTCTGTCACTATTCCTTACCTACAGTAGATAGATTCATTTGACAAGAAATCTGCATTTAGCATAGATAGCAGCTATTCATTGTCACAACAGGGAATGAAAAACACAGGCACGCACCTGCAACATCCTAAAAGCTTTTTGTAAATGCAATTAAATGGATTGCCCTGATTTTTATTTTTGAGCAGAGAATTTAAGAAGATTATTATAGGTCATAATCTAAGAGAAATGAGATTAGGGATTTGCTTTTGCCTGGAAACCAAACCAACCTCAAGGCTGATACTGGTCTGCAGTATTAAAAGGGGGGTGAAATTGAAAGTTACAACTGGTCAATTTAATCAGATCATAACTGTGTCTTAGTATCAACCAGGAGCGATGTGGCAGAGTAGCGTGCCGCCTACGGTGGTGAGAATAAAAGCAAAGCAGAGTCATACCACTGATTCAGTTTCTGCTTAATACCTATGCAATACTCGATTTCAGCACTGCCAAACAATTTGCCTGGTGGGGTATTATATAAAAATAAAAATCAATAATAAAGAAAACATGTTTTTTTTCTTCTTTTGAATGTCAGGTGGGGAAATGGAAAGTACATTTCTGATCTTATTTTCTGCGCTGATTTCCATGAGTAGCTCCAGTTCTCATCCTTGGGGCGATATATAAAACAGCATCACGGTGTGCTCGTTTTTATTGTTGCAAATTGTAATCTTTAATCACTATTTAAAAAAGACATTTCCAGATTCAACTTCAGACACTGAAAGCAGACTGAGCATTCTCTGTATATACCTTGATGTAGGTTTAACAGGACTTAACAGTTGATAGAACTTCTTTTGGGGGGTTTCTGTTATATGAATCAAGACATTTTAAAAGCAAGTTCAGTTATGGATTTTTAGACAATGGATCTGACCTTCAGAGTCTGCAGACTTTCAAAAGGATATAAAATCCGGTATTATTCAACTCTGTGGGTGACTTCTATTGATTTCCACATCAATTTTAGTGCTAATCAAGTAAAGATGTGAAAAGGAACATGTGCCTCACGCTCTCTGAAAGCTCTCGTGTGTTCAGATGGAGAAGAAACAACTAACAACAAACAACTAACATGGTATGCAGATAAATATGTAAACCAGAATACTTGCTGCTACTTCTTGAATAAAATCACTCTTCCTTTCACAGAAAAGTTGATTTAGAGATAGGAGGTGCAATACAATTGTCAGAGTGGAACAAAGGTATGGACTCTACAGGTGACATCATTACTACAGAGCCATGTCATTCCAGCTAAAGGAAAGGAAAGAAGAAGGAAAACCTCAAGACAAATTAACCGAAAGTGAACGTGTAGCACAATTATATTTTGCACATAACCCCACATGTGTGAGACCAAAAGCTTACTTACAATCAATAAAAACTAGACATGTTGGTCATTCCTCCTATTGCTTCTCTCTTGCAACATACAGGTAGCCCTTGACTTACAACAGTTCGTTTAGTGACCGTTCAAAGCTACAACGGCACTGAAAAAAGGGACTTACGACCATTTTTCACAGTTAAAGACCTTTGCAGCGATCAAAATTCAGAGGCTTGGCAACTGACTCATATTTATGACCATTGCTGTGTCCCAAGGTCGTGTGATCCCCTTTTGCAACCTCCTGACAAGCAAAGTCAATGGGGAAGCCAAATTTCATTTAACAACCCAGTTACTAATTTTATCAACCGCAGAGATTCACTTAACAATTGTGTCAAGAAAGGTCGTAAAATTGGGCAAAACCCGCTTAACAAATGTCTCAGTTAACAACAGAAATTTTGGGCTCAGTTGTGGTTGTAAGTTGTACTTATCAATGGCTATGCCGGTGGTGGAATTCTGGGAGTTGAAGTCCACACACCCGGAAATGGCCAAGGTTGAGAAGCACTGCTATAAGGGGTTACAGACGCTACAGGCAACATCTCTAAAATGTCAGTTGTTTCTCTTTGATTCTGGGGGTGACACCAGCAGAGTCAAATTTTAAGTATTTTCTGATTTTGTGACATGTCAAGCCCAAAAGGTTCACCATTACTGATAAAAGCGATTCTCAGCTGGATTCTTTGTTTCATCCAGGTGAGGACTTCTATATGAAAAGATTCCCTGCAGTATTAATATGGATTTTAAGACTGTTATTGGCACATCACGATGGAATGCTTTTTATCAAGAGAGTGGTGCAGTAGAAAAGAGGTCATGATTTATTGATGGGATACAGCGAAACATGTTGTAAGAAAGCATTGATTAGACGGTGGTCTGAAAAAAAACACCCATAGATCTGGAATCTCATCTAATGGATGAATAAATGTCTGATAAATAATACATTTCAGATATATGATAGATATTATACAATGTGTATTTTTCCCCTCTCACATGCACATACACTCCTACATCATTTGTCTACCTTGTTTCATTTTTACTCTACCTGCTCTGACCCCTCCTTCCCCCCCAATACTACTTTTGTTGCATCATCATATATTTGCTTGCCAGTCTTATTTGCAGGGTTATAATGGTGGAGTGCCTAACTCTCATCCCCCAAAAAACAAAAATCATACCCAACCATTAACATGCAAGAAATGGACTCCCAGATGCAATTTCTGCATCAACCTGCACTTTGTTAACCTTTCTTAAAAGAACAGGCACCACCTACCTTTATGATAACTTATCATTTCTGCCATGGGAATGTTCCCCTTAGAGAATTAATCCTTCCTTTGCGTGGTTTGTGCCTGGGCTATTCTGAGATATGCCATTAATAATTGGCTTCCTCCACGTGTGTATACCTATTACACACATAGTGGGTCCAAGCCATACCTATTCCCAGGTACGGCTCTTCGGAGGGGAGAGTTATATTTTTCTCCCTCTGCACCAATTTATACTGGAGCAAAACTGGACATGTTTATTTTCTGCTGACTTTTCTTCAGCTTGATCCCAGTTCCTGGGAACAAGCTAGTTCTTGCTTAGTGTTCACTGCAACCTAAACTTATTAGCTAGGAAAAATTTATTTATTTATTTTGCTGAATCAAAAAGTTTTTCCATATGTTCGTAAATGTTGCTGTAGATATAAAAAGTAAATCAAGTGAAGTGTCTTTGTGCAGGGCTTCTGCCTTTCCACATTTGTTAAAAATCTTTTTCTTTTTCTTTCTCGCCACTTCTCTTATCATTTCCTTTCTCTCCGATGTTCCTGACATCTCTACAGTCCATTTTATCCAATCTGTTTTCTTGTCGTCGGATTTATTTTGTAGTCTTAAGGGATAAATTGTTTTTTCCAATTCTTGTGAATTTTTCCCCATTAGGATTAAATCATGTTTCCTTGTTTTGTGAAGTTTCATCTTTAAGTCTCTATTCTCACAGCTGTTCTTTGTTGTTAAAACTTTGAAGGTCACAAACACAGATTAGCTTTTCCCAGGTTTTGCCAAGTCTTATATTAAAGTCATAGCTGTCATAGTCTTCATCCACCACTAGGTGTCAGCAACTAGTTGTTTTTTAATTTCCAAAATAAACAATTATCTTTAAAATGAGCGTCTTAACCATTCAAACAATTTTAGATTTATCCAGATTTAAGTTTTAAATTTCAGGTTTTATATTTATTTCACTTCCATATATTTTGATCCTCCATAAAAATATTAATTCACCGCTTCCATTAGTATAAGGGTGGGGAGGAAATCCCCCTCCTTCCCTTTTGGAGGTATTTTGCTTCTTGGGGATCTTTTCCAGGAAATTAAATGTAGAATAGAAAAGAGAAGATCGAATTCCTCACCCAGTTTCAAGCACGCTGTTCGCAGTTGTGCTGGTTAGTGCTTTTGGACTTCAGTTGCTAGTAGCTTGGGCTAGTCGATGCAATACGGCCAGCCTTTCTCCTGTTGGATTAGAAGGCTTTCCCCAAGTCAAACGGAACGGCTGCCACCGTTCCAGAACTGCTGGAGCACCCTTCTTTCTTCGTCGCCTCTCTGGGGTGACTTAGACCCCAGGCAGGGCAAAATTAGCCGTGGTGGTGCAGAGAATCCGCAAGCCCGCTACCAGTCGCTACCATGCAAAAGCAGAAGTCCAAGGTATCTCTTGATCTTTCTATACCTGTTTCTATGCCTTCACAGTCTATTTAGCTATTTCCAAACTTGCCACTTTTCTTCATGGCCAGGTGCCAGTTCTTCTGCAGGTTCCATCCAGTGTTGATCTTTTGTAGCTTGCCAGTAAAAATTAAAGGGAACCTGATCAGTGAACCAGATGTTCAACTTTCTAACCAATTCTCTCTCTCTCTCTCTCTCTCTCTCTCTCTCTCTCTCTCTCCCTCCCTCCCTCCCTCCCTCCCTCCCTCCCTCCCTCTCTCTCTCTCTCTCTCTCTCTCTCCCCTTGATTTTTTATTGAGTCTTAAGAACTGAGCATTGGAAATTCCTAGCATGTTCAAGCATTGATCGTTAGACCTTCTCTGAATTATATGCTATTAATATAGTTAGAAATGCAAAAGAAGAGGTTATTTTTGAACTGAATGGATATTTTTTTCAGGCAAGGACTTCATTTTAAATTCTACAATCAGGTGATTATAAACTTGTAACACATTTCTCTGCAATTTAAAAGGAGGGGGCACAGTATTTCTGAAGTAATACTAAAAATTGCATGAACTCCTCACCTTTTTAATAAATTATCATTTTCTACATATAGAATCAGCTGGAAACCCAAGAATTTAGCCAATCAAGTCTTTTCCAGCTTAATGGTACCTGGTGATGAAAGCTTAATCTCTTAAATGGCCTAGCCTGCTATTTCAGACACCACAAGGCCACTTTGTTAAATGGTGCAATCCTGAATAAAATGTTTCTTTGAGCTTGTTAATAGAGAAATACATTCTTTTAAAATCTAGCTGGAAACTTCCAGGAGCGGGCAAAATCATGCTTTTTAAATGGTCAAATCAACTACTATTCTTTTAATGGAATACTTTTTTTTTTTTGATCAGTGAGTCCTTAACAGCCACGGCTGAATATTCTTGTTAATCTTATAGCTGTAGAAATGTATCTTTCCGGTCAATCTTCCTAAAAGAAAAACATCATTGGTAACTGACTACAGCTAGTCTTTGATTTCCTACCACTACTGGGAGTAGAATTTCTATTGCTAAGCAAGGCAGATTGTTAAATGAGTTACATTTAATTTTACAGCCTGTAGCACCATAGTTGTTAAACAAAACACTGCAGTTAATCGCCTGATCATTGAGGAATGTGGCTTTTCCCACTGAGACTGCTTGTGAGTAGCCAACTGCGAAAGTAGCAAATGGTGATTATGTGACACTGGGATGTGCGAACTATCAAATATATGCCGGTTACCATGTATACGTGCCTGAATTTTGATCATGGGACCATGGAGATACTGCAATGGTTGTAAGTATGAGAACTGTTCCTAAGTTATTTTTCAGTGCCATTGTAACTTTGAATGGTCATGAAATGAATGGTTTTAAATTGAACACTACCTATAGCTCTACTCCTTCCTGTCTTCAGAGAAAATATATGTTTAAAGATTTTTTTGGATAATTCTGCTTATGATGTAGACATTATTAATCCTTGCCATTCTCAGACTGACTATCAAGAAATTTTCCATAGTCCTTTTGGACCAAAGCAGCAGCCATGTAGGAATTGGAACTCACTGGTTTTTGTCCCCCACCTGACATTTTTCAATCCTTGAGGTAGCAAGCATTTTATAAGGTAGCTATCCTAGTCAATATGTCCCAGAGAACAGCATTTTATAGCCAACCATAGTTTGACAGTCCACCTCCCTTTTACTTTTAAAGAAGAAACTTTGTTACCCAAGTAAACAAACTTAGTTTTATTTCTGCTAATGGCATTTTAAAAAGCCTCTTGTGATCTAATCATGGTTGAGAAGATCATTGTTTCTTATCTTGTTTATTATGTACACAAGAAAGTTCTTTACTTGAGTCCTGGGGGAAGTTATAAAAGAGCAAAGCAGGAGTAGCAGAGCTGTTGTTAGAAGAACATCTCTATTTCAGATGACTTTGATTTCCCAGGCTCCTAACTATTTGCCCAATTCAACCAATTTAGTTACATGATAGACTTGGGTAAGTTGAAACAAACTACAATTTAAATTAAGGATAGGTTCAGATAACAAGGCAAACCAAACCATAACATAGCCTACTAAGAAAATCCAGTCAACTTATCCATGAGGAAGCAGTTGTTTTTAAAAAAAAATACCAATTGAATTATCAAGGAAGACTTAGACCCAGTATCCAAAGCATAGCTTGTTTAATAGCTCTGATCAAGATTTCACCCTTTAGAAACTCAATCAGATATCATCTGCTTCAGAATCAAACATCAACATATTAAATCAATTTTTATAATTGTCATACTGTACACTAGCAGAATGTCAACAAAATCCATCACTACATAGTTCAAGGTCTTTTTTTTCTTCTTTTTCAATATAATTATTTTTAGAGTGACGAATGCTTTGAAACAGTTCCTTGACTTGCTGAAGCTTCAGTCAAACCATACCATCAAAACAGAGTCATGAACTCAAGAGAAAAACCTGCTTCCAAGCTCTTTTCGAAATGGCAAAGCTAACATTGGCGTGGGCATTATTCATTTTCTTAACTCTCAACATCTTTAGTGTGGCCGATCACAAGCCTTCATTTTGTGTTCTCCTTTTACATTTCTATACTGATTTTATGAATACAATTTAGAGTTCAATTCAACTGGGAACATGAGCTCAAAGCTGACCAGTTTAGTACATGCTCTTGAATCAAATATTTTCTGCAATTTTTGTCTTGGATTTAAATTATTCTATTTCCAATTGCTGCTGCATCATTTATCCAATGTCATCTACATGGTTCTCTATGCAGATAGTCCTCAACTTATGACTGCAATTGGAACAACTTCCATTGCTAAGCGATGCAGACCTTAAGTGATTTGTTGAATTACAATCTTTTTGCCGCAGTCATTAAGCAAATCACAGTGGCTAAGTAAATCATGTGGTTATTAAACAAAACTGACTTCTCCATTGTCTTTGCTTGTTGGAAGCCTCTGGCAAATGGCCATCCCATGACTAGAGGTCCCTGCAAGGGTCATAAATACAGTACATGCCAGGTGCCTGAATTCTGATCACCTGACCACAGGGATGCTGAGATTGTTGTAAGTGTGAGGACTAGTTATAAGTCCCTTTTTTTCAGTGCTGTCACAACTTCGAATAGTTGTTAAATGAATGGTCATAAGTCAAAGACTACCTATAATAAGATTGTATCATTTATATAACCACGTCGTGGTACTTAAATCTTTAGTTCGAATCTAATGAAGCTGGTTTGTAAATGCCTGGTAATTTCTGTGGAACAGCAGCATAAAATAAGTCCTGCTTTTTGTGTTATGATAGAAAACAATGAAAAACAGGATTGGTGTACAGTCTTTCCTAAGGATAGCATGTAATAACCCATACCTGTTCACATGACAACCATATTTTTTCTGTACAATATCCTTCTGAGAAAAGTGATGCCCTTATATAGCATTAGTCCCAGGGTAATTTGTAACTTCAGTTGCTATACAGGTAGCGAGCACTGCAGCTTGAAGCTGCTCTAGGCAATTATTGACTCAGAAATAAAGAAAAGATGGTGTAAGTTATCCCAGTTGTGTAATATCAAGAAAGAAAAAAACAATTGCTAACTATCTATTAGAGTTCTGGTAGATTATTAGGTTAGATCAGGGATGTCAAACTGCCAGCCCGTGGGTCGGTTGCATCATATGGAGGCCGCACCCACCCCAGCTCCGGCAATGCAAAAAAAGTTGAGATACGTCACAACACGTCACATGACACGGCGAGTTTGACACCCGTGGGTTAGATGTAGTGTGTGTGTGTGTTTATATTTATATAAATTTGAAAATTTTATACAGATAAATTTTATAAAAGATAAGTACGAAAATATACAAGGAAAAGTTAGAAAAAGTTAGAAAAGTTAGTAAGTTAGAAAAAGATAAAAGACAAAGTGAAGAAAGCAATACGGTTAAAAAAAAATCCTACAAATTCCTACAAATTCTTTGTAGGAATTACAGATAAAGTTATTATTCCCTCTCTCTTATTCAGATTATGTTATAGAGATCGCTTCTGTCCTATATTTGACTCCTTTTTCAATCAACAAATCCACAAATTATTATTTTTCCCATGTTCGGCAAGTAGTCTATAAAAGGTTTCCAGTCTTTTATAAAACTAATTATTGTTTTATCCCTGATCAAACAGGTCAGTTTCTACTAAATCAGTCACTTTTACAATCCATTTTTAAATTGTATTTCAGTACAATATTTCTTGTGCACATAAGCTTGTTGCAGTGCAGCTATTACTTGTTCAACAGTAATATTATATTTATATTCTCTGAATATGTATATATGGAGTTTTTCTCTACTATAACTTAAAATGCAGTGTAAGCATTTTAGGATATGAATGGAGTGAGAAAATTTTCAGGAAGTCATAAAGTGATGAATAATGCAACTAGAGAGAAAGAATCAGCTGAAAAGAGACAGAAAGGCTGTGTCATACCAAGAAAGAGCTAACAAGAATATGGATTTTTGGTTATCTGTAACCTAAACAAAAAAAGTTACAAAAGATTAATGATATAAGCAGCAGCTGGAGAAATCCCAAAAATAACAAAATTGATCAAGACAAACCTTTGAAACTAAGGTGTGCCAATGAAACTCTGAACTGCTGAAGAAATGCACTAAACTCTGAAAAAACACATCTGATTTGCTGCATGGAATAAATGGAGTGTGAGTATTATTTGGAATGGAGATTTCTGTAATAAAACTGAGTTGAGCATTCTGTCACAGTGTTAATTGTATGTGGGGATGACTTTGAGACACAGGAGGAAGAGCTACAAGCTAGAAACCATAGTGCAAAAGATAACTTGCAGAAATAGATGAGGTATGGGAAATGTTTCAGAAGGGACCCTCCCTAGTCTTCTGGAATGGAGAAGTAAAGGGGGAGAAATACTTTAAAACACAGGTGTCAAATTCGATCGTGTCACGTGACGTATCATGACGTATCGTGATGTTTTTTGCCTTTGTGGAGCTGGGGTGGGCGCGGCCTGCGCATGACGCATCTGGCCTGCGGCCCGCCAGTTTGACACCCTTGCTTTAAGACTTGCAAGATTGTTACTGTAATTCTTACAAAAAGAGTTGGTACTCATAATTCTTCTTCTTGTCAGGATTAACCTTGAAAGGCTAACATTCATATGGTAGAGCAAGAAATATAAGCTCAACAAACAGAAATGCCTTAACACTGTACATAAATATTCTGCATGCAGCAAATACTCAAGACTGCATTTTAATAATATTTTAAGCAGTGCTTTTTTTGTAAAAAAAAAAAAAAAAAAAAGGTGCCGGAACTCACACATGTCATACAACCCACCTTGCCTACCCTACAAGGTTCCATCCAAAAAAGGTGCCGGAACTCCGTTCTGAGCGTTCTATGAGAAAAAAAGCCCTGATTTTAAGTATTTTCTATGTCCAAATTCTATGTTATTTCTGAAGAAATCTATATGGAATTGTGATGAATACTATGTATACAAAAAGGATGAGCATTAAGTTACAATGGTTATCAACCATCTGTCTGGTGGAACAAATAGGCATTTAATCTATGTTGATGTGTTCACTTGGCTTTCGGTTAAGAGTGATGAGAGTGTGCATCAAATGATGAGAGTGTGCAGTTTTCTTCACAATGTTATGCAAATGTTTAGCTTTTTTGGCAAAGTCAAGAATTTCCACCTCCAATGAAATCTTTCAGTTGTAATCCTTAATTATCTACAGGATGTCATAATTCTATTTGTTTAATCACTTAGTTAAGTTTCTTATAAAATAAGTTGCAGTGGTTCTGTTTGAAATTGTAATCCGTTTACTGAAGAGCAAGCAACCCCCATATTATGTATTGAATCAAATTAAGAAGAACAGTTGATGGAATCTTCCAACCATAATACAAGTGCAAATTTAAAATATAACATTAATATCTTTTATTTTCAAAATTCAAGAGAAAATTGGCAAGAAAATATATGCTAAGAAAAATGTGCAAGAATTTTGTGTCATCAATGTTTAATTGGCATTTGCTTTTCATATATATCATTATAATTGATGATTCCCCCACCCCCAAAAAATACAATGATACGCTATCAATTAATTTTCAGAACTCATGGACATCTGTTGAAAACAAGTTTGTTTTAATAAGTACATGTGGGATTTAGCCAACAATTCTTGAAATGTATAATTAATGTGGAGATTTGAGTAAATTACAGAAGTGGTGGGGGGAAAGGTAATGAAACAGATTGAGAAATGGCGCAATTGCCTATGTTGAGTGGCTATTTATGCTGTTGAGAAGATCTGCCTTTCACACTGAGATAAAGTGAGAACATTTATTTATTTAGATGCTTACTTAATTCACACTTATGACTCCAGGAAGGTAAAATAGGATTTTAAAAAAATCACAAAGGCCATCCTGGCCAAACTGCCACTTGCTCACCGAGTAGGGACTGCAAGTCCAGGAATATCCCCAGAATATGCACCACCTTAATAGGAAAGATACAACCCAATCCAGGGTTGAAGGTAGAATATTCCCGGATCCAGGTAGCTGCTACAGCCACAGCTCTTGGGAGGACTGAGTTGGAGATAGTTCCCCACTCAGTCATCCCTCCCATGTAAACCAGACAGTAAGTGCAACTAGATGTACTAATTCTATTTTATTGTAAGCCTATATTAACAGAATCTTGCAAGACCGAAAGTGCAGACTTACCACTGTCATTTTCAACTGCTTGATCCTTTCTTTCTTTGACCATTAAGCCATTGGGGGCTCCTGCCTCTCTTTTCTGACTGTTTCCTAAGAAGCACCTCTTCTCTTCGTTCCCAAAGGTCATGCACACATTCCATTACACTCTCATCCAAACCCATACAGCTTCTACTTGATAAGCATCAAATGAACATCAAATAATAGTCTAAATATAAATTGTACTGGAGGTCCATAGGACAGCTCCCACAAATAGATAAAAGTACACAAAATGGGCTCATTTAACATCTTGGCTCCATGCTACGAGGAATAGCCATGTTTTTAAAGTCAGGATCATACCAGTGTTGAAGTATTATGGCAGGGGTCATGATGAAAAAGGCAAACATCTTGGATCCTACCAAATGGCTGTTTTTAATAGTCAGCACCTGGACTATGACTACTCAGATGGGACAAGACATCAATATCAGATATATCCACATCTGAAAAATGTTGGCCTGCTCATTGTTTATACATAAGAGATTGCTTTGTGCATTGTTTATGCACAAGAATGTTCCTTCATTTCAAATGACTTTCACTGGGTCTTGTAACAGATTTTTGCCCTGTACAGTAATCTCAGGATTCCTGAAATCCAACACTGACAAGGTTTTAGCAAGCTGTTGGCTCTAATAGAGGTGGTGATTACCAGAAGGGATTCTCTCCTCTTCTAGTAATAAATATTTTATCAAATATTCTAGAATTACTAGAACATTTGGTAAAATAATGCAAATTATGTTCATCTGTAGAAGTACAAAAACTTTATTCCTGTGTGTTATAATACAAAATCTATAGCAGCAACTTCTACTTTATATCTTTAGGAGGATTGTGTTACATGGTACACAATATATCAGCAATCACCTGATTGTTAACTATTCATAATTTGTGCACAGCCCTACTTTCAACGAGACCTTGCTTTCAGCCAGACGTTTATTCAATTTTTTAACAATCTGCTTCTTTATGAATGGCTCCTTGGAAAGTGTGTGGGTGTGTGGGTGTGTGTTCAAAAATTGTTGAATTGAACAAAGTACGAAGAGTTTTATTTTATTGCTAAAACTAAAAGCAACAAGAATGCAAAGGAAAATAGCACCTTTTATCCCCTCTGGTGGCTATGTATTCAGATCAAACATGTACTTTAATTCAGAGAATTTGTAAAACAATTAAAACCCTAGGTTTTTCTTTTAGATGTGATGGATAAACAATTGAAGAGTAAACAGTGAGATTTTTATATACAGAGATTTACAGATTGTCAAGGTCATCTCCTACACAGATTCCACAATTGAAGAATGGATGGTGAAGTTTATGGAACTGGCTTACATGGCAAAAATAATCTTCTTGATTAAAAAAAAAGACTTTGTATAGTTTTGTTTTTACATGGATGCTATTTTTGGACTTTTTGCTAGAAACAAAGAAATTCTACATTAATTTGGGGATTTAATGATTAGAAATATTTATGATAATAGAAATACTGTATATTATTGAATTTTAGATCAAAAGATTAATGTATTTTATATTTGTAACTGTCAAAAAAGTTGGAAGTTCTTTTTCTATTTTTCTTTTTTTTATTCCTTTGCACCTTCCTTTCCCCTATTATTTTTCCTCCTTAATTCATTTTTTTTTTTTGGGGGGGGGGGCGGGTTAGTATTTTTTTTTAAAAAGATAGCATAATCTCAAAGTAGCCTGTTAGTGCTACTTCTCTTTAAACCTCGGACTAGATTGATAACACATTTTGGAAGAAACAGCAAACTATTAGACCATTTCATGTATTTTCACTGTATCATCATCATCATCATCATCTATTCATTCTATGAATATTGCAGTCTTTAGGACAGATATATTTTGATGATGCAGTTCTGATCAAGAGCCTTAGAAATCATGGAAGTGTTTGGAAGTTCCAAGCAACTTACTTACTTACTTACTTACTTACTTTCTTTCTTTCTTTCTTTCTTTCTTTCTTTCTTTCTTTCTTTCTTTCTTTCTTTCTTTCTTTCTTTCTTTCTTTCTTTCTTTCTTTCTTTCTTTCTTTCTTTCTTTCTTTCTTTCTTTCTTTCTTTCGCAAAGAGCATGATATAAAATCTGGTAAATTTAAATTTTCAAATATTTGGTGAATCCCTTTGGTATGGCTCTAAATTATGGTGGGTTATTATAGTGGATGTTTTCTTTCAAAGTCTTTCAATTTTAATTTGCAAATTGGTTTTTTTTATTTGGATTTGATTAATTTCATTACCTTTTGTTACTGCTACCTCTGTGAACAATAATTGAACAACAATTTTTCAGCAAAGGTAGTGTCTGCATTTCAAGTATCAGTTGGTTTGTTTTTAAAAACACATACACAAAATATCTTGATCTCCTCATTGTCCCGTTCAGATTTGTAGTTCCAGCAAGTTTTATTAACGATAAAGGAAAGTTTTTACATACATTCCAACATGCATTTTTGCAACTATAACATAGTGTTGCTTATACTGATTTAAAAATTTAACGGCTCTAATGAGGTCATCTACAATTCCAGATTCCTCTTATACAAGTGGTATTTGTAATTATTTAAGATCAGTTTGGGCTATCATTATGTTAAATTGTATATAGTCTGTTCGTTTTCTGTCATGATTGCTCCTTTAGTTCCTTAAAAATTCTAATTTTCACCTATTGCCAAGTCACATTTTTATCTGATAGTCCTTCAAAATGATGTGCATAATGCCCGTGAAGAGGTTTAACTGCAGCTTTCAGTTGCTTCCTTTTTACAATCTTCTTTTGATTTTGCAATTTTCAGTAGCATTTCTTTACAAACATCCACCCAAAATAACTCCTTGCTGTGCCAGATATCATCATTCCGGCTGTGTTTCACTTCATCCACTGTTTGCTTCACTTGGAGTAATTCTCTCTGCCTTCTATATCTGGGAAAATAGAGCCGTCTATATCTCGCTTGAGAATCGCACCTGTAGTCTAGAAAATAATTGGGACAGCCCAAATGTTTATGGCTTTAATTATGTTCCCTGCATTTCATTTGGTTGTCAAATTTCTGGATATATATATTTAGAGTTAGTTATTCCATTCACTCATGTAATGAATGAGAATCTTATATCTATCCTCATTATTTATTTTCTTCTGCTGCCAATTGGCTTATGCCATTTCCATTCGTTAGCTGCAATCTATCTTCAATCATTTTGTCTCTTTTGATTGACAAAATCGCACCTTTGTCTAGAGCAAATTGCAGTTTTGTATCCTTGCTGTATCCATAGACTGTGTTCAGCAGAAAATTGAATTCTGCTTTGGGTTTTGTGAATAATTGTAGGTTATCCACGTATAGGAAATGGGTCATTTTGGGGCTTTGTTGGTGAACTGAGAGGCACATTCTGCTTTGTTTAAATTATTTGTAAATGATATTTATAAAATAAATAGTAAAGATGACAATGATTCACCTTGTGATGTTAGAAGAGAAATATTCCATGATGAATTGTTGTCATCTTTACTATTTATTAGAAAATATTGCATGTGCCAGTCTATTTACCATTGACGATCTTTCAGGCATTTGTGGATGGCAATCCCATTTTCCCTACCCTGAACATCCTGCTCCTTGCCTCCCTATCTTCTAACTATAATTCTATTTTTGATCCTAATTTCGGTTTTTATTGTTTTGGAAATATTCATCTTTTATGATTTTAATGCTTTTAATACTGTACATCTCCCAGAACCATCTCGAAATGAGATGGGCGACAAATAAATTTAACAAATAAATAATAAATAAATTTATCAATGCTTTTAAGTATCTTTGAATTGTTTTTTACTCATCACAAGTTTTTAGTCATTTTTCTGCTCAGGCTATGGTCAGGACGTGAATTTTTATATTCTATCCTAACAGTTCTTTTTTTTTTCCCTCATGGGTTTCTTAGGATCAACTTTTCTATTATTATCAGTAGTAACTGTACATTTTTAATGCATAACAAATTGACAGTGCTTCTCTGTGAATGCCTGTCACCCTTTACATTTATTGTTGGAGAGTATAATAACAGAATCTTGAAGGCTAGCTGAGTTTCTCTCTACCACATTTTATGATATCAATATCTATAAAACCAAGGCAGGGGATTTTTTGAGATTCTTTCTCATCCTTTCTTCTTTCTCAACACTGAACAATCTTTTCTAAAACTACTTCCTTAATGATTGTTTATTCCCAGAGCTAAATCTACATTCTATCTTTTTCTAAAGCTACTTCACCCTATCTGCCATTTTTGTGGTATACTGCATTGCACTGGGACTCTTAACATCTCCCTCAGCTCATTTATTCAATCCAGTTTAGTATTTTGCCTTTCCTACCCATAGGAGTAACCTTCTTTAAGACAGCTCTGCAGTATTGCTAAAGTTCAAACTTAAACCTGAAATGAGTTTATAATGATTAGTGTTTGTGATTGTGATTGTTACAGTGTGCTATACTATAGTGTGCCCTGCACGGTAATAGCAGTGCAGCATTCATATAATCCTGCACATCTAGCAAATGAACCCCCATCAGCTTTAACATAAAGGAGTCAAATGTTGGACAACTTGGATGTACCTCAACTCTTAAATGTCAGCAAGAGCTGTCAAAAACAGGCTTCATATTCTGTAGCCTGGTTACTGTAAAGAACTGTATTTAAGGGACCTTGCTTAAGATATTTCCTTGTCTTTTGCATTTTTCTTTTTCTCTAGAATGCTGTAGTCCAAGCTGAGTGCCAGCTCAACCCCTGTTGCAAACCGCCTGCAATCCAACCTGGAATGTTGGCTTAAGAAACAGGTAAGAGGAGCATGAGAGACATGCTTAGGCTAAAGAGTGGTTAGATGCAGATTGAAATCAGAGGCTCACTTTGGAAAAACTTCATGCCTATCCTTGAATTAACAGGAAAAGTAAATTGAGTAGTTGGATCTTATTTTCTTTCTTTTTGACAATATCAAGTGGCATTTTATAGTTATGGGATGTGTATATGTGCACATCCCATAGCTATAGTGGTTTGGGGTCTGCTGATTCTCACCAGGGATTTCAAAACCTTCTTATCATAATCCTGCTGAGCTGTCCTGGCAACTCCTGCAGAGAGGTGTGCTGCCACCAGTTACTTTACTCCACAGGTTTATCAGACAGGAGAAAAATATCCTTCCTTCCTTCTTTCCTTCTTTCCTTCTTTCCTTCTTTCCTTCTTTCCTTCTTTCCTTCCTTCTTTCCTTCTTTCCTTCTTTCCTTCCTTCCTTCCTTCCTTCCTTCCTTCTTTCCTCCCTCCCTCCCTCCCTCCCTCCCTCCCTTCCTTCCTTCCTTCCTTCCTTCCTTCCTTCCTTCCTTCCTTCCTTCCTTCCTTCCTTCCTTCCTTCCTTCCATAACTTGACCATCTGGGTAATTACGTGCTAAATGTTAGATACCTTTCCCAGAATGAGCTCCACTTCTAAATCTTTGTTACATGCAGCAAGATAGGAAAGTAAGGCAATCACTTTCTTCATCTGCTTCCTCCAGCCTAAAATCCAAAATCTCAGTCAAGCCCAAATACCAAATAAAATAAAACATGTGTACAAGCCATTAAATAAAACATCATTGATACAGCAACTAGATTCACGGATGACAAACCCCTGCCACATTGCTATTTTGTTGTCATCTGGTTTTCAGCCAGCCTCAGAAAAGTCTTATAGTTTTCTAATCACCATGAGGCCAACCCAATATACAGTGCATTGTAACACTCTCTCTTCCGATATTTCAGCTGCAACGACACATATCATTATGTAAGGGGACATATTTGTGTCATGATATAACATCATTGTATCACCGCCACCATCACCCCACACACAATGGATGCTTATGCTTAGAGAAGGTAAAAAAAAAAACCCATTAGGACATAACCCATTAAGACAATGTGAAGACTGTCCTCCACTTCTGTGAAAGCCCACCTTTAGTGGAAATGCACGCTTCTGATTGGGTGCTCAGAATATAATTTTTATTGGCCGTGATTTTCCCTGCCAGTTACCAGACTGACATATCCTCTTTTGGTTCAACTCTTTCAGCATCTGAACCATTGGGAAATGGAATTTCTCCACATGAAGTGCAGCAATCTCTTCTGAGTGTATCTTTCCAGTTTTCAGACAGATAATGTCAGTAGTTTGGTTTTTTTTTTTTTTTCCTTGAGAAGATCAGCTTTTACAGTTTAGACATTTTCTGGAAAAAAACCCAACAACCTTATTTTCAATTCCCCATCTTATTTGCTTCTGGGAGGAAGCAATTTATATGAAAATTATCTACTTACACTGGGTGACCCTAGGGAAGAAATCACATCATTTCGAAAGGAGAGCTGTAAAAGTGTTTGTGCTTTTTCGTTCAAAGTTGAGGGGGATGATTAAAACATGATTTACTTCCTGCTGTAGGATTTCAAAAATCATTAAGATGTTTTTTAAAGCATAAAATTGTTATAGATCGTTGTAATAAATAAGGCAAACAGTTTCACCTTTGTCAGAAGCATACGTAATGTTAAGGAAGTCAAGAACAATGGAGACCATGAGTTGTGGACATCATGTAGTTACTATTAAGAAGATGTAGGTGACAATTCTACGTGGAATAGTCCAGAAGTAAGTTCTAGTGACTTTAGTTTCAGAAGACAGTCATAGGCTTAAGTTATTTACAGTTGGTCCTCGACTTACAACTGTTCATTTAGTGACCATTCAAAGTTAGAATGGCACTGAAAAAAGTGATTTATGACCGTTTTTCACACTTATGACCCCATGGTGACGTGGTCAAAATTCGGATGCTTGGCAGCTGACTCATATTTATGACGATTGCAGTGTCCTGGGGTCATGCGATCTCCTTTTGTGACCTTCCGACAAGCAAAGTCAATGGGGAAGCCAGCTTCACTTAACAAGTGTGTTACTGATTTAACAACCACAGTGATTCACTTAACAACTGTAGCAAGAAAGGTCATAAAATGGGACCAAACAAAATCACTTAACAAACGTCTCGCTTCGCCACAAAAACCTGGGGCTCCATTGTGGTTGTAAGTCGAGGATGACCTGTATTACGTATGGATCTAAAACCAGAAGTTTTTCAGCAGAAGCTCTTGACTACCAAATTATTTACAAATGTTATCATATAGCACACAGGTAGGTGGTTTCCACATCCTTTTTATTCATCGCACAGTGGATGCGATGATGAAGTATCAGTCAGGTGCAGATGAAATGAAGAGTCTTTCATGCTGGTCCAGGGAAGTTGTTATATAGCAATCACGCTATCCCGTTTCCCTCAGGACTGGGCTCTTCATATATACAAGTCTTTTAATTACTGGCACATTGTGCGGATGATTTCTCTATTCAGTGACTCACATACTAAAACAAGATGGCACTTGTTATTTGTTATAAGCCAGCAGTCATTATGCTTGATATGTGAATCAGGTCCTCCAAACAGGTGAAAAGAAGCTTAGGGTTTGTTGCCAAAGGTTTGGATGGAGAATTTGCACTATAACTCTAAGCAACTAACAGAGATGAAAGCCTGCTAACAAGTACTTGATGCTAATATCATAATAGCTTGCTTCTAAGACTCTTCTCAACCTAATTAGCAGTATTTGTACTCTGTATGTTCTCGTAGAGAGCCACGCTAGCTGTAAATGTAACGGTTGCAAAAATGCTGGTAAAAAAAAATACTTAACAGTTTGTATTGCATGTAAAATGTCTGATCTTATTAACCTTATTAACCTATTGTCTGCTGTTTATTGATTTCTTCTTCATCCTCTAGAGGGCAACTTCTATTAAATTCTATGTTGTTTTGATGCAAGAACATACGAGATGGTGAGCAGTACATTTTGTTATTTCAGTTTTTATATATGTTCCGAGAGTACAAGACGAAAAACATTTTAATGCGGATGTAAAGCACAACTTCTGCTTTCATGAAAAAACTCCACAGACACTTAAGAAAAGTTTCCATCATTCTTCATAAAATGTGTAAACTGCTCTTTCATTTGCAAGTTCAAAGTCATATATACGAAAGTTATATAGGAACATGAAATAAGCATAAAATAAGTATGTGGACAGTATTTGAAAAACTGGGAATTGTGTGGTTATTTTAATGAAATAATTTTAATAAAGCATAAATAATTTGGGGAATATGAGATTAGGAGAAACCATATGTTTTGGGAAAATGAAAATAAGTTCAGACAAGCTCAGATCATTAAATGGTGATTTTAACAATCATCTCTTTTCTCTGGTCTGGTAGATCTAACCTTAGAGGGTTAAATAATGCAATATAAGCTACATAGTCCAATTACTCTTCTGCAGAGGTTTCAAGGGAAAATCGAGAAAAATAATGAGGCCTGTTCAGCAACTATAAATAAATGTCCTTCAAAGTACAAAAAGTAGCTTTAGTTCCTCCATTTGATTTGGGTTTGGATACGTATGTTACAGTTGCTACACAAATTGCAAGTAGTTAACTATAATAAACAGCATTTTCAAATTACATTTCTGTTTCCAACCATGTCTGTGTTTATTCAGGCTTCATTTGGTTTAGAGAGAAGCTTTCAGAGCACAAAATGTTCTTTTCTCAATGCCCTCCATATTATATTAAGCCATTTTTTTTTCTTCTTGACGTCCTAAATTATTATGGTTCATGGTGTTAGTTTAAAATGGGGGTTTTTGCTTACTGATTCCTATTAAGTCTCTTCTTAAAAACTTTCAGTGTTGGAGCATTCACAGCTACTGGAGGCAGGTTGTTCCACTAATTAATTGTTCTAACTGTCAGAAAATTTCTCCTTAGTTCTAGGTTGCTTCTCTCTTTGGTTAGTTTCCATCCATTGCTTCTTGTCCTGCCTTCAGGTGCTTTGGAGAATAGCTTGACTCCCTCTTCTTTGTGGCAGCCCCTGAGATATTGGAACACTGCTATTATGTCACTCCTCGTCCTTCTCTTCATTAAACTAGACATACCCAATTCCAGCAACCGTTCCTTATATGTTTTAGTCTCCAGTCCCCTGATCATCTTTGTATTCCATTGCATCAATGTAGTACACATTCATTACAGTTGCCATTCACCATCTTGTCAATTTTGATACACTGATGCCAGTGAAGAGAAACACTGTGAAGCTAAATTGCAACCTCATTGATTTTGTCTTCTGTATATAGATGCTTTACCTGGCAACCATTTTGTGAAAAGCAAGGCATCTCCATGACAGATGTTTTCTGAGTGCCCGCAAGATGTTTCAAATGTGCCCATCACTCATCTCTGCTCTACCAGATCAGAATTATTTTCAGGCTGCACAGTTTGTATATAAAAACATAAAATCTATCTATTACTCAGAATCGGTCTTTGTCCTGCTGAGGAAAAAAAACCCTGATGTTTTTAAATTATCTATAACAGCAATAATATTAGATGGTGAAATAAATTGGTTTTTTTAAAGTCATTTCTGGATAGTTTAACCAAACAAATGCAGGTGACACATCTTCAGAGAATAAATTTCAACTGTTGAATAAAACTCAGTGAAATGGCTATTTTTGGTATTCTTAAAGAGGTAGAACACCAAGTCAGAAATATTTTTATTGGGCCCATTTAAGTTCGCATATATAAACTTTTGAGTTCTGCAGAAAAATCTCAATAAATAGAGCACGAAAAAAAGTGGGAAGGAAGTCTGGCATTCAAGCCCCACAGTCTGCAATCAGTTATTAGAACTGAATGTAAGAATAGGCTGAAAGATTAGAAACTTGATTAGAATCTTTCAGATTCTGAAATTATGTCACAGTCATCAATAACATTTAAAAAAAACAATCAGAAGTAGACATAAACTTTCATTTTCAATGTTGGGATATACTGTTGCCATCAAGATATTTTTATTACCTATATATATATATCTTCTTTTTATTATGAATGAAGATAGACTACCTATAAGAACTGAATGTATATATATACTGTATATTTGCCTTCATTATGTAAATAAAAAACATGCAATATAATGTGTTCCAAATCAGGTAATTATGGACTGCTTTTTTCTAAATCTAAGTAAAGTTTTTTTTTAAAAAAATTACACAACTGAGAAATGCAAATCATGGTTTTTATGGAACTGCATGGGAATTAAAAATGAATTAAAAGTTTCAAAAGGTGTATACTATATATGAGTGATTTATAACAAGTTCTGGACTTGGTAAGAAATGATTGTTGTATTATTTAAAGTTCTCTGAACTGCAAAGAAGTTAGGGAAAATACTTACATTTGCAAACATCTTTACAATCACAAGGCAGCAGCAATTAAAAATATTTTTTCTACTATAAATAGTCATTCATACGACTATCTTTCTTTAACCTTTTAAACAAAGTAGCAGGCGGTCTTGATAACCTAGATAACAAAGGTGGTCTCGGTCAGAAGTTCTTTATTTCCAGTAGTGTTATGAGTAAGACAGTTCTTAAAAATAAAGTAATTTGAAGTATCTGTGATAGAATAGACAACTGACTATGCTTCTTATGATCTACTCATTTGATGTTAAGCTATAAATGTTTCCTGGCAGACGCAAAAACCAGAGTTACAAAATGAATGGTTGTATGGGAACGTCATGTCTTATGAGTGCATTTCAGCTACTCACAAACATATTTCTTGGGCATCCATATCATATGGCAGAATGCTTTATAAAGTAGTATCTGTTTTACTTGTGTTTAATTTCTTTTGGGATCAAGATGCACTTTCTGAAATCTGCCAAAGTTGAGCAAAGAATATATCGTCTCCTCCCTATTATTCTGTTGCATTTGGAAGTTGTGTACATTATTATGGTTCATTGTATGGTCAGATAGATATTTAGATTTGGCATTTTTATCTTTTATCTTTCCAAAGATCTCAAGTAGGCATATTATTATTAATATTACTATATATTCATCCAGTGAATATCATAGTCTTTAGGTTAGGTATTTTCCAATCAATGAGGTTGTCTATGAAAATTCTCAGTTATCCAGGTCATAGCTGTCCCAAAGATGCTTTTTCATGAGGCAACTGGACTTTCTTGTTTTTCTTTGAAGACGTTTCGCTTCTCATCCAAGAAGTTTCTTCAGCTCTGACTGGATGGTGGGGAATGGCAGGATTTATACTCCTTGCAGACAGATGGAAATGACCAGCTGTCTGCAAGGAGTATAAATCCTGCCATTTCCCACCATCCAGTCAGAGCTGAAGAAGCTTCTTGGATGAGAAGCCAAACGTCTTCAAAGAAAAACAAGAAAGTCCAGTTGCCTCGCGAAAAAGCATCTTTGGGACAATCAATGAGGTTCTAACCAAAAGCTTCGGAATAAGGTAGGAAGGTGGTAAAATCAGTTGTGTAATGCCTAGTAAATTTAAAACTTCCAAATCTTAGTAAATTCCCCTTATATTTCTTTTATATGTCTCAAGAACTCCAAGTACTAATGGTATTATATAGTTGGCTTTTTCTTCCAAGGTGTGTTATGTTTCATGTATCTGTTTGCCTCTATTTCAAAACCCCAAAATTGTAACCTAATTTTCAAACATTTGTTCAAATGTTTGGTTTCAGCAATTTTTGCATACATTCCAATACACAATTTTCGCAACTGTAACATAGCATTGCTTGTACTTAGTTTGGGCAATTTTTGTACAGCTCTAATGAGGCCAATTACAACTTAAGATTTCATTTTAAACAATTGGTATTTGCAATTATTTAAAATCAGTTCAGTTTCGACTATAATAATGTTAGATGAAGTAGCTTGTTCCTGTACTCCTTCAATTTATTGTTTAAAAATTCCAATGCTCACCCATTGCCAAGTCATATTTTTATCAGATATTCCTTCAAAATCATGTGTATAATGCCCATGAAGAAGTTTGACTTCAACTTTCAGTTGCTTCTTTTTGCAAATTTCTTTTGATTTTGTAGTTTCCAGGAGCTTTTCTTTACAAACATATACCTAAAATAACTCTTTACTGTGCCTGTTATTATCATTCTGGCTGTGTGTCTCTTCATCCGCTGTTAGTTTTAATTGGAGTAATTCTCTCCCTCCTTTACTTCTGGCAAGACAGAATCTGTCAACATTGCTGTTTGATGGAAAGCATGATTCAGAATCATTAATTTTCTTGTTTTCCTCTAAAGTCTAATACAGTTTGTGTCCAATCAATCATACCTGCATATGGCAAATGATTGAGTTAACACAAGTGTTTATGGCTGTAATTATGTTCCCTACATTTCATTAGTTGTTCAAAACATTTGGATTTGTTTTATATAATTAGAGGTAGAATTCTATTTAATTTGCTCATGTAATAAGACAGAAGCTTGCGTTAAAACTCAATATTTGTTTCCTTCTTCTAATTCCAATTATCTTAAACCCTGTTAGTTCATTAGCTATAAACCATTTTCTTTAATAATTTTATCTCTTTTAATTGCCAAAGTTGCACATTTGTCTAGATCAAATTGCATTCTTCTAACTTCACTGTATCCATAAATTGTGGTCCATAGATTGTGTCTTAAGTGCTTCTTTGGATTTTGCGAATAATTATACGCCATCCATTTTTGCCAACTGGGTTATTTGGGGCTTTGGGTGTTGAGAGCCACATTTGGTTTTGTTTAAATTATTTGTAATTTAAACTACTTAAATAAGTAGTATTATTGCTAAAATAAGTAGTAAAGATGCCATAGACAAGCTTCTTTTGATTTTTAGTTTGTTAGTTAGGGCTTATATTAGGCCTACCCCCAAAAAATCAAGCTAGGGCTTATTTTCAGGGTAGGTCTTACTTTCGGGGAAACACGGAATGCCTGTTTAAAATTTGGATGTGGTCAACCAGCTGGCTGAGACTCTGGTGTAGATGTTTGTTGGGGAGTCTGTGCTCAGCAGGTTAGGGAAATTGAGTGCTCCTTCATTGAGGTTTTCTGGCAGAATCAGGACAGCAGAAATTCCCATGTCCCATTGGTGAGCAGGGGAGTCATAAGTTCAATTTATTGAGCGGGTTGAGAACTCCAAGGTCCCTCCAACTCTATAATTCTATGATTCTATCTTAGAGATTAGTAAAAAAAAATATTTAGATACTTTAAAGTGTCAATAATTGCATGGAAAGCAAATCTAATAGGGGTGACGTGGTAGCAATAAAAAAGGCTTGTATTGAGGAAAATGTGGAATGTGTGATAAGTGTTGTGTAAAGTATTCAGGCAACCTATGGTGTGTGTAATCATACCCAGAAAAAAAAATTGCAACTGTTAGTTGGATGGATGAAAACAGATTCTGTTCTTCTGCTGCTAATAGCAATAGGAAAGAGTGATATCTGCAGGAAGTGCAGGAGAAGAGAATTTTGAAAAGGATATTGTGCCATCTCAACATCTCTGACGCTACATGCAAAGGGGACAGAGAAATGCAACATTTCTTTCATTATTTTGATGAAAACAGCCACCTCCTGTAGATGCTCACGGTAGGAAAACAAATCTTTGTCATCTTCTCTGTGGGGAGAGGAGTAAGCTAGAACAATCCTACTTTTCAAAAGAATTATCATTCTCTGATCATCTTACAAGAAGTTTTCAATCTCCTCTGAGATGAAACTGGTGGTGGGGTTAGGATGAATGTACATGATTCATCCATGAGTAACTGCCCACCATGTTGTGCAGGAGATCAAAATATTGGCAGGATTCTCAATATAAAGCTCCCCAGCCATCAATGACATCAAAGCTATCCTTATTATTACTACTTCAATGTAGCAATAAATGCATAACTGAAGAATCTTTGTGGGTTCAACCTCACATTCCCTTAACACGAATATGTTCCACTAACTTTTTGTTTCATGTTCTCATGACTCTGTTCTTATCTCACTCACAATGCACAGCAGATACCATTTCAGGTACCATTTAAAAGTGGCTACAGCATTGCTTGGATCACCAGAGATGGAGATGTAAAGGAGTATATCATCAGCATACTGATGGTATCTCATCCCATGGTGTCAGATGATCTCCCCAGATGTTTCATGTAGATGTTTAAAAGGAGGACAGCAAGTACTGAGCCCTGTGGAAATTTAGGACAAAGGCTTGGAAACAGCACTTCAACATATGCTCTGTAAGTCACTGGTGGGTATCCTGCCAAAATTTTTCACTGGTTAAGGTTCCCACAACTTTGTTTACGATATGTGTGATCATGCTTTTCTTTTGATGCAACTTCTTTGGGTTTGTTTTTTTTTAAACTACCTCTTTGCTGTCCTTTATCTCATGAAGGTCTGAATTCATGGATGATGCCAATGAATGTTAATATATTTCTCCTGAATAATTAATGATGTTTTGTTCAAAGGTTCTGATTGGTCTTTTGAAGAAAGTGTTGACAAGTTACCTGGTGCACATTTGGATATGAGATAGAGAAGCTTCTTCAAACTTTGAGGTTCATATATTTTTCTTCAGCCAGGGCTGTAAAAGAATGAATAAACTACAGCAAATTGCTATGAAGCAAACGTGATGACTAACATTCCAATGATTTTCTTTCTGGGAAATTTGGAGAAGAGTATCATTCTGTATCATTGTGGTAGATTGTGAAGCTTGTTGGACAAGATAGCAGATCAGATTAGGTGTAAACATTTTCCCCTCAATCTACCACAATGAAACAGTTGGCAGTTCTGCTGCTATGCTGTAACACGGTAGGGGTTTTGATGGGGCATGTTAACAAAAGGAAGCATTTGGATCATATTGATTAGGATCCTGCCAATTTTAGATAGCAGCCTGTGCGCTGATTAATTAATCATAGTTGCAGAGATGAGCTAATTTACAGTTAACACCTTTCAGGAAAGCTCAGCCTCCACACAAAGAAAACCAGATTAGGAAGAGATAGCTTGTTTAAGCAATCTCTCCCCTCTGCAAGAGAGGAAATTTTGGGAAATGGGGAAAGAGAGAAGAAAATATAAAAATACAAGTTGGACAATCGGGCACAGGCAGCTGGGTTTTTAGTTTTTATAGTTTTATTGTGAGCCACTCAGAGTTGTTTTAAGATGGGCAGCCATTAGAAAGCTTTTGAAGTAACTAAGTGCAATGAATAAATGTACTGATTCATGATCAGGACACGCATAAGACCAAATTATTTTCTTTTGAAAATTCTTTATTGCATCTTCTGCTTGGTTCGTGTAAAGAACAGTGCCTGCTGACCCTAAGGAGTTTTGAATCATCATCAACCCACACATATCAAAGGCACTTGTCTGTGGCACCAATTCTCTTTTCCGTTTTCTCCAAAGCAGTATGAAGTGGATTGATCTTTCTTTCATCTCCAAATTGCTGCTCTAGGAATGCTGAGATCATGCACAGAACCAACTAGCTGATCTGGGCTTCCATCTGGCTGACAAATACTTTCCTGCAAAAACAGTAGTTAAGTAAAATAGAAAAAAAAATTCCTCTCACTTGCACTCCACTCCAACCAGCAAGGGAATTAAATTCATTCCTAGCATCCTTCTCCTCCACATTAAATGAAAATAAAGTGGGTGAACGGGGCGACAGGTTCTAAGCAAAATGCACACTGGCTACTGGCTGTACTGTATGTATGCAATTATATGAAGGGGCACTTCAACATTGCTGCTACTTATTGGAGTAATGGACAGCCTTTCATCCACATACAAGGGAAAGAAAAATATAAGAAAAGCCTAGTTCTTTGCAGGTTGCTTGTCTTCTCAAAAAAGACTTCATGTCTGTTTCTATTCACTCCCATTAAAGGACCCACTGGAGATGGAAGGATAGGGGAGAGGCATGAGTTCCAGGGGAGATGTGGACTTTCTACAAGCTCTATGAAGTTTCTCCATTGCAGAAAAAAAACAACACTAGCCAGATATACCTAACTGAGATCAATCTCATAAATAGCTAGAGATCCAGAGATCTGAAGCTGAATTGGGTATATCTAGTCCAGTGAAAAGAAAGACCAGGGGTGACATGATAGCAGTATTCCAATATTTGAGAGGCTGCCACAAGGAAGAAGGGGTCAATCTATTCTCCAAAGCATCTGAAGGCAGAACAAGAAGCAACAGATGGAAATAATCAAGGAGGGAAACAAATCTAATGCCAAAGATAAATTTCCTGACAGTGAGAACAATTAATTAGTGGAATGACTTGCCTCCAAAGGTTGTGGGTACTCCATCACTGGAGATTGTAAAGAAGAGATTGAACAGCCATTTGTCTGAAATGGGTATAGGGTCTCCTGCTCGAGAAGGGGGTTAGACTAGAAAATCTCCAACCTCCCTCTTAACTCTGTTATTCTGCTTTTGAATTGGTGCATATTTTTCTGTAAAAGTGCACTAAGTGATTTTTTCCCCATTCAAAAGCATACAGATCAATTTAAATGTACTGGAGTTGGGCTAAAAATTACCCATCATTATTGCGTGGACATGCTTAAATTAGGTTTTAAGACACTATGCATACTTTTAAATACCTAATCTGATCTTATTATAGTTATTTTAACTTTTGCAGGAAGCTGGTGATTCTAAAATGAAGGACGAATGAATTGAAAAGAGTTAACTCCCGCTCCCCCCTCATGAATAGTAGATCTGGTTCAGATTGGAATCCACCATTTTTACAATAAAGTAAAAGAAACAGAAAAGATCAGTTCCACACTACATATACAATGCAACATATGATTTGAACTTTCAGGATAACAGATGTGAAGAAAGTGACATCAGAAATACTAATCCACTATCCCTTT